>CAKOAT010253932.1:0-34288 GCA_932364175.1 Eruca vesicaria subsp. sativa | reverse complement strand
CTAAGATTACATACAATACTACAACATATATTTGCCAAACCCTTAAACCAAAGAATATCATGATTCACTACTTCCACTCATCTATGCTGAAAACAAATCAATTTTATCATTTCTTAATTTATATCACTTATAAATGTTTATAATTACATGTTTTTAATTTTTCACTCATGAAAATATTTTTTACAGAATTTATAAATTACTTTTAAGATTCAATCGTCCAGACGACTAACATTTCAGTCGTCCAGACGACTAACATTTCAGTCGTCCAGACGACTAACATTTCAGTCGTCCAGACGACTGAAAAGTAACTCAGCCCGACTCAGACAACTTACTGGGGTTATATTCGTAAAAATGTCTTCTGTTTTTTTGTTTGGTCACAGAGGACTATATTGTAATTTCATAGCCATTTTAGGTTAGATTTGCATTTGATTCAAGTTGGGGTCTAGTATCTACTCTATTAAAATAGAGTCATTCTTTTTATCTACTGATACAAGTTGTCATTTAAATTTGGACTCTTTCTAGATAGTTACAAATAATATAAGTCATATAATTGATTAAACTGTATTACTTAAATTAAACCAACAAAATTAATGTAAAAAGACGACCTTAATGTAAACTACCTTCAAAATACGGCAGATATCTATGTGTATACCAAAAACATATATTTTCTCCTACAAATATGGAATGTTCTAAAAGAATATATATCATCAAAATATGGAATACGGAAATCTACTAATTATACTTAAATTAAACCAGTGGTTATTTATGGAATATAGTTTTGGGTTTACTTTTAATTTTTGAACAAATTATATAGTTTGGTTTTTGCGCTTAGTATTAAGAAAAAACTTCAAAAACATTCAATAAACTTTTCACCTTAAAAGATCAAAAAATCAATTATTTTTTTCAGACCCAAAAGGTATTTTATATTTATAACTAAACAAAATTATCCATTATTAATCATTTATTTAAATCATGTACTTTAAAACATGTTAAAACCAAAAACCAAATCTAAAAACTAAAATCTAAAAACTAAAATCCAAAACCAAAAGCTGAAAACACATATTATATTTTTTTTTTCTTTGTTTATTTACAAAACAAACTATTTCAATTTTTTTTTAAAAAAATTGTTTTCATCTTTTCAGTTTTAAATTAGATGTTCGATTATTTGAGATTTGTTTGTTGGTAATATTTGTTCAAACTAACTTAGCGGGTTTAAAAATTAAAAACCCAAACCAAAAACTGAAAATGAAAAGTAGAAACTTAAAAACTAAAAACCAAAATCTAAAATCTAAAAATAAAAACTGAAACTAAAAACTAATGAAAAACAATCATCACCACAAATTTTGGTGAACTGATTTTATATCAAAATATTATTTAAATTATGACAAAACCCAATTATATAAATTTTTAATCATAAAAAATTTCCGCGCTTTTAAGCGCGGGTCAAAATCTAGTTGGGGTTAAAACCAAGTTGTGGGTTAGTTTTGGCAAAAACCCCTTATTACTATGACCCAAAACTATAAAGCGTGCGTTTGACGAAATCAATGGACAACAAGACTTCGTTAACGAGTCTTTCCAGCATGTGGCTTCTTGCAAGAGTAGGGAAAAGCAACCAACCACTCGTCACAACCACAAACCCCACCGTAAGCAGCCGTGACACTGCTGGACTGACCCTCCACCGCCGCACAAACTCCGTCCTCTTCACAGCTACCTCAGCAGCAGTGCAAACTCCATGTAACACAAAGAAGCAAGCCACTTCTCCTGTAGGCATCTCAAAGGTTAAAGCGAAGAAGAACACCTCGTGAGCCACACCAGAGGCAATGAACGTTGCCAAAACCGCCAAAAATGTAGCCCAGTCAGAGCTCATCCGGCCTCTACAAAACTGCCGCACGGGGGTGTATATGGCCGGCCGAAGGATTGTCGGGACCATAAGGTTCCACCGGCGACCCCAGAAGTCTTGAAGAGAGGTGGCTAAGTATGGTTCATTGGCCTGGGGCTCTAGATTGCACCCAAGCGTGGTTAAGGCCAAAAATTTGACGAGGGTTAAGGCAATGTCTAGGGCCACGTATACGTGGAGAGTATATAGAACCAACAGAAAAACTGGAGACATATACTGTTTGTAATCATACATATGTAAAACCACACCAAATATGGCAACTTTAATGGGGAAAACCCATTTGGGGATTTGATTTTTAGGATTAGGGTTTTGTTGAGCCTTGATGGGTAAGCAAGTGAAGCAGATGAACCGGGAGATATTAGAGGGAAGTGGGAAAAGAGAACCTTGATTGAAAGAGAAGAGTACGAGTTTTGCACTAGCGAGACATGAAAGGGAAACAGCTATGCAACAAGAGAAATGAAGATAAGAGAAAAACAGAGGAAGGACTTGAAAGAAAGCACAAACGGGAAGAACGGAGATTAATCGTAAAACTCCAGCTTTGATTCTGGAGGATATGTAGTAACAGTAAGATACAGATATTACTGCAAGCACCCATACTATGAAGAAACCTAAGACTTCTCCATCCATCTCTCAGATCTTTTCTTTTTGCGTTGATGTGTCCTTGCAATCAATCACCAAGGCTTTAACTTAGTGGTTGCGTGTACAAGAAGCAATTGCAATTTTATTAAACAACAACCGAATAGTATATAATTACGGCATGTGGTTTTACCGCTCTTTATTCTAAGGTTTATTCTTCTGATCTTACTTGCGTGATTTCAGTCATGGTTTCGTTATTTTTACTCCGATGGCACACTCCATTGATACTTAGCTTAAGCTAAAAGTAAATAATGAATGCATGTTGACTTTATAACATTTGTTTTATTCAAGTGTACCCATACTTGATAAGTATGAAATAACTATAATTCTTATAAACGAATTTGATATCAAGCGGGCTGTGCTTGGTAATTCTGAATCCAAAACTCGTTTTAACTCTTTTCTATCATGTAGAGTCTAGTCATTACTCAGACGTTGAATAAATATATAATTTGTCATAGTTTGGACTTTATGGGATTACTATCAGTGGTTCATGCAAAAAGTTTTACGTTCTATCTTCTTTTCGAGTTGCTTCGTTCGTGCATCTCACCTACGCAAATAAGTCACTTTTAGTCCTTTTGGTTGTACTCCAGTGGCAATGATTTTGTTTGATCGTGATGGTGGGAAGCTGATTCGAAAGATCTCAAAGCTTTTGAAAGCTAAGTTTGATGGTCCGTATTATTGCTGGACAGAAACGCCTCCTCACATCCAACGTTGCTATATTTTGAAGATTTTGCTGTAAAATCTTCTTGAGTTAACTAACAGTTTTTTTTTTGTCAGAGATGCTTATTACTTACATACAATTTTTGTTGATGTGTAGCAAAGACATCATTGGGATAGGTCGATCACCACACTTGTACGAGATGAGTTTGAAATCATCTGTCTTAGTCGTATGAAAGGAATGGTGTGTCAAGCAAAGAAGAAAGGCACACGACCATCTTGGATTAGAGATACATTGTGGGAACAAATGTGCACCTACTGGGCCACTGATGCAGCCAAGAAGAAGAGTAAAAAAGTATCAAAAGCTCGGAACTCTGACCGTGGTGGACTTGGGCCATTCAAGCACTTCGCAGGACCATGGTCTTTCTCACGAATTCAGCAAAATATGGTAACATACTTGAATAATAACTTAGTAAATTTTAAGGTTTCAGCTTTGTCTTACTAAAATGCATGTTAATATTTTAGGAAGAAGAATTGGGCCGACATATGAGTATTGGAGAAGTTTTTATCAAGACACATACTAGGGCTGACGGGACATTTAGTGATCTAAAGGCTCAGCAGGTTGCCCAAGCTTATGAAAAGAAAATAGATGATAAGATATCCCAGGTTGAACAAGACTTTTGTGTGAATGGTGGTGACAGTTCCTATATTCCTGATCTTTCACCAAATGAAATGAATGAGATCTTTCTTGAGGTAAACCACGGAAACCATTGTAATGTTTTGCCTATTAATTACTGAAAGATTTCATTATTTTCAGAGTACTACTTTGGATACAAGAGGACATGAATATGGACTTGGTAGCCTTCTTCCACTTTATGGGAACAAAAAGAGAAAAGGAGGTCCTGGAAGTTCTGCTTCTTCTGCATTTGCACACTTGCAAGAACAACTTGAAGCTGCTCAACGTCTAATTGAAGAGCAAGCAGCGGCCAATGCTCGACGTGATGTTGAAACCGCAGCAGCCAATGCTCAACGTGATGCTGAAAGAGCAGCTCAAGCGGCAGAGCAACAAAGTCAGATCAATACTTTGAAGATGCTGGTGACTTTTATGAAAGGTAAAGACCCAACATTCTCAGAGTTTATGACTGCAGCAACTTCTGTATCCTAAACAGCTTATGTTCCTAACTTAAGTTTCTTTTTGTATTAACTAGCTGATAACTTAAGTTGTTGTTTTTTGTATGAACTAGGTCATAACTTATGTTGCTTTTTGTATCCTAAGTACCTAGTTCAGAACTTAAGTTGTTATTGTATAAAAACAAAATCTAAATATTCTGTATTGTGTTTTGTATATTGTATTTTAAGCTTTTGTATATTGTATTCAAGAATTAGATTCTGTTAGTTTTAGAATTCAGGTTATAAATGTTGCAACCAACACATACAAATAATGTTGTTACAAATTAGTTGTTAAGATACTAACTACATTGTGACACAAGCAAATAATATAGTTGCTAATTCGTCACTCGTTTTGTTACTATATTGCGACTCCCACTAAGTTGTGTAGTCCCAAACCAGTTTCTATTTTTGTGATTAAATGGCAACTACACAGAATTGTATTTAGTTGCCTATATGTTACTAAATTTGCGACTACACTACAACCTCTGAAGCTAAATTAGTAGCAAACTAATGCCAATCTAAAACAGTTGCTTATTAGTTACTACAATATCAATTTTTGTAACTTTTGTTTTGAGATGTCATTTAGTGGCTAATGTACCACTACTTTCTTCGTTACAAGTTAGTTGCAAATGAGCAACGGATTAGCAACTACGCCTATTAGCAACAAAGCTTTTCTAACCATGCAATGAAGTTGCAAATGAGTTGCAAAATCAGTGTTTTCTTGTAGTGACCAAACCCGATAATCGTAGAATCTCTCTTTAGTTTTACTCGTAAATATTCAGCAAAAGTACAATATGATTGATGAACTCTATATAAAACAATAACTAAAGATTTTGGCAAAACTACTAGAATATGGTATGTTGTTGAAGCTATATAATTGCCAAATTCTGGTCGATAATCACAGAACCTCTCTTTCATTCAGCACCCAAGCATACGAAGCAGAACTCTCAAGGCAGCTACAAAAATCTGAAACTCCAAGTATGCATGAAAAGAATAGAGGACTAAGAGCATAGGCGGAGCTTTTCTAATATGGTAGTTGCAAAATCAATGTTTTCTTGTAGTGACCAAACCCGATAATCGTAGAATCTCTCTTTAGTTTTACTTGTAAATATTCAGAAAAAGTACAATGTGATTGATGAACTCTATATAAAACAATAACTAAATATTTTGGCAAAACTACTAGAATATGGTATGTTGTTGAAGTTGTATGATTGCCAAATTCTGGTCGATAATCACAGAACCTCTCTTTCATTCAGCACCCAAGCATACGAAGCAGAACTCTCAAGGGAGCTACAAAAATCTGAAACTCCAAGTATGCATGAAAATAATAGAGGACTAAGAGCATAGGCGGAGATTTTCTAATATGGTAGTTGCAAAATCAGTGTTTTCTTGTAGTGACCAAACCCGATAATCGTAGAATCTCTCTTTAGTTTTACTCGTAAATATTCAGCAAAAGTACAATATGATTGATGAACTCTATATAAAACAATAACTAAAGATTTTGGCAGAACTATTAGAATATGGTATGTTGTTGAAGCTGTATGATTGCCAAATTCTGGTCGATAATCACAGAACCTCTCTTTCATTCAGCACCCAAGCATACGAAGAAGAACTCTCAAGGGAGCTACAAAAAATCTGAAACTCCAAGTATGCATGAAAAGAATAGAGGACTAAGAGCATAGGCGGAGCCGCGGAGATACATTGTTTGTAATCATACAGTTTCAACAACACACCATTTGGGCAGTTGAATTTGAGACTTTAGGGTTTTGTTGATGCTTGATACTTGATAGGGAAGCAAGTGAAGCAGATCAACTGAGAGATGTTAGGAGGAATACATTTATCGAAGAAGAAAAAGAGGATAAGCTTGAAAGTGGCCAGCCATGTGAGGGATAAGGCAGTGAACAGAGGAAGGAAAAGAAACAGAACACAAACGGGAAGACCAGAGAGTAAGCGAAAGACTCCAGGTTTTATTTTGGTTGATAACTATTAACTATAAGATATTGAGAATATTATTTCTGAACCCCAAACCTTCATGAATCTCTTGAGTTCTTCCTCCATCTCTCTTTTCTTTTCTTTTCCAATCACTTAGACTTTCTTTACGTAAGATAATCTGATGAATTAAATAGAAAATTGGGAAATTGATTGGACAAATTGGATATATTCTACGTTTAGTTGGGTTATATAGATTGAGTAGAAATTAAGTAGTTTTACATACTATAGTATTAGTATCATTGCATTCATGTAAGTCATATAATATAATAAAATTCTAGATATTTTTAAAAAAATATTATCTATCATTTTGGAAAATCTATATCTACTTTTGAACCATACTAGATATAATATACATGTGTATTTTGGGTTACATAATTTAATCCTTGATGATATACATATATTAAACATTTAATGATAATAAGAGATTATAAATAATTATTTATTTTGTATATATAAAATACAAAACTAATATGTAAATGATGATATAGATGTGATGTGTCAGAACTCCCCTTACCATGATATACTAAAACCACTAATCACCATGATGTGTTATTCTGAAACTCCACAATGAATTGTGGTTTGATTATCCAGAATGAAATACACATACATTCATGAATCATGACCCAAAAGTAAAAAAATTGTCTTTGACAAAAGCAATGAACAACAAGGCTTCATTAGGGAGTCTAACGAACATGCCACTTCTTATAAGAGGAGGGAAAAACAACCAACCACTCGTCAAAACTACAAAAGCTACCGTGAGCAGTCGTGAAACCATCAGACTCATCTTCCACCGTCGCACAAACTTCATCTTCTTCACCGCTACTTCCGCCGCCGTGCAAACTCCATGTAACACAAAGAACCAAGTGACCTCTCCTGTAGGCATCTCGCGGGTAACATAGAAGAAGATCAGCTCGTGAACTGCACCAGAGACCATGAACGTCGCCATAACAGCCAAAAACCTAGCCTTATCAGAGCTCAGTTTCTTTTCGGCTATTTGCTGCACTGGATTGTAAACGGCTGGCCGGAGGATGGCCGGGACCATTAGGTTCCACCTGCGACCCCAGAAATCTTGAAGAGAAGTGGCTAAGTATGGCTCATTGGACTGTGGCTCTAGATCGCATCCAAGAGTGATAAGGACCAAGACTTTGACGAGCATTAAGACAATCTCAAGCTCTAAATATATATGCAGAGAATACAGAACCAACAACATTGTCGGAGACAAGTGTTGTTTGTAAGCATACATACGTAACAACACACCGAATAGGACAACTTTAATGGCGAAAACCCATTTGGGGATCTCACTTTGAGATTTAGGGCTTTGTTGAGGCTTGATGGGGAAGCAAGTGAAGTAGATGAACCGGGAGAGACTTTGGGGAAGTGGGTAAAGAGGACCTCTGTCGAAGGAGAAGAGGATGAGTTTGAAATTGGCGAGCCATGTGAGGAAAAACGCTGTGGATTCAGAGAAGTGAACAGAGGAGAAACACAGAGGGAGAAGAAGAAACAGAGCACACACTGGAAGAACAGAGAGTAATCTTAAAACTCCAGCTTTGATTCTGGTTGATAAGTAGTAACAATAAGATACAGAGATGATTGCAGAAAACCATACAATGATAAGGTTCTTGAGTTCTTGTTCCATCTCTCTAGATCTTGTTTCTTTTTTTTTTCCTCCTATCAACGAGGCTTTGACTTTGATTTAGTTTGGCTATTATATACTTTAAATATCAAAAGAATCATCCAAGTTCTGAATATAAAAAATAGGGTAGCTTGATTTGACAGCTACAGCCTACACGAATTGTTAAGTAGATTCTGACGTTATGAACATGTTATTGCAACTTTGATGGGAAGCCATCTATATTCTCTACTACTATCCAGGAGATGGAGGAAAATAATGATTATGGAAACCAAAAAAATGCAAACAAATATAAATTGGAAAACGAAAAAAAGTCATTTAGTTCATATTTTCACCAAATATATTTATTAAATTAAGTTAATATTCAAATAAAAACAACATATTTAAACAAAATCATTTTTGTTTTGGGACATTTGCTAAAAACAACCTAAAATTTCAAATCAAATGCAAAAGTGTACCACAATTTCAATTAAATGCAAAACCAACCTAAAGGGTAGATAACTGTCTATTTACTCCTTATGTCTAAACAAAAAACCAGAATGCTATTTTACAATTTTATCCTTATGAAGTCTACATTTAATAGAGAGAAGTATACAAGGTGTAGACTTATCATGAAGTCAATATTATAAACTTATTACGAAGTCTACATTCTAAATTAATCTTATAATTTTATTATTAAAATATATAAAAATAAATTCTGTGAAATTTCTTTTAGGTAATCAATATAAGAATCAGTACGAGGTATATAAATTAAAATTTCATATAATTAAACAATTTTAACGAATATATATTGATTAGGTAACAATAATGAAATAGTCATAGTAGATTTCAAAAAAAAGTCTACTAAATAGACTTGCAATAAAGTCTACTCCAAAATTTTAATTGTAGTAGACTTCAAAAGAAGTCTATACTAACAAAATTTTTAACCTAGTTACAATTTTGTCTCCCTATATAAATGAAATTTAGACAATTCCTCTCTAAAATGGCTGCACAAGTTTCTAAAAAAAAACTCTCACTTCTCTCTAAAACTCTCTCCTTTCTCTCTAAAACTCTCTCATTGCTCAACTCTTTGAAGGTGAAGATAAATTTTTGTTTAGTTTGTTAATTTTTCTATCATGTCTTTTTCACAATATTATCTTGTGTTTGTAGGTTAATTCATGGTTATCACATTCCTCTCTAAAAATGTAAGTCTTAGATCTATACATTTTAAATGTGTACCTTTATGTTTATATTCAAATAAAGTTACAAATATAAACTATTTGCATTTACTTTGCTAATATTTTATCTTATAAATTCTATTTCTAAAGTTTTGTTTTCAGATTAAAAACTATATTTCATATTTTCACATGTACATAGTTTCCAGATGTGAAAATTATCCGATATATTAGACTTGTAATGAACTCTACAAAACTAGAAGTGACTTTGTATGTATAATGTTTTTCTCATAATTTTATCTTTATTTTGTTAATATTTTCTTCCATGGTTTTTATCTAGTTTTCCCAAAAATGAAAGATTCACATTTTCAAATATATAAATTTTTCAGATCTGAAAATTATCTAATATAGTAGACTTCTAATGAAGCCTACAAGGTTATGACTTTAATTGTTTGTCTTATGTTTTTCATAGTTTCATCTTTATTTTGCAGGTATTTTCTTCCATGGTTTTTTTCTCTTCCACAAAAAAATTGTAAGATTTACAGCTATAATGTGTGTTTTTCTTTTTAGATTTAAATTTATTTTTCACGTTTGTAATGTATATATTTTTCAGATCTAAAATTTTTCGGATTGAGTAGATAACAAATGAAGTTTATTAACTTTAACTTTTAAACAGACTTCATTAGAAGTCTACTCAAATATGATTTTATTTTTTTGTCTTATATTTTTTCATAATTATATTTTATTTTATAGGTATTCTCTTCCAAAGTTTTCAAATCACATTCCAAAAAATGTAAGATTTACATATATTCATTTAAAATTTTATTTTTTTGTTTATATAAAACTAAATTTATAGATACAAGCTCTATGCTTTTTCTTTGCTAATTTTAGATTAAACACTATTTTGAATTATTTTGCAGAAAATACTATTTTCTAATTTTGTAATTCTACATTTTTAGATCTGAAATTATTTTTGGCATGAAGTTTTTTAAAAATTAAGGTTAGTAGACTTTAAAGAAAGTTTATTGAACCCATCAACTTTAAGTAGACTTTTATGAAGTCAACTAAAAATAATTTGAATGTGTTTACCTTATGTTTACTCATAATTTTATTTTATTTTGCAGGTACTCTTTTCCAAGATTTCATTTGATATATCAAGATTATGAATAATCATACACTCTAGAGATTTAAAAGAGAATACTTTGTAATAATTTATCTTTACAAAATATTCATTTGTAAATAAATATTCTGATACATAATCAATAAACATTGTATTAATTGTTTAATTGTGTTGATATTATTAATTTTTGTTAGCAATCAGTTTTTCATAAAATACTCTAGTCAGCCAAACAGTTAAAAACCACATAAGCTAAAACAACAACTAACACACACAATAATAAATGTGTTAAAATTATATAGTCTGAAGAATTGTTTTATAGCAATTGAAGAGATTTTGAACACAAAAGAGACTAATAATACAAATTAATACAACTACAATAAAAGAGAGTAGACTTTAGTGTTTGTCTACCTGTAGACTAATAAAGAAGTCTGCTTTTGTTGTACACATTTAAAAAAGTCTACATTACAGAAATCATACTTGTTTAACACTTCATAACAATACCAAAGAAACCTACAAATTAAAAGTTCATACACAACAACAGGTAACTGAGCAATTTTCTGTGAAAAAAATGAAAATTTACATAGTTAGCGATCATGTTTTAAAAAAACTATAAAGTAGACTTACCAATATGTCTAAGCTAACTACATAATCAAATCAAAAGTATCATAATTTCATAAATATAACATATTTTCTTTTAAAAATCACTCAAACATATTAGGATTAACTAACACACATTGTCAAACAAAAAAATCTTGAAAAAACATAATGAATAATACACAAATTCGCTTTTAATGTATTTTCAAACGTAGACTCCATAAGCAGTCTGCGTAAATGTAGACTTTCGTTACAGTTTACACATGTAGACTCCATATGCAGTCTTATATTTAGGTTAGTTTTTGCAATTGAAAAATTTACGGGTTACTTTCTATATTTGAAAAAAAATTGTGATTTTATACATGTAGACTTTCATTTCAGTCTACATATCAAAAATATTAGTTTTTTCAATTGACCAAAAATCACCCAAGGTTTGACTTACTAAAGTAGACTTTAGAAGCAGTCTACATGTTTGAATTTTTTTGACAGAGGTTAGTTTTGCAATTGACCAAGTTTGACTTTTTATTAGTAAACAGAAACAAATGTCTACATACATGTTGACTTCATACGAAGTCTACCAACAAATACAGGAGGTTAGTTTTGCATTTAACCAAAATAAAATAGTAGACTTCATGTGATGTCTATCATTTTTTTTTTTTGAAATTAGTGTATTGTAATTAAATTCTACACTTTTTTTTCTTTTTGGTCAACTTTTTAACATTTTAGTCAAATAAAAAACTAACATATTCAACAGAGTCAAATTTGGGTCAAATACAAAACAAACTTTTTTGTAAACTTCTCCGGAAGTCTACAGTCTGTAGATTGACGACGAAGTCTACATTGAAAAGTCAAAAATATGGTCAAATTCAAAACTAACCTCTTTTACGTAGACTTCTTTGTAAGTCTACCTCATTTTTTTGTTTTTGTTATCAAAGGTAATGACGTAGACTTTCAGGGAAGTCTAATTGCATAAACTATAATTATGGTCAATTGCAAAACTAACATGTGGGTTGACAAGTAGACTGCATCGTAAGCCTACACGTAAGCGTAGACATATGATACATCGCGACACAGATCTGAAAAATGACAAAAACCATGTAAATAAGTACATTTTTCCGGTGTAAAGCTCGCTTCCACCCTTTTCCACCGTCCAAGCTCCAAATATGAAGAAAAAGAAGCAGCTTAGACGACCAACAACAGAACGACCAACAACAGAGTACATTCAAAATAATGAAGTTATGCTTATGAAAATGAAAGTATGAGAGTTTTTTAGATTAAAATAGAGAGGAAATGAGAGGAAGTGAAGATTTGTTGGTTTAGAATGAAAAAAAAAAAGTGGTTGAAAATTGAATTTGAGATGTTTAAAGAGCTTAAAAATAGTAGTTCATGGTGGTTGAAAATTGATGAAGATGAAATTGTTGTAAATAAGAAAAAAAATTTAGGGTGTAATTGGTTTTTTGTAATTTTTGAAATAATTAAGAAAATAAATAATAATGACAATTCTGTAAATATTTCAAAAACATAAGGATGGTTTAAAAATTTCATGGATGAATAATAATGACAAAAAAAAGAGGTTGGTTTTTGCAATTGACTTCAATTTGTGCGTTGGTTTCACTAAACACCATTTTGTTTTTGGATAGGAGTCCAAATTTGTAACGCTTGACAAAGTTCAATGATCCAGCTTTGTCCTGTATCTACTTCGCAAGTGTGTGGCCTAACCCATTTATCGATAATAACGATGAGGATAACAAAAAAAAACGCTTCTTCATATTATGAACGTTACATTAAGACGTGAACAACTTGTGATTTGACAAAGTCTATAACAAACAAACACTCACTTATCAGTCTCTTATGCACATTATTTCTCAGCACTTGAGGTGTAAACAACCAACCGGCCGTAACGAACACAAACACAATAACCACAATACCCGAGACAGCTCGATGCGGTGGTGGACACAGCCGCATCCTCTTCACCCATATCTCCAAAGAAGTTACAACTCCATGCAGCACAAAGAAACAAGTGACTTCCCAAGTTGGAGATTTACGGATAGTATAAAAGTAAATAAGCTCATGCATTAAACCGGAGACAAGAAACGTTGCCAACATTCCAGCATAAAAAGCCATCTTTGGACCGATTAACCGAGCAGTAAACTGCTGAACCGGGATGTGAACGGTTGGACGTAGAATTGATGGGACCATGCGGTTCCATCTACGACTCCAGAAGTCTTGTAATGAAGTAGCTAAGTATGGCTCGTTAAAGACCGGTTCGATTTCACAACCAAGAAGTGTAGAGAGCAACGCACCGAAGGAGAAGAGGATAAATTCTGACTCAAGGTACAAATGGATGGTAAAGATAGCCAAGAAAGGGAGCTGAGATAAACTGTTATGGTAGTTGTTACCGTAGAGATATAATAAGAAGGAAAATACCATTATTTTGGAAGCAAGAACCCATTTAGGCATAGGTTTGTTGTGGATTCGGCTTGAAGAAGGGCTTTGGTTGGTTTTGATGGGGAAACAAGCGAAGCAGAAGAAACGGGAGAGACTTGAAGGAAGTGGGCTTAAAGGTTCTTGATCAAAAGCAAAGAGAGCGAGCTTGAAGTTTGCGAGCCATGTGAGGAAGAAAGCTGAGATGACGCAGAAGTGGACAGAAGAAAGGAAGAGAGGAGCAAGAAGAAAGATGATGAAGATGGGAAGGAGAGAGAGGAGACGAAGAAAACCTTTGGAGATTTTTGAAGAGATGTAGTAACAGTAAGATATGGAGATTAAGGCAGAGATCCAAACCTTGATCAAGTTTCTCAACTCTTCTTCCATTAATTCTTTTGCTTCTCTCTTTCTTCAAAGTTCTGTGGGTTGCTATTTGTTGTGTGCAGCATGCAATTTATAAAACAATATCCATAAGAATATGAAAAGTGAAAAATAATACATAAATTGTAAATAAGTTTTACATTTTGTCAGATTTGCGTCGTTTATTTTTTTGATTTACTATCACACTTTTTATAAAACAAACAAAGGAGTAAAGGGTAAAAGTTAAGAAGGTTTGTTTGGAAATTTAAGTGAATCTTGTACTATACCAACGAACTAATGATTTTGTAATAACATATTAACAAATGATTTACAAGAATTTTCTCTAGTCAAACAAAAGAAACAACCTTCGTTTCCTCAAAATATATATCTAATTTTTGACATTATTAAATCATCGAAATTCAAGATTAAAATGTCTGCATGAGATATATAGATGACGGCAAACTTGAAGATCAGCTTTAAATGGACTTATGTCAGATATTTTGGCAGTCTGTTTTGTTATAAATACTTTGTAACAGATATACTTTGACATTTATCTCCAAAATTATATACACTTTGACATGCAAAAGAGATTTCCCTTTGTTAGACACATTCAATGATACGTTACTTTCAATCTTTGGAGGTTCACGTGTCTTGACTTCAAGAGGTTCTTAAATTCTGCAACAATAAATCAAGTTTGTTGCGCTTGATCCAATACTATCTCATGGTAAAATTCTCTCACTTGGACGTTCTAGTATTTTTACTCCTCTACATGAAATATCTAATGAATCCACTAGACTGACCATGGTTTCTGTATTTAATTTTGACCAAGCACACAATACAAAACTGAACTGATACAACTAAAACTTAAAGAAGCAACAACACGTTTTGTCAAAAAATCAATTATTAAATCAAGCTAGCTAGCAACGTGCTAAACTTTGAAAGGAGTGAACTACACAGCGTGTCACACACTTTTAAATACGTTTTCAAACAATGAAGAGAACTTCTGAAGGTTGGTTGCTTTGCTATTAGTATTGTTTTTACATTAAAAAAAAAAAAAGAGAGAGAGAATCATGGAGAAGAAATGAACAACTTGCGTTTGACAAGGTCAATAACCAACAAACATTCACTAATCCCCTTTTCATGAACATTGTTTCTCAGCAGTTGAGGAAGGAAGAGCCAAGCGCCGGTTACGCCCACAAACACAAGAACAGCGAGACCTGAAACACCCCTATGCGGTGGTCTCCACCTCAGTTTTCTCTTCACCGCTATCTCTATGGTAGTGGCTACACCGTGCAACACAAAGAAACAAGTGACCTCCCAAGTTGGAGGCAGACGAATTGCGTAGAAGTAGACCAGCTCGTGCATCAAACCCGAGACAAGGAACGAGGCCATGACCCCTACTAACACAGCTGTGTTTGGACCGAGAAAGCGTGTGGCAAAACGCTGAACCGGAATGTGGACGGTTGATCGTAGTACAGCTGAAACCATGAGGTTCCATCTGCGGCTCCAAAAGTCTTGTAGAGAGGTGGCTAGGTATGGCTCATCGAAAACCGGCTCAATGTCACAGCCAAGAAGTGTAGATACCACGGCCCCAACAAACACCAAAACAAGTTCAACCTCAAGGTAAATGTGGAGACAATATATAGCCAAAACAGCAAACCGAGGCAAACTGTCGCTGTATTCATAGATATGTAACAAGACACCAAAGATCAAAATTTTGACAGCCAAAACCCATTTAGCTTTAGGTTCATTCTTACGAAGACGTTTTGTGATGCCACTTGGAGATGGATTTTGTTTTACTTTGATGGGGAAACAAGCAAAGCAGATGAAACGGTAGAGATTTGGAGGAAGTGGACACAAAGGTCCTTGATCAAAAGCAAAGAGAAGAAGCTTGAAATTTGCAAGCCATGAGAAGAAAAGCGCTGTGCTGCCGCAAAAGTGCACAGAAGAGAGAAAGAGAGGAAGAACAAGAAACAGAACACAGACTGGAAGGATGGAGAGGAGCCTAAGAACACCTTTTGAGATTCTGGATGATATGAAATAACAATAACAGATGGATACTAAAGCAGAGATCCATACCTTGCTTAAGTTCCTCAAATCTTCTTCCATTTCTCAGATCTGTCCTTTGCTGAAACAACAATATTTTGACGGGGTCCAGTATTTTAAGTGTCACACCACAAGATATGAATGATATAAAGTTTAAAGACAAAAGAAGCTGGCTTTCTTTTATTATATTAAACAAAATAAGAAGGCTCACTAGAAAGACATATGAGTGGACGAGAAAAACTATTGATTTCTTCTTCTAGTCTTCCTACAACTTCACCGGATGAGAAAAAAGACCCCAAACTACTTAATGTTGCAAATACAAAGGTAAATAAGAGCTTTCTAGTCGTTAAGCCAACCGCCAGATCTACCAATATAAGGGTAGTTGGGGCCAGGGGCAAACCCCATTGGACCCATCCCATAGTCTCCAGGTGGTGGTGGTGGTTGCTGCGGAAAGCCATGAGGATCATAGAAGTTGTGCCCACTATGTTGCATTGGAGCCTGAGGTGGGAAAGAGCCCATTCTCTGGTAGTTCATTTCATCAAAATGAGCATAACGTTGTTGGAAGGGTACTGCATTGTCCATCAGATTTGGAGGAGGAGGTGCTAACATGGGACCCAAGTGCCCACCGTACTGCTGCGGATACACTTCAGGACCAAGCCCTCTATTTAGATCAGGGTATCCTCGGTAATCAAACATCTCGTTAGGATCATTCCTCATAGGTGGTGCCAATGGAAACTGATCCTGCATCAATGGAGGGTCCGGCATTCTGTAGTGGTCTCCACCCAAACAATACTTGGCAGCAAGACCATCATCGAAATGGGATAAACTTGCACGTTCAAAAGCTTCATATGGTTTCCCACACCTATTTGCTGTTGATGGACGAACAGTGTAGCTGTCCTCTCTAGAAGATCTTGCGGAGCTAGACGGCCGATTTCGCAACTCTTCAGGTTTTCTAATGGCCTGCACTTTACTCTCAGGTTCTCTAATATCCTTTACCAATTTACCTTTTGTCCTTGTTAATGCAGGCAGAGATGCTTCTACAGGCTCGTGAGATCTTTGTGGTGACACATTAGAAATTGATGTGCAGACAGCATATATATCATCTGACGAAGACCTCACAGGACTCTGCCGATCAGATGTCGTCATCTCCGGGATTTCGATGCTCTCTGATCTTCTATTCAACTCTCTTCGGTCCCCTTCCATCTCATTTCTCTTCCAATCGACCGACTTCCCAAGCATCCTACCGGAGTTGTCTCCGGTATCTCTCTCCTTTTCCAGATGATTTCTCCTTGACAAGTGATCTGACTGATGATTAACATATGCTGCAGTTTCCCGTGCTTCAATATTCTCAGAGAGTAGAATGTTATTAACACAACCAGCTACCTCCAGTTCATCCATTTCCATAGGAACTTCTTCTTTTTCCGATCTGGAATTCTCACCATTTTCAAAGGGACTATCTCTCAATGTCGAATTATCTTCACATATGCCATCAGAAGCTCCAAGTGAATGCAAAGATGCACTTGCTTCTTCATCCATTTTCTTCAATTCTAAATTTCCCACATCCCTAGGCAAATGGTTATGCATTTCCGCTATTTCCTTGTGCTTGGCTGCAAAGTCGGGATGACTCCAGAGAGAGAGCGGTGGTGAAACTACATTCCAGCTTTCTTCTAATTGTTTGTCTTCGTTATTGACAGATCCAGGCAGGTAAAAGGACTGAAAGGAACAAAACAAGAAGCAAATTTTAACAGAAGAAACTTAAGTAAAGCTCAACATCTCATAAAACTAAATAAAGGAGGGCAGACAAAACAAAAAACCGCAAATAATTTACCTTTCCGGATACTATCTCCTCATCTTCCCATATACACACATAAGATGACCTCTTTGTATCTAACCTGTTGAGAAAAGTAACATATTTAATTAGAGAGAGGAGTCTTTATTTAGTGTTCTGATTAGTACAGAATATGAGATAGATGGAAAATAAAACCTGTCAGTCTCGGGAGGAACTATGAGGATAAGAATCTTTGGGAGAAATTCAAGAGCCTTAGCAACAAAGGCGTTTGCAAGAGAAGCATTGAACCCAAATGGCGGATTTAGACCCATAATCTGTTCATAAGTATATGATAAATAATCAGACACTACTCAAACTATTACGATGAAACATGAGCTTACACAACGTTCATAGTTTAAGAAAATTCTTATCGTACCAGCCTTCGACCTGGTGGCAACTCCTCTTTGCATACAGTCAGCCAATCTCTTTTCTCAAAACAAAAATCATTCTAAAAGTAAAAGAAATCATTTAATGAGTGATCCAAGAAGACTACTAACAACTCACGATGAGCAGGTGCACAAGTAGTTTACCTTTGCTTGAAAAAGATCGTAATTTTTAAATGAACACTTCTTGCCCGTTTCTTCAAGCTTCGCTTTCATCAGCCAGCTAAAGTCATTAGCACCACAACAAAAGTCGACAATCTGTTGGAAGAGGAACCAGAAAACAGCATCGTTTGTTTATACACAAGAAGATGATACACTATATTAACAAGATTATTATTCATGAAAAATATTAAGAGAAATATAACAAAATCCTAACAGATAACAACCGTGAGCAAATCTCACCATATCACCATCTTCTGCGTACCAGTGGAGCCTATCTACAATCTGCATGACAAAGTAATAATAAGATCTGATCAAGTTTCAGATACAAGAATTAAGAAGATTGTAAGCAACTAGTCATGCAGGTGACAGAAAGTATAAACTAACAACACAGTGATCCTCTCAGAACGATTTTTAAGTCGCCAATTGAGAACAGTATCCAGCCAATATATAACAAATCATTCTCCTTGATAATTAATTCTTGCAGTTCTCGACTTCACAATTTTTGAAGTGTAAACCGACAATCCTTGCAGCCAGGATGTAAGATAAAATATGCTTTTGATAAGATTGATTACCTGTTGAAGTTTGTCGGGCTTAGTAAAATGACGACCGAAGGAGGAATAGCGTGCACCATGGAGAAAGGGAGCAAGATAAACTTTGAACTTATCCTGAAGCAAAAGAAACAAACATTTAAAGGATTAAACCAAAAATGCAGGAAGGGATCTCCAACAGACAGTTGCAACCATGTCTAAAAAGCTAAGCGTAGGACCTTCCACTTGAAGATTTGGCTCAGAACCTCTGGCTCGCAAACTGCTTTTGCATCCTCAATACTTCCTCCTTCCTTAAGCTTTTTCAGTGCTGTTCTGACAGCCTGTAGAAACAAAGTTTGAAGAGTCATTAGTAAGGGATAAAAGTACCTAGATAGAGATAGGGTTCAGCTTTCTAGCCCACCTGAACTGAGCCCTCTACCTTCCCCATAGTGATCGTCTTGCTCAGAACAGTCATTGCAGAGCTTCTATACGTAGATGGACCTTTGTATTTCTCTAATATCGTATCCATAGTGATTTCTTCCTTAGCTTTTTTCATTATCGCCAAGAGCCTATCATCGACAAAAGTAGACATGTTAGAATAAACTTATTCATAAGTCTTAAACTTATTTTAAGCGGGAAAAAAATGGAACTTAAATTGCAAACAACAAACAGGAAAAATACTAACCTCCTTTGAGAATCAGTGTCTAATTTAGGTATTTCACTTCCTGGCTCCTTGGAGGAGACTGAGTCGGTCTTCTTGTCTTTGCTGTCGACTTGAACCACGCGCCCAGATTTTACTATGTTAGAATCATGCATGTAATTAAATAACCCCTCGCCCAGTGAGACCTTGCTTTGCTCCGCATCCCGTGCTTCATTCACTTCCACTTTCTTCTTGCCAGCTTCACGAGACTGTCCATATTCCATCGTCTTCTGGAATTTGTTTCGAACCAAGTTCGACTTTCTGAATGGATCAACTTCCTTTCGTTTCCTCATATGATCAGGTACAGACGAAACTAATCCATGCTTCTTTGTTGAGACACCTTCTTTAGAAGGAAACGGACTTCTAAATGATTTTACAGAAGCTTTTCCACATGTATCTCGTGAGGCAAGATCTTTAAACGTATGTCTCGCTTTGGCTCTTCCCACTTGTGATTCCACTGTCTTTCTTCTCTCTCTTTCCAGCATCAATCTTCTCTCTCTTTCGATCTTTCTTCTCTTCTCCTCCTCGCTAATAGGAAATTCAACATGGTCTCTAACTGGTGTCATGAGCTCTTCATCTATCTCATGCTCTCTACGCAAGGGAAATCATAAAAAAGAAGTGTATCAACGCAAGTTCAAATTTGAATTCCCACTTAAGATACATATATAAAATCTTACAGGCAATATATGAGTACACGGTTGTTCAAGAGCTCATCCCATGCACGTATAAATATATCCTCGTCCTCAATATCTTCAAAAGAAATCTCCCTAGAAACCAACAAGATAGTTATTCAACTAGAATTCTGGAGTTACAACAATAAATAAAGGACTAATAGATGAAGGTATACCGTGGGAGGCATTTTCTATGGTAGGACTTTGGACAACGCCGGCATACAGCAAATTGCAAGTCAGGGTCAGTCTTAACTTCTCCGTTTTTACACACACTGCATTTGTGCAATGGGCACGTAAACTCTCCCGCAATGATTTGTCTCTCTAGTGCTTCAGCCTCTTCTTTATTTCCTAAATGTAGTCGTTTAGAGACACAACGAGGATGGTAAAAGTACCCACAGGTGGCTGACACGCATTGGAAAACCTACAACATTACAATATAAAATGCAAATGTCATTTAGTTAGTTCACAGTCCCCATTATCAATAAACTCGCCTGGGCAGCATTTGATATTAGAGATAAATAATCCATACCTCTGCTGCGCCATTAGAGTTATCAGAGGAACCAAGCTTCTTGCAAATAAAACAACTATGCATCTTCTGCTCACAGTTTGGGCAATAGTATTTCTGAATCGCCTGGAAAAGAATCCAAAACAACAATAACATTTAACTCCATACCTACTCAAGGCAGGAAAAGGTTTTAAAAGGATAACCAAACCATACAAAAAAATGTTAGATGATTGGACAAGAAGACCAAGGTGTTCAGATATATTCAGAACTAATAAGAAAATATTATATGTGACATACTTCCACTTGCATCTTCGTCATGCCAAGAGAATCGCAATGTGACTCTACACCACCATCCAATTTGGTAGCGTGGAATGATCTCAGGCAGCTTCCTTCACAACTGCACAAAGCAGAACACAATACTTATGATTTTGGTTCACTGAAATAAAAACACATAATCTAGAACAAAACTAGTGGATCTTTAGAAACCTTTCCAGGCCCCGATTGTCTCAAACAATTGACAATTATGCATTTTCGTTAGCATCTTTCACATTGCTTACATTTTAAGCTTTTAATAAAATATTTTTTCAAACAAAAAATGGCAACCAAAAAATGAAAACGGAAGGTACACTAGAATTTAAAAAAATTGGCTGAAACGCTAAAGGTTGTCTATCTTTTAGAGAAAATGCATGCTCTATGTAAAAAAAGAGCCAACATAACACAAACAAACAATGGAATCATATTCTAACAAATCAGGTAAAAGGTGGAAGACTTATTCTGTAAAGCAAATCCAAAGAAAATCAAACCACAAGATCAATATCCAGCAAGGAAACATACCACAAAAGATCGCCACCATTGTCACAAATTGCACAAACAGACTCAAAAAAGTCATCATCGTCTTCTTCATCATCCAATGCATCTTCATTGGAAGCTACAGCTGAGTCATCTTCAACTATGAAATCATCCTTTGGGTTTTCCTGAAATATAATATCAATTCTTAGTAGAAGTAAAACCGTGTGAAAGTAAGGGAAAACGCACATGAGGAAAACGAGTTAGCAAGTGGTGAAAAAAAAAAAAGCAAACCTCATCAAGTAATCTCTTTTTGGTAGGCTTCTTTGCGAGAAATGCAGGTATAAACTATCCACACAAGAAAGAAAAACTCCACAAGATTAGGAGAGGGTTCAGGGTATTATACAGAAAACATTCTTGCTATGAAGCAAACAAAACTGTAGATAACAAATATGAGCATCACAAACTCTCCAAAACACAGAAACTACAACACTATACAAGATTCGATAGCCTCGTCTAAATCAAACATCTCAGAGACCAGAAAGTTCTCCTTACTAACCTTGGATTTTGACAATTTTCCATCTCTTTTAACAGCTTCAGCGATTAAATCAATGTGATCAACCAAATCATTCTGTGATGGCTTCACGTCATACGCCCTACAAACAACCAACCCACAAGTGTCAAAACCAAAAGAATCTTAGACACAATTATAGAGAGAAAAACAAAAAGAGTTACTTGAAAATCTTGGACAAATGGTCCCATAGAGATCTATCAGAAGCTTCCGGTTTCCTCCCAAGAAAGTGAAGGGAGTGCACAGTCACCAGAACAGTCCTAATCAAATCCTCGTAGCTTCTTCTCGGCTTTTCAAGCTTAATCCAGACATTATCCTTCGTGAGAACAGAGATCTCAGGTCTGAAGTTGGAAAGATCGAACCTCCAAGCCTTAACAAGCTTGTGCAGAGGCAAAAGACCATCGTCAGAGGTTCCTCGCAAGTACAAACCAGCTCCACTTCCGTCCACTTTCTCCTTGTCGCTCCATTGAATCGGCAGAGAGGCGAAGGAGACAGGGTCCTTATCGTCATCTTCGAAATAGTAATTGGAGGCTGATTGAGGAATAGAGTCTTCCTCTTCATCATCGTCGATGAACGCCATCAATTTCAAAATTTACCTGAACTAGAGACACACAAAACGATCACGAGAGAGTTAAGAGAAAAAAGCTTGAATTCGCGAAACTGCAAATTTACATCTTCACCTAAACCCTAATTGAAATTGAAATTGTAATTAGGGTTCGTCTTAGACAAAGGAAGCGAAGAAGTACACGAAGAAGAAGAAGTAAAAAAACCTTTGAGAATTCTGCTATGCGTCGTCTCCTTCGCTCTGTGTACTGACGAAATCGAATCAGAAAAGGAAAAAAAAAGGACGAATCGTCGTCACAGCGCGAATTAATAGACGAGAACGATAAAGAAACGTGTGCGAAATCGTCACGTGTGCGCACGTGCTGCTTTTATGGGCTATTTGGGTGTCAAACCCGTAATGGTAGAATAGGCCCAATATTCAAAAAGAGGAGCAGATACTCGCTCTATGATAGACGACAGAGGTGAGGGAGACACGGTGGACCTCTTTAACGGCTTGTTTTAGGTGTCGTTTCTAAATCAGAGACCATTAACCATCCATTTTTTTTGGATCCAATGTTTTCTAAATTATTTTGGTTGCTTCATTAACCATCCATTTTTTTGGGCTCTAGATTAAGCAAGTAACCATAAATATGTTAATTAGTTTCCAAATCAATCTTAACTGACCAAACTTTATTTCCACTATTTGAGAAGAGATTTCCATTAGCATATAAAAGATTTGGGAAAATCGCATAAAAAACCTAAGTGAAACTTACTAACACTTTAAACCTTAGAATTTTTTTTTTAATTTTTGGTATTTCAAATTATGTTTTTATAAACTTACTAACACTTTTATTGTTTATTAAATTTGTATTTTTTTAAAAACCTGATAAATTACCTGTTTTACCTGTTCAACAGGTCAGATTTTCTAGTTAAAGGATTTTTATGACACAAATGTCACTTTGAAAGTTTAAAGTGCTAGTGAAAAGACTTCAAGGTTTAAACTGATAGTAAGTTTCACTTTGAAGGATTTTTATGCAATTTTCCCTAAAAGATTTCCATTGTTGTGGCATAGAATTATTTATTTTATGTTTTTGAAATAAATTTACATCTTATATGGTAGACTTCCGCATTTCAAGTATAAAACGATAAATCATTGATTGGTAACCATGCGGAATGACTTATGAAACGCGATTCCGCAAGAATTTTGCCAATCAACAAAATGTTGCGGAATGAAAAAAAAACGCGAAAACGCAAGTTTGCGTTTTTGCTGACAAAAATATAAAGAGAAAATTTATTAAGTGGAAAAGTGAGTTTTAGTAGATTATGGTGGAAAGATTTACAAACTAATATTTTCATATTATTAAATTATATGCTAATACTATCTTAAAATATAAAATACATATCAATAATTTTTAATGATAAATAATTATGTTGTAAATAAAGTTCTATTATAATTTATATATTAAAAAAATCTATTTTTAAAATGTATTGAAAGATATGTTAGATATTTATAATAAAAACTAAAATGTTTTTAATAAATTTTAGTTGTTTTCACTTTTGTAATAATTATTTTAATTATTACTAGTTGTTTTTTATAACAAATTAAAAACCATATAAAATATTTTAATCAATTTAATATATATTCCGCCATTCCGCAAATTTTAAATTTTTCCACGACTTAATTAATTTTTTCCGCAACTTAACTATTATTTCCGCGATTCCGCGATTACGCGATGGTTACCAATCGGAGCCAAAATAATAACGAAATCCATATACTAAGAAATCATAGATTAAGCCCTTAGTCAAAAAAAAAAAACAATAGATTTTGAAAAATTCCCTAGGATATAGTTCACTAGGAGGGAAAATAACTTATTTTTTTTAGGAAAATAACTAAAATAAGTTTCATTAAATAGGTAAATAGATATTTATATCTATAGGGTTAACTAATATATATTTATGATTTAGATATGAGGGATGGGGGTTTAATATTTAAAACTAAATAAATATTAAAAATTAAAATAAAACTTTGAAAAATATTCAGATTTTAAAATGAAAATTAAAAATAAAAAAATTTCAAAAATATGAATTCAAAAAATATATACTTCAAAAATAATTACAAAATATTTATTTTTATTTTTCCAGTTTTTATTATTTATTTAAATAATTATGTATATTTAAATATCTATAAAGTAAAGGTAAAGGAGTCTTTAACCTCTTTAATGAAAAAAACAAATTGGTCATTTTACTACTTGTGGGATTTTTTTGTGTTTGAAATGATTATTCAATCCATCTAAATGAGTTTTAAAATTTTAGTCTAAAATAAAACTCATGCAGATGAGTCTAATTGATACATTTGGATGGAGGTGAATTTACCTAAAATAACAAATGAAAAGGTTACATTTATTCAAATTAAATATTTAAATTTACATTTAGACAACAATAATTATGATATATATATATATATTATCTCAAAAAATTGTAAACTATAAAACCATTAAGTTTTATTTTTCCAGCAAAACCGTAAAACCATAAAACAAAAGGATGACATTTAGTCACGCAATACAGCCCCTGATACTAGGGGCATGCAATGCAACTAAGCCTTCACACATTCCTCCGTTTCTTCACGCATCTAAACCCAAAAGACTCCTAATGATTACATTTCTTACGTTAGTAGCACCTTTCAGTTAGCATTAAAGCGTGGCTATATATTAACAAGCTCATATTAGCAGATTTTAATGGTTTTCATAAGTAGAGCATGAGTAATAACAATACCAATATCCTTACGCATTATACACTTCTTGCAATGGTTTTAACAGCTGCAATAATGGTGAAAGAAGTTACAAGCCTTACCATTTGTAAAATAGACATAAACGACATGCAGAAATGTCGTCAAGCCGTCACTGGAATCAACCCGCCGCCTCCGATCGACGAGTGCTGCGTAGTGGTCCGATCCGCTAATCTGGAATGCTTCTGCAGATTCAAGTTTTATCTACCAATTTTAGGAATTGATCCATCTAAAGTTGCGGCTCTTGTAGCCAAATGTGGCGTTACAACAATCCCTCCTAGTTGCCGAGGTATAAGGAAAATAATATACTAATTGTATTTCTCATGTGATTTATAAATTTATGGGTGAATTGGCTGAAAATACAAGAAGAATGTAGTAATTAAGAAATGTCTAAATATTTGTGGGGAAATAGTAATCATGGAGGGAAAAAAATTGTGGGGAAATTAGGTAGGAAGTGCAAATATGGTAAATATTGTAGGTATGGAATACAAATATTCTAAATTTATTAGGATCGTGAAAGTTAAGTGTCTAAAGTTTTGCCTTCGCGCAGTTTGAAGAATGGAGCTGGAGACAAGTCTCTATGGCGCTTCAAGTGTTTGCTGAGTCTTGTCCTGCATCTGATCTGATGTATGTGAATTTACGATGTTTTTAGTGTCATCTGATTCAAATAAATCAAAGAATTGTAATGATTTTCGATATACCTTGTGTATAGAGAAAAACTATGTCCTATATATAAATGAAAACTGTAAACATGATAACTTTTTCTTTCTTGGCTATACAAAAACCTAAAAACACTTCCATCACAATAACTCTTTGTCATCAGAATAACTCTCAAGATCATATATGAAGTAATAATAAAATATTAAATGGATAATTTAAATTTGCAATTCTCTCAATTGATTCTCAAAAATAATAAAATGCTGCAATTTACTTTCACGATTGCGAATCACAGAAGACTGAAGATAGGGAATTTTCTTCAGTAGATAGGCATTTTTCTCAAATAGCAGCAGATAATGAACACAGGCGTTCTTTGCCTCTATATATGGTGTTGTGACTTGAATTATGAGGAAGCAGAATGAGTACGTTCACAAAACCAGAGACCTGGTGTTACATGAGAAGAAGACTTTTTTTTTGTTGAAAACAAATGTATATGATTTGACAATGACAAGGGCAGAACAAAATAGAAAGGCCAAAACCCATTGGGTCACGTGAAGGACAAGTTCTTTCATCCACCAAGCCGAAGACTTATACATTGAAAGGTCTCCCACATTTGTCCGCTTGCTTACAAATTGTCGACGTAAAAGACCCGTGACATGCTCTACTGTTTTACTAACTTTCACTAAGCATTCACATTGCTATATAATAAGTTCATGCATTATCTTTAAGTTTTCACGATAAAGTAGATAGAGCGAGAGCGAGAGTGAAGATATTTAGTAAAAAAAACAGAAATGGGTAAGAACAATGTCAAAATCCTCATCACAGTTTTTGCAATGGTTTTAACCGCAGCAATGATGATACAAGAAGCTAAGAGCATTCCCCTATGTAAGGTCAACACAAATGACTTGCAGAAATGTCGTCCAGCTGTCACTGGAAACTATTCGCCACCTCCGACTCCGGCCTGCTGCACAGTGGCCAAAACTGCAAATCTTGAATGTCTCTGCCCGTTCCTCTCCAGGTCCGGGATTGACCCAGCAAAACTCAAGGTTCTTTTTGCCAAATGTGGCGTTAACAATCCTTCCTGTTTGCCATGGTCAGTTAAAATCAAAATACCATTAACAATATTAGAAACTGTTTGAATAAAGAGAGAAAGTTTTACGTTTTTTCGTTTGTTCTTTCTCTAACACGCAGATTGAAGAATTGAGCTGGACTGGACTTAAGCCGGCCTGTTGCATACTTTGCCATAACCTGGAGTCTCTAAGTTATAATTTATTATGGTGTTCTATTCTATTAGAATAATCAACAAATTATTTTCAGTCACCTTTTCTTATCTACAAGAACCGTCTTCTATAAATTAAATGAAATAAAGTACTGCTTTGGCTTATTCCATTATGTTCGACTTTCTTGAATATCCAAAAACTAACTCGTCTTACCTCTTCCCTGCTTTGGATTCTTCTAATATAACGCCCATGAATTTTTCTAATATAATGTCTTGGTATGAGATTTAACTGCTTCATAACATTAAGAGTTTTTGTTTCAACATATATATAAAAATATGAAAGAGGCTTGAAGAAAAAGAAAAAAAAACGACTGGAACAAGTCATCCTTGAACTCTCTGTCATGTTATGTACTATGATGCATAATGCGAACATTAAACGCCAGAAACCAGTGAACATCCTATGGAGATTGCATGTTTTTGGAGTTTCAATGGTTTTGAAGCCAAGAACATAGAACAAGCAAATAAGATTTTTGACATGCGTACAAGCTCGAGTAAGATTTACCATCAGTATAATCTTTTATGTAACTGAGAAGTAAAAGAACTGTCAGATCTAATGTATCTGAATTTACAGTGATTTTGTGCTGTTCTGATCCATATAAATCGCTAGATTCTGTAATCGCAAATTCATAATGGCTTTTCCCAAGGAGAACCAAACTCAAAAACTGAAGGAAAAAAATTGAGTTTTTCACTTGGTATTTTCACTTGTCATTGCTTCCTTTTGGTAATAGATAAGACAATTCTCCTGTGAGTTTATTTCTGTTACTAGAGTTGTGACTTTCATCACGTGGAACTTGAGAGTCCACAAAACCAAAAAAAAAACATGTTGGTGACAAGAATACAGTCTCTTGATCTTTTTTACACGGAAAACTATACAACTTGACGAAGACGCAAAGTTCAATCATTCACCACCCGGAGACTTAGGTCTACCACATTTCTTCGTTTGTTTACACATCTTGGACTCGGAAGAGAAGACGACTTGACTAAAAATAATTATGACTCGACGCTTTTGTCGTTCACTTAGCATTAACGTTGCTATATACTGCGTAATGCGACATGTCAAAATGAGATTAAAGAGCCAAAAAAATAAATCAAAATGAGGTTAAAGAGCAAAACCGGTTCTCAATATAACAACATCAGAATTAGTAAAAACCCCATATGTGCTTCTTTGTTATTGGCTAAAACAAAAAGGGGAAAAATCTGACCATAGCTTTCTTCTTCTTCGTCAATGTCTTTTTTTTGGGTCTGAGAAATTTCTTTGTTGATGTTGTTATGGTTTTGAGAAATCTCTCCAAATCATCACTGTGGAGGTTCGTAGATGTTTTTTTTGGTTTCATTAATCTTTTCAACATAGGAGGAGACTAGGAAACACGAGATTAAACACGAGATCAATCGTTTGTTGGATGAGATGCTGAGCTTGGAGAAACTAAAGCATGAATCGTCATCATCGGAGGAGGCGTAAGCTGTGGGTCGTCTCCGGTAATGTCGATCACGAGAAGGTGAACTCCATTCTTCTACTGCTGTCTTGGGTCTTCCCATTGGAGAACACATCAGTTGCAGGTTTTGCTCTTCGTACCTCTTTTGTTTTCTCTTCATTCCAAATTGGTATACTCTAGGTTTTGGTTACTGTATGGATGTTGTGTTGATAGTCTTTGCAGATGGAATGTTATATTTTGCAGAGTAATTAATGGTTAAAGTATGTTCTTGCTTTTGAGTAATTAATATTGTCATCTTACATGAGTTTGCTTTGTGTCCGAGATCCCTTTGTATGTCTCGTGTTGATCACATGTGTTCTGATGATAGCTTTACTCAGACTCTCGTCTCTTACTTCTGCAGAAGATACAGCTGCAACAATCCGTGTGTAAATGAATCTGACCACAAGGAAGAAGCAGAAGCAAAGGAAACAGTGACGAGAAGACACAGCTACAACAACTCTTTACCACTAACTCCTCCTGTAACTTCTGAGATCAAGTTTGAAGAGTCAGACTACGAGGAAGAGACAGAGCCAGAACAAGGACCGTTACAGAGTCGTGCTTCTTCCCACCCGCCAAACTGAGCACCACCTCAGTCTTCTGAATCTAAGTCGAGACGGGACTCAAGCGGTCACCAAGTTCCACCCAAAACTGCCTGACTATGATATTTTGAGCTTTTATGGAGCAATGCCTCTTTCTTCTTCTTCTTCTCTATGTCTCTTTTGCTGTTGACCAGACTAATCAATGAAAGTTTTGAGCTTTTATGGAGCAATGCCTCTTTCTTCTTCTTCTTCTCTATGTCTCTTTTGCTGTTGACCAGACTAATCAATGAAAGTTTTGAGCTTTTATGGAGCAATGCCTCTTTCTTCTTCTTCTTCTCTATGGCTCTTTTGCTTTTGACCAGACTAATCAAGAATTTGATTGATTTTGTTATGGTTTATTCTTTATATGGTAGAATGTGATTGAAACTACAAGAATACTAGTTGTTGTTAATAGCACTTGAGCAATTGATTCATGTTCACATCTACAGAAACTTTGTTATTGTGTTAACATTTTGATCTGTTTCTAGCAATGTATTTGTTTGATCGTTGACTCCATCTATCAATGGAGTTACTTTGAGAACATGATAGGATTTTGCTATGGTTTCTTCTTGTTATCTTTGTGTTTGTATGTGACTGAAACGATAAGAAGATTAATTGTTTTGTACATGTTCACATTTAAATAAACCTTTGTGTTTATGGTTTTGATGTGTTTGGGTATGTAAAACTCAGAGATCTCACGTAACAAGAGAAGAAGAAGTTAAAGAAGAGGAGACAGGGTTGATAGAAGTTAAAAATCGTCATGAGGTTCTTCCATTGGAGGAGGAAAAAACTAATTGCACTAACTAAGGTTTCTAAGTGTCCAAATCATCTTATAAACTATTAATTTTATCTAAAGAGGCCATAAGAGGTTCTCATTAATGGAGGTGCTCTTTGCGCCACAGAAAAAATAGTGAATCCCACATTATAATCGACAAATATATATAAAACAATTAAAATCTTTTTATAGAAAAAATAATATTTTTGACAAACAAGAGCAAATGAAAGACGAAGTTTTTGTAGCTTAACATTATTTGCAAAATAACTACTGTACATAATATGACAGCCTCCTAATATCTCTCTTATATATTATTTGAGGAGCACTTTTAATAAATAGTCTTATCTTTATGTGTGATTAGTAAAATTGTCATTACTTATGTAGCAACCTCACAAGCATTCTCAGCCCTTTAATATAAATATATACATTATTTACTAGAGTATTTACAATTTAATGTGATTGGACCTATGTTTTTTCACTACAAACTACTTCATATGTTAATTGATTCATATAGTTTGTCTCTCTGGTCCAATAATAAACGAATAATATATTCAACTATATGGTAAAACTATAATGTATTTGTCATATTCATGTTCTTTTCTAAAATTTTAATATGTGACATGGTCTTTGTGGTCATGAAATAGTCACTGTTTTTAGTTTTTAGATCACATATCTTTATACGATATTTTAATATGTGACATTTTTTTTGTTAGGACATTAATATATAAAAATATGTCTAAATATATATATATACATAATATTAACATTAGTTGTGTTTCTGGTCAAGACAATATTGTATAAACATATACATTTGTCTAAACATCTAACAATACTAAAAGCAGGATATCAAGATTTTTAAGCGCGTCCACATCAGCTGAAAAAATCAGCCAGTAATATTGCAATTATCCACTTCATCTTTGATTTATTTTTTCTGGGCTTCGTATGGTTTCTGATTAATTCCCCAAAAAGGTTTTATGCCCAAAAAAGCACGTTACAAAGATCATCTTTTCTTTTTAGTTTTTTTTTTTTTTGAATTAGGTGGAAACACCAGCCTATCAATATTCAATAGTGTGATACGTTGAATTTTCATCATTTCTTCTGATGATATACCATGTAAATTTGAAAAGTTTAACTTAATGTCAAAATATCCCAGCCTAAGGTTCTTAAAATTTTAGGAATTTTTCAATTTGCTTCTCGCTTTTTTTTACTCACAATTCAAAATAATTGTTTAAAATCTTAAATCAACAATGAATATAAACATATTTAGGCAAAAACATATGACTGTGTTCTTAATCTTAGTATACACACAACCAACATTGAAAGATCCTTTATTCTCGACCCAATGATCAATATATTTACATTTGTGTGATGCACTTACTATATCTATCATAATTTTATTTAGTACACCACAGCTAATGCTTCCATCTTACTTTCTAAAAGTATTTATAATAATAAAATTATTTAATAAACAAGAAAAAATAAATTTAAAATTTTAAACTATTTAAAACAAATTATAGCTTAATGATTTAAAGATTTATCGTGTAAATTGTATTGATCATCAAATGAATAGTTTAATTTTTTTTTTATTCGAAACATTTCTAGATATAAAACCCCTTTTCAAAAAAAAAAACATTTCATAAATTATATGGTCATCCCAGGAAAAATTGATTAACTAGCACTTTTGTAGTATCATTTTTCATGTTTATCTTTACCACATTTAGCATTACTTTTAAAGAGGTAAATAAATATTTATAATCCTATGGTTAACTAATCAAGATTTAGAATTTAAAATTCATAGCTTAGAATTACTTAAAAATCAATGTTAAAATATTAAAAATTATTTCAGTTCTTTTTCGAATTTCATATACATCTACACAACTCCTATGTTCTAAGTCAAGTTAAATTATGTTTTCAAAACTAAAAACTAAACAAAATCCTGGGAAATAACCAAACCGAAAACCCACCGCGTAGCACAAAATATAAAACTAGAATTATAAGTTGAAATATTAAAATATAATAATACACACATTAAACACTGGAAAAAGAACAAAAATAAATAAATAAAATACATTCACAATTAGCTTATAAGCGAATACTTTCACTCTAATTGCACACCTAAAATACGATATGACCCAGTACCAAATATTACATCATCACATCCATCTAAATTAATAAATCACATAAGTTTCGAAATACATCACATAATAAATCAAATAAAAATAACAGACAAAAATAAAAGAAATTTGTCTTTAAATAGCCTAATGCCTGATAAAGAAATGGGAAGAACAAATAAAAAGGTGCACACACCAAATTAAATGATCAATATTTTCACCAAGTACATAGCCAATAATTTTTTCCTTTTAACAGTTGTTGTAAAAAAAGGACAAATCCCTATCATTATCAACAATATAGAACTGGCAAAACAAACCAATAACAGTGTTTGGAAAACTGCTAGACTCAATATAAAACCAACAACATACATCAATTTTAAAAGAATGAGCAATTTATGAAGTATCAAATTTTATGGTGCTTCCAAATGATAAGAAATACCGACTAGCACCTTATCCTTATTATTTTAACGCAACACCTCATCCTTATATATAATTGCTCCTATTAAAGGAAAATGTACCACAAATACCTTCTAAAAAATTTTGGGTTCAGACTTATGGTGATCTGCTACGTTTAGCCGCTAACAAAATACCTATAAAATAATATTATGGATTACATCTTTGGTTTAGCTTATTTAAATTTAAAATACGAAAGCCTACAAGTATATGTTATAGGTCAAATATACATATGCTTGGTATATAGCAAAAACTGACGTTGTTATAGATTTAGTTCTGATAGGTACACTAAAATCAATAAATAAACACATATAGTTAGTTAGTATATATATTAAATAAAATATAAATTTTTCTAAATATTATTTTTATTACTAATGTTATTGAACAAACAAAATTTTAACTCTTAATAAAACTGAGTAGTATAGAAAATATAAAGTCAAGTGATACACAATAAAAAAAAATACTTCTGCAAATAAGAATATGAAACAAAATCTTCAAGAAGATAATCAATTACTAGGTTGCATGGAATCGAAAACAGATACGTGGAAACGAAATGTTTCGAAACGTGGAAACGTGATTTTCAAAAAAATTAGAAATAGAAACGTTTTAGAAACGTCTATATAATATATATATATATATATATATATATATATATATATATATATATATATATATATATATATTATATAGACGTTTGTTTGATTTATCTAAAAAAGAAATTAAGTAGTGTAAGTATTTTGGTACATTTTATTAAAATTATAATCAATAACTAGAAAAGTAACACATTTTGTCGTTCGATAAGACTATGGAGTGACTGCGTTCCAAATCAAATCATTATACTAAAATGATAACAAATATCAAAGATAATATCAAAATATATGATAATAAACATGTAAAATCACTAACATCAAATGCCAAATAGTTATTTTGTGTTTCTAATTAGAATCGCGAGTTTCCGATTTAGAATCGGGAGTTTCCAAATCAGAAACGCAAGTTTCCATCGTGTTTCCAAAATGAAATTTTCAAGAAACGTGTTTCCAAAGAGTTTTCTCGAGTTTCCAAAAGATTCTGATTCCGAAACGTTTCCGAAACAGGAAACGGACCTTGAACGGAGTTTCCATGCAACATAGATCAATTATTAATTACTGGTAATGCACCAAAATAAATGTGAAAATATATTATAGATACCATTTTTTCAAAAAAAAACTTATAGAATCTGTTTTACGATTATTACTTATTAATAATAGTTTTTGTCTATTTTTATAAACACTTCAAGATTAGCATTAAATGTTGATGCCAAGTAATTTTGAAGATTTTTTGGTGCTATTTTGAGGATTATTCTACAATAGTGAATAATCATCTTATATATTAAAATAGAAGTCACAACCTTGATTCATGTGTGATTTTTTAGAAAATGGACTATTCCTTAGAAAGATTATCAAATGTTACAAATCTAATGATAATATCTTTAAGTATCTTTATTTTTCTATTTAAAATAGAAATGAAATAAATCTAACAAAATCTTTTTGGCATCTTTTAAATTTTATTTCCTTAAATCATTGAATTTAAATTCTAATTACCATAAAATATCATTACAAATTATTATTTTATTTATAAATGAAGTTTTTTTACGTTTCTAGCCCTCGCAAGTCGTCTGGGTCAGTTTTTCTTAAAAATAATTTAAAAATTTTGTAATAAATATTTTGATAAATGAAAAATTGGTATTATGTAATTACCATATGTCTTAAGAGATATAAATTAAGATATAACAAAAGTGAGTTGTTTTCAGCATAGATGAATGAAAGTAGTGTGTCATGATATT
>CAKOAT010253821.1:1817-34302 GCA_932364175.1 Eruca vesicaria subsp. sativa | reverse complement strand
TGATCATATTATTTATTTTATAATATGTAATATGATTTCAAACTAAATAATGTTGTATTTTGGTATAAAATTGAATAAACTGAAAACCAATATATAAACCAAATCAAACTGAAGTAAATATGGATTTAGAATAGTAGTTATATTTTAATAACCAAAATACGGAAACCCGATATCCAGATTGAACATTCTTAATCTAGATAAAACCGAACTTTTGTTTCATTTTCCAAAACATAATAAAAATAATAATTTCATCCCGCGCAAGGCGCGGATCTTATCCTAGTTTAAATATAATATTGAATGAATGAAATAACTTATTTTCCCGTCTATTGTTTCGCTACAAAGAAACGTGGCCGTAGTAAACCGATTAGTCAATGTCAAGTCTTTGGAAAATTCTTCGTTGTAAACGTAATCTTTGTGACCACATTCACTTTCTTTAATAAAACCACTAAAGTTAATTTAAAATTAAGTGTCAAATAAAAAAGTTCTCTAATTTGTTTTAGGTACATCAAGTAGATTGGAATGAAGAGAAACCCTACCAAACAACTGACGTTCATAAAGACATGTAGAAGTATTGATTCCTGTAATAAGACATTTAGAGGTACTGTTGTTTTGTAAGGATTAGTTTCTTTATTTTCCCCCACACGGTATCATGTCTCAGTAATTACAAAAACAAAAATGGACGTGACAATGATGAGTTAGGTTGTCAGAACGAAGCTTGCAACTTGTATTATTATAGCATGACATAGTTAGTAGTCTAACTTTTTTCTTTTTTTTTCTGTCTTCTGATGTTATATTGATTTCAAACTGGAAGAGCCAAAAGGCAAGTTTTAGTAGTCTAACTTGTTGACATTCTTTTTAGACTTGTAATAAAAATATAATCTTTACAACTTTTCGTTTTAATTGCATGACAGGACACGTTGTAGATGTGCATTAGCATACAAAAACTTGTCAAGATGACTATAAACTCTTACAATTTTGAAGAACATACGATAATTAGTACTGTATATGAATAGGAATGATGCAGATTATACCAAATTAATTTTAGTTGGATACACGAGAACACCTATGCAGCAGAATAAATATGCTAAATTTAGTTTTGTTGGGATGCAACAAACGTTGTGGTAATATGTAACTAAAAATAAGAAATTTTTTATGTTTATTTTATCCTGGTAATATCGAATCTCAGGTCCTGATCCAAGATTTTGGATCAATTATTTACAGTTTTAATATAATAAATAACACCGGGCAAGATATATATTTGTTTCAGTTTTCTAAATTTATCGTTCCAATATAATATACTATGTTTGTGAGGAACCTTATGTTGGGAATGTTTTGGATGGAAAGTGATTTTGGACTATTTACTTTTTTTGAGCAACTGAATTTACTTTTAAGTTCAACATTTTTATTGTTTTTGAAACAAATTAATTTTTGATGAAGCAAATATATATGTTTTAAATTATATGTAGAGACTATATATAGTAAAAATATAAGTCTTTTTTATTCTAATAACTTAAATATGGGATTACAGAAATGTCATATATTTACGTATTAACAAAACTATTATCCACTAAGAGTTTCATTGACACAAGATATTTTTGCTATAAAATTAAGTTTATAGCTTTTTGTAACTACAGATTTTTGCTACGATTGTTGATATTATCTGTAAGATTTTAGTTGTATGTTTGATATGATTTACTATTTTTCATAAAAAATGAAACCAACGATAAATGGTATTTTGTTTTCTATAGCTTAAAAAGAAGAATTTCTATTTTGTAATTGTAGATAAAAGTATAGAACATGATTGGACGAAATTCGTGATTCAAACGCAAATCTGTGATCTAACAAAAACATTAGATTATGAAAAGACTCTTAAGACACTTATTTCATAAGATAACTATTATATGGTCAGGTTAGGGACAGAGAGGAATTACATTCTCTAATCTAGAACAATTCAAAACTCTTACAGATTCTTGTATTAAGAAAAATGGAATGGTGTTTGCGCAGTGTGGAGGCATTCGAGATTTTCATATATAGATTTTCTTTCAGTTTAAATACCGGCTATTGAAGTAAGGATGCCACGTACAGATGCATATATATATATATATTTCAACCGTGAATTTTCCACTAAACTGAATAATCATGATATACCACCAAACGGTTTTGGTATGATATGTGATTTATATCTTCCCGTAGGCTCTCGCTTCAGCAGGCAGAAAATTTGTAAATAAAACACCTATATCTCACACTTTGTTGGGGTGGGTGGGGGAATAATTTTGGTTATTTAACAGGGTATATAAATGTAGTTTGGGTTATTAGGTGGCGATCACATTCGTGTATTTAGTGTTAAGCTAGATGAATTTCAACCTAAAATCAATTGATGATAAGTGTAATGGCCCATCTATTTTATATATTAGATAGAACCCCTTTCAACTTCCGAAGTGAGACATTTGTCTCTAATACGCTCCCTCGAGATGATGGTTTTTTGAGCGTCAATCTCAGAATGTTTGGGCAATGATCGATGAGCCGATTTTAGGCTGGATCAATAACGGATCGGGTTAAATTGCGTGGATCGTGTGTCTGATACTATGTTAACTTAGATGAGTTTCCAACCTAAAATTAATTAGTGATAAGTGCAGTGGTCCATCTATCTTAGATAGTAGATAAAATTCCTTATAACTTTCGATGTGAGACATTTATCCCTAATATTTAGTGACAATTAGATTAAATCAACATTTGTAATCTAAACCTCCTTTCCTATACTTTTTGACGAAGATCTATATATAATCCGTTACAGAACGATGGAAATGTAGAAGATGATGTTAGAAATTTGATCTTGATATGTAATTTGCACTTGTGTGATTCAATGGTAAAGATACGAGTATATGCTCGAGTGCATATACTCTCAAGTCAAATGTGAAAAAAATGTTATGAAAGTTATTATTTTGTACCGTAAAACAGAAGAAGCATAGCATCCACTTTTAAAACATCTACCTAAAAATCTATTTCTTTTGATAGTTGATCAGTTTGAAGTCCAACATTCTTGAATTTTGGAATAGTGTTATATTATTCTATTTTAAACATTCTAAAAACCTAACTTTTTGGTAATATGTTATTTAATTATATACAATTGTGTAAGTTACATGATTCGACAAAATCAAAGAGTTTCAAGACGCCAAAACAAAAACCTTATCGAATAGTATTATTTAGGATTTGAAAAGTGATATAGAATCAAAATGGTGTGAATAAATTCTAGCTACTGTATTTTTCCACTTATTAGCCGAAAATGTCGATTGTGGCTAAAGAATATTTACATATCAAGTTCACAATTTTGACCAATTAGAAAATGCACGTGTCACATTGGTATTTGAAAGTTGAAAATATTCACATTTTCTATAATGCTCGTATTTATCCTCTTTTTTTGAGTTTTGACTACATATATGCTCCAAGGACTACATTTGAAAAAATATATATAATTTTCTCACATACGTGCCCGAAATGATTTTCTATACTTGGTTTACATACATGGAGGTTTGTGTATGGAGAACAGGAGAAGAACGGGTTTGGTTTCTCAATCGACTATCGTTTAAATAAACGAACGAAAAAGTCGTACTAAGAAATTATACTTTCTCCGTTTAGACTGAACTTTTTGTTCAAAAGAAAGATTTTATTTCATAAATTAATGAAAATGCTGACAAAATAACTGTCTTAATTCGTATGGATAATGATCAACATTGATGTAAAAAGGCAAAGTTGTTCTAAATGTGTATTGGTAATTTGGTATATATAGACTATAGACCCGAAAAAGCTCTTTAATTTTGGTGCCCAAATCAGTTATTGCAATGTCGCTTAAACTTTGAGGATCGAACCTCACAAACATTTACATATTTCATTACATCAGCCGGAAAGTCAGCTCGAAATTGGTCTACCGACCATATATTTTCCTTCCCATCCAAAATATCTTTTTATATATGAATATATTTAGACGCCTTTTCTATAGTAATAATATGGAAGACATAAATAATTGAGTGTACGTACAACAAGAAAACAATATTACGCTCCAAAATAAAAAGATTGGTAATTACGCTATGAAAGAAACGTAGGGACGTAGGAAAATGAATCAATAGAGAGGAGAACAATGGGCTTCACTAAGCGGTATCTATTGAAACTATGGATAGTTTTCTCTTTACTCGTAAGGTGCTAGTTGTCACTTGTCACACACCAATATATTTATCTATTTTAATATCCTGGAATATATAATTTTATATAATTTTGCATTTCAATATTCTTATGCTCATATACTGTTGTTTTGTCCTCTGTATGGTTCTCACTGTCGAGTTTTTTATTTAATAAAGTTTGCATTAGGATGCATACGTAATATATACTATAAGACAAAATGATGGTAAAAAATCATATATATGTGCATTAGTAATGGATATAACTCGTTCGTTTGCCATTAAAAAAACATTCAATTCATAACCAATTGTTGGTTTTATCAATATACAAAATTTCAATGCTATATATAATATAGTATCTATCAAAAACAAAAATCCCTTACATATATGAGAAGATCTCAAATTTTGAAACAATCAATGTTTATGTTGTTTTTGGAGCTTAAACACTAATTGCCCAATGTAAAGTTAAGCAGCAATTCATTTACAAGTTGACATCAGGCTTAGACAATTAGCAGATTTGATTTAAGTAACTTTGTGATTATAAGATTGACCCGATGCTGATTGATCCATCTATCAATAATTAATTAAAATAAAACTTGTCGAGTGCATCATCTTATACTAACCAAAATTCATCCATGCAAAAAAAAAGAAGTCATCCACGCCTGCCGATCATGGTTTTACAATTTGATTTGCACTCAGTTGATCTTTTAAATAAAAAGTTTATGATAGGAACACCGAACACGTAGTTATTAAGAAAATATAGTCATCATCAATTATATAATTACTCAGCATTTTATGTCAACGCATAATCTAATTATTGCACATAACTCAATCCCGACAGATTAGCTCATATTATAATAAGCTGAATGCTAAAACTCAACCATACTTTCATATGTATTATTCCGAAACTCAATACTATAACAACTCGATTGTCATGACTCATTATGAAAAACTGTTTTGTTGACAAAAAAACAAGAAAAATGTTCTTTTGACTTTGATACAAGGGCACTAAACATTAATGTATTGACCAATAATACTAGTAAATGTGGAGGCCACGTGGTTAGGTTTAGTTTGATGAGCACGAAACAAGTGTACGTCATAAGTACATCAATCTCAAAGTCAAATAGAAAGTCAATGTGCATTAACAAACCTATGTACGTAGTACTTTGTTAAAGGCAACTAATGCAGTTTAAACACGATCTATTACTATCGAATTACACGAAAAGTGATCAATACACTAATTAAAAAATACTATAGGCAATGCTTTCGGGGACACGAAACATATACTAATATGCAATTCTTTCGGGAGAGTTAACGAGTACAGTACGGATCTGGAAGACTATTATTATTATTATTATTTTGGTAAAACTGGAAGACTATTATTAATTAAACCATTGTGGGTTTGGAGACATTAGTTTAATCCCCAAGGATCATATGTTGAAGAGCCCTTGTATGATTGATTGTACTTAAACAAATTTCCAACTTCCGTCTCTTGTCAAACAAATTGCCAACAAAAAATAATGTAATTACTATTTTTATTATTTCCTTTATAATGATTTTCTTAATACATGTAACTATTATGTAAATTTTTTTTAATGTAATTGTATAAATTAAAATTATAGAATATTGTAGAAGCTCTTTTATTGAAGTTGTTTCAGTAAGAGCTTAATGATGTTTATATATCAGGATATTTGAGATTCAAATTTCAAAAAAATACAATTTGCCATTAATTATGGACATTATTATTATTATATTTAATTATGGACATTATTGAGAAAAGCTTAATTAAAATTTTCAGCATATTGTGAATATTAGACGTGATGTGTCAGATGGGTCCATGTAGTGCAGGTACGGTTTATTGGTAAAAATAGAACGGTTAGAGCACCCCCATCAAAGGGTTAGATGGGGGGGGTTCACACATTTTTCAACACAAAAAATATTAAAATAACAAAATCCTATAATCCCTTTTCTCCTAAAACTCTCTCTAGTGATCCTCTCTCTCCTGAAGTTCATCACTGTAGCGCGGGATACACGACACGTGACGGTCTGTGATTGGTCTATCTTTTTTTTTTTTTTTTAAAAGCAAAAAAAAAACAAAAAAATTTAATAATAAAAAAAGGAAAAGATGAACCCCAAGGGGGGTTCATTGGCGTGGATGCTCTTATACGTAAAACCTGAAAATAGACTTATCGGTTATGAAAATGTCTTCTAATAATTTTTAATACAATAATAAATTAATATTTAAAAAACTATAGGAGTCTTCAGTTATTTATTTTTATAAACAGATGGGCTGAAAAGAATAAGATGCGCACTCATGTCCAAAAGGAATAATTACTAGCCAACCAAAGACAATAGACAATTGTACGTTGTAAAAATCATTTTACACAAGTGTCGGGAAAAACAGTTTAAGAAAATGGCCCAATGATTTGACCCAATAAAGGGCCCAACCGAAAATATTATATGTTTTTACCGCCGCCGGGAAACCGACATGTCCAGTTGTTGGTGATGGTAAGAAGATCTATAATTTCACCGGAAAAGCTGAGAATTTATTGCTCCGGTCACATAATCTGCTCATTTACTCGCCGGAATTTTCTTTCCGGTTACTGTTCGTCCCAATTACACATCAGTAAAGAAAATCATGAGCTACACTTCACTTCAGCTGTTTTATCTCAAGATACTCTTATTGAACATAACGTGTTCGACGAAATGCCTAAGAGAGAGAATAGGACGGTGGATTCGAGCTTTATATTCTTTCGAGATTTACTTAGATCCTCCATGATGAGAGCAGAGGCAGAGACTCCGAGGAGTATTCATTGTTTCGCCCTGAAGAGTGGGTTTCTTCAAGATTTGCATGCCTCTTCTAAGCTGCTAACGCTTTACGGTAAAGCAGGGGACTTTGTGTCTTCTTTAGGTTTGTTTAGTGAGCTGAGAGTGAAAGATGTGATTGTGTGGAACAGTATGATCACTGCTCTGAACCAAAATGGTCGTTCCACGGCAGCTTTTGGAGTTTTCTTTGAGATGGTTCAGCAGAGGACTGAGTTTGATTCGACAACGCTAGTACTTGCACTCTCGGCGTTATCAAAGTTAAACCTTTCGAAAGTGTGTCCACTGGTTCATTGTTTGGCGATAAAGGATGGTTTTGTATCTGATGCTAACTTATGCAATGCATTGATGAATCTTTATGCACAAGGCGAGGATTTGAGCTCTGCGGAGTGTGTGTTCACTCGTATGGAACACCGAGATATTGTTTCTTGGAACACAATCGTGACAAAATGTCTTGCAAATAGTCATCCGTGGAGATCGTTGAAGTATTTCAAGTCGATGACTGTTTCAGGAAAAGAAGCTGATAATGTGACTTTTTCATGTGTTATCTCAGCTTGTGCTTCTCTTGAAGAGCTTTCTTTGGGTAAATCCTTCCACGGGATGGTTATTAGATCAGGTTATGAAGCTTATGTCTCTGTAGCGAACTCCATCATTTCGATGTACTCAAAATGTGGGGACATGGATGCTGCAGAAACCGTGTTTGAAAATATATTTTGCAAGGATGTGATTTCTTGGAATGCGGTCCTTAATGGTTTTGCTTCGAATGGGATGGTTCAAGAAGCATTTGGTATTTTTAAGGAAATGCAAATGGCGGATAGGATTCAGCCTGATATCGCCACTGTGGTTACGGTAACTTCTATTTGTGGTGATATGTGTATGTCACGAGAGGGGAGATCAATTCATGGTTACACCGTTCGCAGGGAGGAGCAGTCCACAGCATTAGTAGTAAGCAACAGCCTTATTGATATGTACGGTAAGTGTGGCTTAACAAGGCAGGCTGAGTTGTTGTTCGAGATAACAACTGATCGAGACTTGGTCTCGTGGAACTCAATGATATCTGCTTTTGTGCAAAATGGGTTTACTCAAGAAGCTAAGAGCCTGTTCAAGGAAGTTCTCAGTGAGTATTCTCGTTCAAAGTTTAGCTTATCAACCGTGTTGGCAATTCTTCCGTCTTGCTGTTCATCTGAGTCTCTCATATTTGGCAAATCAGTACATTGTTGGCAGCTAAAGCTAGGATTTGGTAATAATATCCTCTCAGCTAATTCAGTTATAAACATGTACATCGGCTGCAGGGACCTAACTTCAGCTTTTTTGCTGTTAGAGACAATATCCGAAACAAGGGATCTTGCATCTTGGAACTCTATTATCTATGGCTGTGCGTCGAATGGTAACCATTCAGAATCACTGAGAGCGTTTCGAGCAATGAGCCATGAAGGGAAAGTTAGCCATGACATGATTACTCTTCTGGGGACTATCTCGGCATGTGGAAACCTCGGACTGCTCTCAGAAGGAAGATGCTTTCATGGATTAGCTATTAAGACTTTAAGAGAATCTGAGACCCAATTGCAGAACACGTTGATCACCATGTATGGTAGATGTAAAGACATCGGTAGCGCAGTGAAGGTCTTTGGATTGATCTCTGACCCTAACTTATGTTCCTGGAACTGTGTGATATCAACTTTGTCTCAGAATAAAGCTGGAACCGAAGCGATTCAGCTATTTAGAAAACTTGATGTAGAGCCGAACGAGTTCACAGTCGTTGGCCTTCTCTCAGCTTCAACTCAGCTCGGGTCTACAGGCTATGGTATGCAGGCACATTGTTACCTCATCCGCCGTGGATTTCAAGCTAACCCTTTCATCTCTGCCGCGCTTGTGGACATGTACAGCAGCTGCGGGAGGCTAGAAACCGGCATGAAGGTGTTTAGAAACTCAGGGGTGAGATCAATTGCTGCTTGGAACTCACTTATTTCTGCATATGGATTCCATGGAATGGGAGAGAAGGCAATGGAATTGTTCAGTGAAATGAGTATCTCAGGGATGGAACCAAACAAGAGCACTTTCATCAGTGTTCTTTCAGCTTGCAGCCACTCGGGGTTTGTAGAAGAAGGTTTAAAACATTACAACCAAATGGAGGATAAATTCGGGGTGAAGCCTGTCACTGAGCATCGGGTTTGCGTTGTTGACATGCTTGGCAGGGCAGGGAAGCTGAGAGAGGCTTATGAGTTCATCAAAGGGATCGGAGAGCCACAGAAAGCAGGTGTATGGGGAGCTTTGTTGAGTGCTTGCAACTATCATGGAGACGCTAAGCTGGGGAAAGAAGTTGCAGAGGTTTTGTTCGAAATGGAACCAGACAATGCATCTTACTATATCTCATTGTCGAATACATATGTCGGATTGGGAGGTTGGGAAGAAGCTGTACGGCTACGGAAGACAGTGGAGGATAAAGCATTAAAGAAGGTTCCTGGTTACAGTACTATTGACGTTAGTGTAGGATTGTATCTGTAGGATAGTGTTTTTTGAAATTTTCCTATATCAGTGATTAGTTTAGGCTGTACAAAGTAGATAATACATTCTTGTAAACTCCATGTAATAACATTACAACATTAAATTACCAATTCGGAAAAGTACAAAAGCCAAAAGATAAAAGGTTAAAAGGATTCAGAAAGTTTTATTGCTCAGGTAATAAAAAAACCTTGAGAAGTATTCAGCAAAAGGTTGGAAGAGGAAGAAGGCAAAAGAAAAATCTGAGAAGCAAAACTGATGAACAGATAAGAGAAACATCTCCCTCATTGACCTTGGAAAAAAGATGGTTGCGCAAAGTATTCTGAGCTCATAGATCAACTTTCTCAGAGCAAAAGGCCTTCGTGGAATGCAAGCAATCTTTTCTCCAGATCATGCCCTATGTTCTGTGAATCCATAAAGGCAATAAAGAGAGAACCAAAGCATTTCAGATATTGGCTCTCCATCAAATGATGTGTGATTGATTTTAGAGATTCAGAACCTCATATTAATCATCCAAGTAGTAGTATGACCCAGCAGACTTTTGCTCCCTGTCTTTAGTAGACTCTAATTTGTTGATTCTTGGTCTGAAATTGGTGGGATCCCGTCTGAAGGTGATGTTTAGATGCTGCAGGGTAAGAAAATACAAATGAAATTATTAGCACCAAACATTAGGTCATTTTTCTTGCCATTATGGTGTATAGGAGACTTACAGAGAGGAAGAGATTCATTCCACTGAGTAGTGATTGAGGACAGTTTGCAATACAATCAATGGATGGTTGTCCTTCATAGACAATGACTCGGTCTGCTAAATAGGTAGCCATTATAAAATCATGCTCGACTATAAATGCAGTTTTCTTTGCGTGGAGAATGAATCGCTTAATGACTTTAGAAGCCACAATACGTTGCTCTGAATCAAGGTATGCACTTGGCTCATCAATTAGGTATATATCCGCAGGCTGCACAAAGTTTGCGTATATGCATAAGATCACTGAAACGAAGAACATCTACATTTCTATTGACTACACAAGATACTCACCTTTCCGAGACATAGAGCTAACGCAACCCTTTGCAGCTCTCCTCCTGAGAGATTAACAACTTCTTGATCCATCAACTGCTCAATCTGAAGCGGTTTCATCACGTCCGACACAAACTGAGGATGCATGTAAGAATCCCGAATCTTTTGATGTAGCAAGTGCCTAACTGAATTCTGAAACTTCGGGCTGATCTTTTGTGGCTTGTAAGAAACATTGAATTCTGGTATCTCTATGTCTGATTCTTCTGTCTCGTCTGGTTTCAACAAACCCGCCTGCAAAAAATTACCACTAATACCAATTTAGGAATTCAGCACTTGCTGAAACTCTAACCAAAAGAGAGGATATAATGGAGGAAGTAAATACCAGCATCCGGATAAATGTTGTCTTCCCTGTACCATTCTCCCCAAGCATTACAATAATCTGAGAGTCTGTGAATTCACCTTCCGTCACTTTCAACCTGAAGTTTCCTTGAGTTTTGGTCATGGTTGGGTACTTGTACCTAGCGTACGACTGTATTTCTTCGGCACTTTCTTGTGGAGTCTCAGCGACCTTCCAGCAAAAGAAGAACCATTAAGGACACTGTATTGACTACCGTTGTGAAGAGACAATGTTTATGCACCATTAAAAAAGGTTACCTTGAAGGTCAGCGATTCATCTCTAAAACGTAAATTTTCAGTAGGAACAAACCCAGCCAGGAAAATGTTGATTCCTTCTCTGACAGAGAAGGGGAGAGTCACGACACCGTAGGCTCCTGGTTTCCCATACAGACAGCAAATGAAATCCGACAAGTAGTCAAGAACACTGAGATCATGCTCCACCACAATGACGTAGCTGGAAGAAAGGAAAATAAATGTACGTAGCTTATTTTATATCCCAAAATAATCAGAAGATGAATAAGAATCAAACCTATTAGGCCTCAGGAGGGAACGAACAACTTGAGCAGCTTTGAGTCTTTGCTTAACATCAAGGTAACTAGATGGCTCATCAAACATGTATATCTCAGCGTTTTGTATGGCAACAACAGCGATAGCAAACCTCTGCAGCTCACCACCAGATAAATTCTCAACATCACGATCAATGACCTGGTTCAGCTCCAGATCAGCACAGAGCTCTGCCTTCTTATCTCTCTCGTCCTTCTGGTCAAGGACCTCTCCTACATTGCCTCGAACAGCTTTTGGGATGTGGTCGACATACTGAGGCTTTATAATGGCCTGTCATGGACAAGAAAGCACGGTTTGTGTCATTAACAGAAACCTAGGCACACACTGTAAACAAAGTTGAAGGTCAAATTACATTAAACCTTTAGATTATCTTCTAGAATACGGGTGAAGTAGTTTTGAAGTTCTGACCCACGGAAGTGTGTCAAGATTTCTTGCCAGTCTGGAGGATTCTGCACAAGTTGAGAGAATTATTATATATCAACTAGTCCACACTCCAGAGATGCAATTTTCAGACAAAAGTTCAGAAACTGACAGTGAAACGGCCCAAATTTGGTTTGAGCTTCCCTGCCAAAATTTTCAGAGCGGTTGATTTTCCAATACCATTTGTCCCAACCAACCCTAGGACCTGCCCTGGCCTTGGAACTGGGAGCCTGTAAGCAAAGACAGAGTTTACATTGTCTTAAGACTAGAAGAGGAATCATTTTTTCAAAGGCAAAATAAAAGATAAATAAACACACCTGTGCAACTTGAAAGTGTTTACCCCATAGCGATGGGTCGTGTCTTTCTCTAAGTCTCTGGGAAGATTGATAATCTGAATAGCTTCAAATGGGCATTTCTGAAATTGCACAGAAAGTATTTAGTGACCCAGTTATGGTTTCATGTTCAGTATATTCAGTATCAGATGCAGACATACCTTGACACAAATACCGCAACCGATGCACAACTCCTCTGAGATAAAAGCAAGCTTGGAACCAACAGTCACCTCAATACAAAGTTTTCCTAAGATAAACATTAAGTCATTGTATAAGTGGCACTGAAACTTTTAGAGTTATCACAAGAAAATAAAATAATAATCAAGTCAGTAATATAAAGGTTTTTTTGGTATCATTTAATTTAGTAATATAAAGTTACAAAGCAATGGCTTCACATGTAACCAAACCCCTATGCACTTATTGGTATGACACAGCCGATTGGCAGGAAATCCATATGAAAGAACACAAATGTAACTTTGGAATAAGAGAAAAAAGAACCTGTCTTGACGACAGGACAGCTCTTCTTACACTCTTGGCGACATTTCTTTGGTTTGCAGCGGTCTGAACTCACAATAGCAATACGTGTCAACCGATCTGTCATCTCTCAATCTAGAAAAAACAAACAAAACCAATAGGTGGTTTAACCACCTGAAGAAGATTCAACAATACTTACACATGAACTGATACCAGACAAACTATTCATTTCAAGCTTGGATAAACGCAAATTCAATAATTCGAATAAAACGGTGAAGCAAGTTTATACCAAAGAATAAAAAAAAATTCACAGTAAATTTCAACTCCGTCCAAATATCTATTTACAGAAAGAAAAATATCATCTAATCAGCTAAGAAGGTTGACACTTTCTCGAGTATAAAAAGAATGAGTGATAGATTAGAAAATATCAAATCTAAAAACTTTTTTTTACAAGTTATTTTGAAAAAAAATATCGAAGCTTTTGATACAAACCACATTAAAATCGAATCAATTGAGAACCAAGCATCGAAAAACCCCAAAATCTAAGTGGGTGAAGATATCGAGAATCATCTGAATTTGAAATCTATAATACTCAACGATGAGAATGGGACCTGAGAGATTCGGAATGAGGTTTAGCGAGATGAAGAAGAAGCGTGTGTCGATTCTTCTTATTAAGGAAGAGCACTCACACTGACATCTGGATTCTGTTTCCGACAGGTTTGACCCGACTCGCGTTACCTTGGGCTTGACACGTTAGGGGCCCAATTATTTCAATAAAATAGTTAAATTTGTTTTTCCATCGGGGAATTCGGCCAAAAAAATCCCGAACTTTGCACGAATTGCCAAATAAAATCTAAACTCGAAGCTGACCAAAAAAATACTGTACTTTCTTTGACTTTTTAATTTTATTTGAGAACTTATCATTGACTTGCCATTTTAACACACCGTGATCTTACAGTGTAGACGCCGTTAAAAATCGACGTTAAGTGAAACGACGTCGATTTGTGTGTTTTTAAAACGAAAAATATGTTTATCACAGGACTCGAACTTGAGATCTCAAAGCCAAACAACATGGTCTTTTGCCACCAAACTAATGACACTTCTGATGAATCTCTAACATATTTCCATTTATTGAGTATCCAAAAAATCTTTAAAAACCTTAAAATTTTACAAAATTCAAAAAATCAATAAAAACTCTAAAAATATAAAAATAAAAAATTAAGTTACAATTTTTTTTACTTTTCGCTAAAATTAATTTAAAAATTCATAAAAATCTAAAAAATCCAAAAATACGAAAAGACTAATGATTAAAAAATGACAAAAAACTAATGAGTAAAAGAATTTAAAATTTTTTTTTAATAAAAATTAATGTATCTAAGATCATTTGTGTATTTGATCTTACATACATTAATCATACGAAAATATAGTGTGATAAATATAATTTTGTATATTATCTTGCATGCATTCATTTATATAAGAGAAAATTATTTTAATCATTAATTTTAATTTTTTAGATTTTTTATTTTTTAATTTGTTGGACGTTTTTGGTTTTTTATAAATTAATATATTTGAGATAAAACACAAAAATGATATTTATCACACTATATGTTTTAGTAAAATTTTTGTTTTCAAAAAAAAATAAAAAATGTTTTTAAGATATGATAACAAAGGAACATACACCAAAAACTACAATTTTTTTTATTTAATTATTATCTAGTAATGTATAGAAATCTTTATTTTTGTTGTATGTTCATTCAATATCATATTTTAGCAAAACACTTTGTGATAATATCATTTGTTTATTTTATCTTAATTATCATTTCTATTTTATCTTAAATACATTATTCATACTAAAATATATAGTGTGATAAATATCATTTTTTATTTTAACTTACATACATTAATCGATATAAAAATAGGTTTCAAGTTTTTTAATCATTAAATTTAATTCGTTGCATATCTTTAAATTATTTTAGAATTTTGCAAATTTTTAATGTTTTGATTTTTTTTAAAAAAAAATTATTTGCTATTTCAATTTTAATTTTACCTTTTCAGAATTTTCTTGAATTTTTAAGATTTTTTTGGAAGTTTTAAAAAAGAATTTTGATTTTTCGAGATTTTTTTGATACTCAATAAAACAATACATGTTAGTGGTTTTTTAAAAAGTGTCAATAGCACAGTGGCAGAAAACCTTGAAATTTGGCCAAGAGTTCTCGGGTTCGACTCACACAGTTGACATGTTTTTATAATAAAAATAGATAAAACGACGTCGTTTTATCCCATCTCAAAACGACGTCGTTTTACTTAACGGATCTTAACAAACGATGTTCAATCATTCTGTCAAATTTACTAACGGCGTGTTTAATTGGCGAGTCAGCGACAACTTACTGATTAAAGTTTAAAAGTCAAATATTGTTCAGTGTTTTTTTTGCCAGTCAATATGTTCGTGTTTGTTTTGGCAATTCATGTAAAGTTTGAGCTTTTTTTGGCCGAATTCTCTTTTCCATTGTAGTAAACTTCCCTAAATTTCCATAGTTTACACGGAAGGACGATCTATTTTCCCATTGTAACTATAACTATTGTATAACATCAGATCCTAATAAACTATGACCTAGTGTTATATCTTCCCAAATTGAAAATTATCAATTTGTTTTACCATTAATTAAAAGTTCTAAACTTATTTATCCCTCAATGAATAAAAGAAGTAAAGCCATTGTTTGAAGAAACCAGCGTCAATTCTGGATTGGATTCTCGTTACATAGTTTAGATCCAAGAATCAGAAATAATATAATATTCGTCTGGTTAACGCTATTAAAGTACGAGGGTATGAAACAATATTTCTTTTGAAATTATTCTCATAAAAAAGAAAATCGTGTGAAGAAAGCGAATAATAAACTGAATACTTTCTTCAAACATAAGTACATAACAACATCAACAAGGAGTTGGAACGATGTTAATCAGATAAGAATTTGTTTCATTAATAAAAAACAAACAAAATGAGAGGAATAAAAAAGAAGAGGTAGACAGACTAAAAAGGATGAGGCAGAAAAAAAGAAACAGAATCCGGCTGAGGAAGAATAATAAACCGGGTTGGGTGGTTTATGGGCCAGGTCCAACTAGAATTGGGGTTTTGTTCGGTTTACCAGGTTAGTTTGTTTGGTTAGCAATAAAATGGCTAAAATTATGGGTTATGGGTAATTAAGTTTAGAATTATTGATTTAGGGAGAAATATGTTTGAAAACGCTAACTCAAGGAGATATAGCATTAGGTCATAGTTAGGTGGGGATTTGATGATATATGATAGTTACGAGGGGGAAATAGATCGTCTTCCTTTTTTTTAGAAACCTAAACTTCGATAGTTTACATAACAATAAATAATAGCATCAATATGAGCTAATTAAGATGGTAAGTCACCTTTTTTAACTTCTAAACATATTTTATTGATATATCGAAGTACACATGGATTAATAGAATCGTATAAATGGTAAGTCACTTTAATTCAGTGATTTGACTATGATAATTAAGATGTTAAGACTATGATTAACGCGGTTGCTTAGACATAGTTTTTAATGTAATTCGGTTTAAAAGAAAAGAAAATTAGATGTTAATAGAAGAAACTTTTTTAGTTAAGGGGTGGAAGATATATCGCTATGAGGCACATGTCATATATTGAGAGAGTTTGGCGTTCATCTGTATCTCTCTCCCGACAAAAAGTGATCGAAGTTTCTTTTCTCCACATCTCTCTCGGTGGCTCTCCTTGTCGATCCTGCCTCTCTTTTTTGATCTCTCCTCAATGATGAATCAATTGGTGTCCTTGTGTTAATATTTTTTATTTTCTATATTTACTTATATAAAGTGATTGTAAATAAACAAGTGTGACTTTTTTATTTATGTGAACACGCTAATTTAATTATATACATAATATTTCATATATTTTTATTATTCAGTATATATATATATTTGTTTTATAATATGTAAAAAACATAATATAAATAATAATACATAAAATAATTTGTATATACAATTCTCATCATGCGAAAGGCGCATATCTTAACTTATTTTATATATTATAAAGTAAGTTTTGAAGTGACTGTGGTTTTGAAGTGCATGCTCGGGTCATGTGTAGCATGTCGAAGCTGGGGAGAAAAAGTACGCTTCGATTTTGTTGTCATTCTCAAGATAGTTTCCACGCTAACAAGGAAGAAAACAATACCAACTTAGATTTAGTTCAGAAACATCAAATCAGAAAAAGATAAGAAAGAGAAAACCTCCATAGGAGTCATATTTGTAGTTGACTTGAAGAACTTATCTAAGAACGATCCCTCCACTGAAAAGAGCTACAAGAAAGTGATAACCGTTAGGGATTCTATACCCTTTTGATCTCAAGGAGAAGCACATAGAGAGATGTTAACAAACTTACAAAGTTTGATTTGAGAGGTAAGCCAATAGCATGAAGAAGACCAATGGTTCCACAAGCATTAACAACAGTTTGTTTCATGAAGTAAACTTTATCACTATGCACCTATCATTCTTTCATTAAACCACACAACTTGTATGAAAATACAAAAACAAGGGTTCTAATTCATGGAAAAACAAAACAGGTGTTGTTGATCAGAATCATTATCCTTTTTCTCAAAAGACTTTATACTTAAGAGCTCTTGGAGAAAAAGCAAAGATAAAAATTGCTTACTTTCGTTAAATGGATCACCATAGTGATGCTTATTAATATTTTAAAAATACTTGTATAATTCTATCTATACAAAATACGTGTGTAATCTGAATCAAATTTTGATTGGAATAATATTAACTCTGAACAAAAGTTGTACATGGTAAATTGTTGTGAATGAAAATGCGAAGTAGTAAATTTTGGGTATATTTATGTCCAAGAGAGACCACAAAGAAGAAAACCAATTTATTAAAATATAACAAACTTATGAAAAGTTGTAAATTAAGTAACCATAGTGACAAACGATCTTGTATAAAAAACGTAGTGTGATTGTGAACTACAAAATAATCGTAGTGTGATTGTGAACTGATCACACATCAACATTTTCTCACTTTGTTAGGAAAAACTACAAAATAATCATAGTGTGATTGTGAACTGATTACACATCAACTTTTTATCACTTTTTATGACACAATAAAACATAACTACATACTCATTACTCAAATTATTAGACTTTTCATCCATAAAATTCTACTCAAAAGCAAAAGAGAAATTTTGATTTCCTTCTCCTACTGTTGACCACTAACATAAATTTTCATTAAAATCAAAGAATGAAATGGAAATAAACATACAAAGAGATTCAGATACAAAGAAAATTGTATGAGATGGATTAGAGATCAAACTTCAAAGATATAGAGCAATGTTAAAAACCTGGCTTGAGAACAATGTTTAGACTCATGAAGCTCTTGATGACATCCCTTGTATCCATCATAATTCTCATTCATTGTGTCTGCCAAATTCGAAAAGGTCAATTGCTATAAATATATAATCATGATTTAGCGAGTTGTAAACAATACTTACACTGAAGCGTTCCCAATAACCTTAATATCTTAATGAGGCTGACACAATGATATATCAAATCACACCAATCTTATTTTGTTTTACATAATTGTTGTTATTAGTGGTACAAAGAGAAAAATTATGGTTAAACATAGTTTCGTTAATATGGCTTAGAAAGTGGGAAACAAATGCAGTTAGTGATAGTGAGAATAATTTTATCTAAAAACATTTTGAAATAAATATAGAAAACATGTCTTAAAAAAAATCAAATGACACATGTCACTCAAGAATTGTCAAATAACTTCTGTTTTAATGTATAAAAAATGAATTTGAGCTATGACACATTAGAGTTTTATGCTTAATCAGAAACTGCATGTGTAAATTAGGGGTGGACAAAGTATCCGTAAACTTTCATTCGATTCGTTATGCGATTTGAACCAAAAATTCAAATATCCGTAACTCTCTAAATCAAATACTAATCTGCATGTTTCTCGCTTAAAACATTTTTTTTTGTTACGTTCATCTTGTTAATTCTTATTTGATTTCCTTAATATTAATCATCACAGTTTCACACTGTTTACCCCGAATGATAATATCTTGTATTCTTCGCTCTACTTGAAGCTCATCTCATTGTGGATGCAGTAAAATTGTAGTCCAAGTAACTTACTGATTATAATCATATAAATTTAGCTATGAAGATGGCATTTTATATGAAATTTTTGAATATTTTAAGCAATTGATAAATATTCAGTGGGAGCTAAATTGAATAAGACTAATCACTTTTAGGTTAGGAGAATCTCCTAAAGTTCCAAAAAGCCTTCAGACAAAAGCTGCTGGCTATTCTGGTAAGAAAATAACATTAGTGAGAACTTTAAAATTCTAAAAGTATATTCGGTTTAAGTTATTATTCTTATAATAACTTGACGAAAAATAAATAAAATGTTTCTCTAATTTATTATTTCTCTAATGTTAGATTTATTTAGCCTTAGATGTAACGAAACATATATTAAAAACTATATAATTTCCAATTTTCTCATATGATTGAGTTAACACCATTTGCATTTAAGGAAATTTATATTTACTTTCCAACCCAAATATTTTCAAATATTACAAAATTTCCCCAAATATTGAAAAATTGATCCTTAGGGAAGATGAAAAATGACTCTTTCTGCAGAGAGCGGACTTCTGTCGTCTTCTCTGAGTCTGTGGCTTTAATACTCCTCAGATCTGCGGGAGATTATCGATTCGCACGAGATCTAGTGCTGGCAAATGCGTCTTCCTGGTATCGTAACCCTAACGTTTCTATATCATAATTTGAGTCATGGGTTATCATCACAATGTCGATTTCACTGCAGATGGATCACTCTTTGATTTGTTAAATTCAATAAAATTTTCAATTTTTGGTTCTTGTGTTTGCTAACTTATGTTGAATGCATTTGATTTGATTTTTTGCAGTTCACATCTTTCCCCTGAAGACATAGTTGAGCTTCTGCATTAGATGCTAGTTTTTAAGTCATGTTTGTGTTGCTGTTAGTGGCCTTTTAGTGGAGTATATGATAGGCAAAAGACATGGTTTTTGGTAGGATCACTCAACTTTACACTGCTGCATCAAATCGTTTTGGAGCTGCTACACAATCTTCTCTTCCATCCCCTGATGTAGGGACTTCATTACCAGATCCCATCAGTTTTGGTAATAATGGACGAAAGAATGGGTTGAGACACTCAGCGTCTCTCCAAGAATTCTCTTCCTATCACGGGTTTGATCCTGAAGAAGCCATTCTTGCTCGGCAAAACATAACTAATGGATCTAGCTTCTCCAAGGAAAAGGGAGGTGTCCCTAATGGGACCAACCCATCTCGTAAATGGATCCGTGCGGTTATGATTCTTATGTACTTGCTTCTGTTTGCTTTCCTAGTGTATATAGTCTCCATGTATGTGTACACAAACTGGTCTCGTGGAGCGTCGAGATATTACGTTATGTTTGATTGTGGAAGGACGGGGACTCGTGCTTACGTCTATCAGGCATCTATAAACTACAAGAAATATAGTAGTCTCCAATTTGTTATGAAGTCTTTGACAGAAGGTATTTCTAGAAAGACTAGTGTCCGTGCTTATGATTGGATGGAGACAGAGCATGGTTCGATAAGCTTGTCAACAACAGAACAGGCTTGAAAACTGCTATAAAGCCTCTTATTCAATGGACAGAGAAGCAAATCCCTAAGCATGCTCATAGAACCACGTCTCTCTTTGTGTATGCAACAGCTGGTGTCAGGAGGCTCCGTGCTACTGATTCAAGCTGGATTCTAGGTAATGTGTACTCTATACTCGCGAAGTCTCCCTTCACTTGTAGGAGAGAGTTGGTTTATGATGCAATCATGATATCAACTGATGATATTCTCATATCAACTGTGAATAATGGTGATGTGGTCATTAAAACCGTAGCTGAATCAATATCTGGAACAGTATCTGAACAAGAGGCCAATCAGATGCACATCTCAACAAACCACCAAACCGACCAGGATCTATGTTCACTCAAAACGGCATATCTTTCAAACCAGGAGGATTTTATTCATGAAACCGGTTTTCCTGGATTCTACACTCAACAAGAGCACACATAAAATTTGTTTCATACCAAAAGGATTAATGGTTTAGGAGATATCCAATTTCGAAGTCAAGGGTGGTCCAACTTGCCTTATTTGGAAGATTTCACATTCAAGACACCCCATATCTTCCTCTTGCTGGATGAGCTCTCGTGTTGGAGATTTTACAAGTGATTAATTTGGTTCCAAAACAGCTCACTTACCTCCCCAAGTTGTCTAGATACAAGGAACCTCAAAGTTTCCCTTAAGCGCATAATCAACCCTAGAACCATAAAAAGGTTCTTAAATTTTTTTTTTTTTTGGCTAAAAGAAAAAAAGAAAAACAAAATTAAAAAAAATGAACCAATTACAGGTCACCACGTGGCAGTGGAGCCCGCAAAACAGTACAAGATCTGAATCTTATTTAAGCATTTTTGCATCCATTTCTTAGAATTTCGGCGGACCCCATCGCCTACTTTTTGATAAGATCCAAATAAGATCCGCGCGTTGTTCATGCTCTAAATGGCCAAGATCAAGTAATAATGGCCATATCAGTCAAACCATTGATTGTGTTTTCATTTATTATGATATTTTTTTTTCTCATTTATGTTGATTTATTTGTCTTTGACCAGCCTTGGTCGAGCTTATTTAAGTTCTTATATTTGCTTCTTTGTAATCAGACTTGATGATTGAATAAAAACAGAGTTTTTCTTTTGAAGCCTTTATGCTTGTTTCTTGTTTCTCTATGCTTATAAGGTGGATTCCTTAGCTAGGGAACGTGTGAGTCTCTGTCTTTGTGTGGATTCAATTAGATTTAGGCTTGTGAGTTGTATCAAAGGCCATCTGCAGCCTTTGTGGTGCTCTTCGATCCATCACCATCATACTATCTATCCGCTAGCTTGAAGATTTGTTCATTCAAGAGTTTTATGAGCCTTTGATAGCTTAGGCTTGTAACATTTTTGGTCTCAAAGCTAAAAGCTCCTATCTTTATCTTTTGTTTTTGTTTTCAATCTATTCTCATTAAAAAACCCAGAAAAAAAATCTTCTTGCCTCTTTGTTTTTTATTTATTTTTCTTAAATTTCTTATCATAAAAAGAAAAAAAAATTGGTTCTCTATGTTAAAGCCTAAAGTTTTTCATGGAGGATATGGTCCTGAATCATACCTCTCTTGGACTGCACAAATGGATAGCTGTATTTGGGAAAATCATTTGCCATCACATGAGAGACTACCTCTAGCTATCGATCAACTACGAGGTGAGGCAGCATCATGATGGGATCTTGAAGAGGAAGAACGCTGGTACTACAATGAGCCAGCCATCATTACTTGGGAAGGTCTTAAGAGTATCATGGATAAGAGGTACATACCAATAGATTTCCCTGAAGATATCAAAGAGCGTTATGGTAGAAGACCGATCCGCAAGCGTGCACCACCATCAACACCAAAACTAAAAGTGTCCATTATCTCTCTGCCCAAAGATCCTGAGCCGCCAGATCCACCAAGTGAGTCTCCACTGCCTACATTTTCCACAGAAGAAGAAGAGCCATCAGAGGAGGTCCAGCTACATTCATGTGACACCACAATGCTGTATGAACAAGTTTTGAGGACAAAACTTTTTGAAGAAAGAAGGAATGATGCAATCATGATATCAATTGATGATATTCTCATATCAACTGTAAATAATGGTGATGTGGTCATTAAAACCTTATCTGAATCAATATCTGGAACAATATCTGAACAAGAGGCCAATCAGACGCAGAGCTCAACAAACCAGCAAACCGACCATGACCTATGTTCACTCAAAACGGCATATCTTTCAAACCAGGAGGAATTTATTCATCAAAACCGGTTTTCCTGGATTCTACACTAAACAAGAGCACACAGAAAATTTGATTCATACCAAAAGGATTAATGGTTTAGGATATATCCAATTTCGAAGTCAAGGGTGGTCCAACTTGCCTTATTTGGAAGATTTCACATTCAAGACACCCCATATCTTCCTCTTGCTGGATGAGCTGGTGTTGGAGATTCTACAAGTGATTAATTTGGTTCCAAAACAACTCACTTACCTCCCCAAGTTCTAGATACAAGGAACCTCAAAGTTTCCCTTGCATGGCCAAGATCAAGCAATAATGGCCATATCAATCAAACCATTGATTGTATTTTCATTTATTCTGATATTTTTATTCTTATTTATGTTGATTTATTTGTCTTTCACCAGCCTTGGTCGAGCTTATATAAGTTCTTATATTTACTTCTTTGTAATCAGACTTGATGATTCAATAAAAATAGAGTTTTTCTCTTTTGAAGCTTCTATGCTTGTTTCTTGTTTCTCTATGCTTATAAGGTGGATTCCTTAGCTATGGAACGTGTGAGTCTCTGTCTTTGTGTGGATTCACTTAGACTTAGGCTTGTGAGTTGTATCAAAGGCCATCCGCAGCCTTTGTGGTGCTCTTCGATCCATCACCATCATACTATCTATCCGCTAGCTTGAAGATCTGTTCATTCAAAAGTTTTATAAGCCTTTGATAGCTTAGACTTGTATCATTTAAGATTATAAGTGGTACAGAGGAAGCTTATTTTGGATGGACGGCTCGTAATTACGAAACGAGCATGTTAGGAGCCGTGCCAAAGAAGGCAACGTTTGGTGCACTTGACTTAGGTGGCTCATCATCGCAGGTAACGTTTGAGAACGAGGAGAGGACGCATAATGAGACGAACCTGAATCTAAGAATTGGGTTTGTTAACCATCATCTTAGTGCTTATTCGCTTGCGGGATATGGTCTTAACGATGCGTTTGAAAGATCTGTTGTTCATCTTTTAAAGAGGCAGCCAGATGTCAATAAAATGGATTTGATTGGAGGCAAGTTGGAAATGAAACAGCCTTGCTTGAATTCTGGATACAAGGGACAGTATATATGTTCTCAGTGTGTGCCCAGTGTTCGACGACATAAGAAAGGGAATACATGGGTTCCTATAAAGCTCGTAGGTGCTCCAAACTGGGGAGAGTGCAGCGCTCTTGCAAAAATTGATGTCAATAGCTCTGAGTGGTCAAACACGAACCATGGAGATGATTGTGATTTGCAGCCTTGTCCTCTTCCTGATGGTTACCCTCGTACTCAAGGTCAGTTCTATGCTGTATCAGGATTCTTCGTGGTCAACCGGTTTTTCAATTTAAGTGCTGAAGCTTCCCTTGATGATGCCTTGAAAAAGGGTAGAGAGTTTTGTGAAAAGGCTTGGGAAGTAGCTAGAACCAGTGTTTCTCCACAACCATTTATAGAACAGTACTGTTTTAGAGCACCGTACATAGTCTCATTGTTAAGAGAAGGTTTGTATATTACGAACAAGCAAATCATAATTGGATCTGGGAGTATAACTTGGACACTGGGAGTAGCTATTTTGGAAGCAGGGAAGGCTCTATCTTCTACACCGGGACTAAGGAGCTATGAGACTCTGAGCATGAAGATAAACCCAATAGTTCTTATATCTGGTTTACTTGTCTCATTGCTTCTGCTTCTCTGTGCACTATCACGCGTGAGCAACTGTATGCCAAGATTCTTTAGAAATTCATATCTCCCACTATTTAGACACAATAGTGCCTCCTTTATCATTCCGTCTCCCTTCAATTTCCAGCGATGGAGTTCTATGAGCCCATGTAATTTAATTTGCATAAAATCTTGTGTTATGGCCAGTTCTTGAAGATATTGATTCGTGAAGCTTTTTTTTTTTTTCATTCAGGGGTGAAGACACCGTTGAGTCCAACAGTGAGGAGTTGACCGCGTCGGCCATTTAGTTTTGGAACCAGCATACAGCTCATGGAGTCTTGTTCATTGTACTCATCGAGCAGCAGTGTTATGCATAGTTATTCTTCTGATAGCTTAGGAGAAATGCAAGTTGACAGCAGTAGTTCCTTCTGGTCCTCAAATGCAAGTTGACAGCAGTAGTTCCTTCTGGTCCTCACCTCGCAGGAGTCAAATGCGGCTCCAAAGCCGGAGATCACAATCCCGAGATGATCTTAGTTTGTCGCTCGCTGAATCACACATACTCAAAATGGTGGGAGAAAACGCTTTTTTGGTACGGTTTTTTAATCACTCCCACACTCTTTTTTTTTTCTTTTCTTTTTCCTGTTTTATAGAATCTAAAAAGAAAAAAGGAAGAAGGGAAATCTTCATGAGAGCAAAAAGTTTATCTGTTTCAGTTGACATGTAATTCTTTTGATACCAGACACTTATGTGATTACTAATTTAACACCAAATTCAACTATCTATCACTCTCTTCCCGTTACCCTTTTGTTTGCAATTCACTTTGCCTCCCAGAAGCGATGAAAGACATGGCAAACAATCAGAAAAGGACAGAAGTGAAACCAGAGACTTATAATGGTGAAGGAGCTAACAAGGATTTGAAAAGTAAGGTTTCTGAAGATGGGAACATGGAGGAGAAAGAAGATGCAAGGCCAAAAGTTGCTCTTCATTATCTTCTTAAGAACATGATGTTATGTGTGCTGATATATTGGATCAAACCAAGGGAAAGACAAGGCTCGGCCCATTAGTGAATCAAGCATGCAGCAGAGATTGTGAGCTTATAGAAGGCAACTGATCTTATCACTTGCCAGCTGTCTCTAAGGAATAAAGAATAACACGTGAGGGACATCCCATGTGCTCGTAACGGCCTCGTCAACTGCGTGTGGCTGAGGTTGGGATCTTCTATTTATAGTTTGTTCTTGAGTAGAGAGAAGGGTATCTAAGAAAGTAGATCAAACATGTTTAGGGGAGGTGAGAGTACTCCATTATAAATCTCTTAAACCTTGTATTTGCTTGATTTTTGGAATACAATCAGTGTTTCTCTTTAGATCATAGTTTTTTTACAAACAACTCGTAACACATGATGACACAGAAGCTGGAGGAACCAAACAATGGAAGTGTCTACTTGAAATGACTTGTAACATCCATAATATGAGGGAATCAATCAGATATCACTTATCACCAAAACTTTCTGAGATCTGTAAAAGTTTGTATAAAGATTCCATCAATCAATCCTCAGATTTTAAAGCTGTTCTCTAAATTGCTTTCTTATGCTGTAAAAGTTCTAAGATTACATCACACAACTCTCTACAAATCGTTACATACTCACCGACTCTCTCGCAAGGAATGTGTTTCTTTTTGTGTCTAAGCCTTTAGAAAAAGAATTTTCAAGTACTGTGTAGCCATCCATCCGAGAATGGAGAAGTAAACAACAACCAAACAAGCACGCTTCACTTGCACCAAGAGATTCACTTTAGAAATCTGGTTCTTAACTGAACAACAAGCTCGAGGGAACCAAGACTTTGCATGTCTTAAGATCCGTATGATGAAGACTGTGATTATAGAAGTTGAGAAGCCTGATACAATGCCAGCGATCACATCATATCTCCAGTACTTCCGTCTTCCATTTACACTTAACCACGACTGTAACAATTTAGAGAATCGGGAGAGAGAAAAAAACAAGTGGAAAGATGATAATTTCAGTGAATAACAGGACAAGAGTCACAAGACTGAGAAACTAAACAGACAAAGATGATGTTGATATGATTACGACAGAAACAAACTACGTATGTACAAATGATTATGTGATCATGATTCTCCTACAATGTGTTAGAAACCTGATGATGAAATGGATAAGATTGAAACTGCCACAGTAATAAAGAAAAGCACAAGGAACTTACAAGACATCGTATTGTTTAAAAATGTCGGTGAAAGAAAGATCATCTGCTTGGCAACCGAAAAAGCCATCCCGATAAAGCTTGATCTTTGGAATACTTAGTGTGTGCCAACAATCATAAGTTTCATTCACCTGGCAAACACAAAAAATGATTACAATCCGAAACACAAATGAGCATATCCAGTCTAAGAATCTTGATGATAAAAAGAAGGTTGCCTTGAAGTTATCTTTGGTAAGCAGCACCAAAGTTAGGTCTACACTCAGGAGGAAAGGCTTCATTAGGTGTTTCTGAGAAGGCCAGACTTGTCTGACCCATCAAGTAATCTGTATACTCAACCTGTAAACAAGAATAGCGTTTACTCATCATAACCAAAAAGATAGATTATATCTGAAACCTTAAAGCCACAAGAGAAAGAAGTGTGACCTACCTTGAAGACAGAAGCCCAATTATAATCATAGCGACATTTGAATTTATCTCTCTCAACCACACACTTTTGAAGACCTAAGATCAACAGCTACATCATCCAAAAAAGTAATCATCAGTTTCAGTCTCAAACTACTCAGAGATCATTAGTACTACTAAAAACTAAGAGGAACCCATCAAGCAGAAGAAATCTATCAATCAATTAATGATGGAGCAGTTATAAAAGGTCAAAGCTTTTAACTTACAGCTGGAAACGATTTTGCAGCGAGAAGCAAGAGAAGCATAGGAAGAAGAAGAAGAAACCCACAATTCACCGAGTAGAACCACTAGGATCCCTAATAGAAACGACAATAAGAAGAAGCCGACGACCGAGAAAACTATCACTGTACATAATCTCAAAGCAAACGTATAGAAACCCCTCTTTTGATTCTTCGTCACAGACGACGCCGTTTCTTCCAAATCCATTTAACTTTCCGCTTCAGTGACTTCACTTAGAAGAAAGAAATTGAAGAATCCATTTTATTTTACGGTGATCGAATCATGGAACGGTCACCGTCGGGAAATCAAATCTTACAGATTCCCGATAATCGGTTGATTTTATTGCCCTTTCTTTGACGAAAATATTACACCATAAGACAGTTTTATGTTTTTATTCTCACAAAAAGGCAGTTGTTGCTACCCACACACTTTCTGTAACAGCTTCTTTTTGTTTTAGTTTTGGTCCAACTATCTCAGTCGGTATTTAACTAAGATGTACTCTAACCTAACCACATTAATAGCGGGAAACTACCCTCACCGTTCATCTGCCCTCCATACCAAGGGTCCAGATGAACTCTGTTTTTTTTACAAGACAGATATCTGTCTAGTATGCTCACCATTCGATCTTTTTTTTTCTTGTATTATCAACGACTCAGATTATCTTGTGTACATAAAGGAACATTCCTTTCTTCATCTTCTTTGTTTTTGACTTAAAACAAAACTTTTTACAGTTTCATGTTTTTCTCAAAGGATTGACTTCATCTCATTAGGTTGCAGTGAGAAGGTATCTTACTTCGACAAACCAATAACCTTTTCAGTAGCTGTTTCTTAATTTAATTTCTTGTCCTTTTATCCTATTGCAGACTCTAATGTCGGATCATTGCATGGTTATTCCTGGAGAGTGGTCTTCGGACAATTATCTTTGGAATTTTGTGATAGACAAGAAGAAGATGTCGAGGATTGTACCTGTCCGTTCTGGCATCCCCCTGCTTAAATTACAGAACAATGTCATTAAGGAGTTCTTTACCTTCACGGAACCTCCTCCTACTCCTGTTTTGAGTTACTGGCCACCTAACACCAAAGAGCTTGCGACCGGCCTCACCACACCACCGGTTATACTGACCAACGACGGGTCTGTATCCTACTTCTTCCATCACTTATCAGCACACCCAAGCATGAGTTTTTTGTCACTTTTGACTCAAAAACAAATAAACCTCCCTTGAGCCAAGTCAGTGACGCACCTCTTCGCTTCTCCACACCTAACCAACCTATAAGGCCTGATTGCAACCACTTCCGAAACCCTTCAACCGCTTCCTCCAAAATGCCAAGTTTTTCACTCTTTGCTGATGATGAACTCCAACATGACATGCCCCTTTTCCCTCCTACTGAGAACCAATCAATACATTCTGCTGGTACAGCTACTCCTTCCGTCGAACCTTCAAAGCCCCATCGAGTGTCCACTCAAGACGAAAATTTTTCCTATGCAGATGAGATGCTAGAAGAAATGTTCAAAGAGGATCCCGACAACATCCCAGATACTTGGCTATTGGAGGATGAAGAGGAGACTTTATCTGAAAGTTCACAACCTCCAGAAATTGCTGTACCAGTTCGTGTTTATGACCACGACTTCTGGGACCCTTTGTTAGACGACACCCTCGGTGGTTCAGATGCAGCCGAGTTCATGGCTAGGATTCATGTTCCAAAAACAGCTCCTGCAACTTACCAGTGCACAACAGGTGGTGCCTTTGATCATACTGTTCGTTTGTCTGGCGAAGATGATACGGATTGGAAGAAAGACCTAGATTTCTTAGGTGTACACCAGAGAGAAAGTACGCGTGTACACTGCGGTTCCGCGTCCAAAGATACACCTCCCCGTGGTGTACATTCTAGTTCAGCGTACACACGTACACCACTCCCAGACGGTAAACATCCGTCTTTTCACACACCACCTCCCATGCAACGTGATACTCACCACAGTGGCCCTGATACCCCTCCACCTCGGGAGACTAGACCTCTTTCTGAAATCAGTGATGAGGAGTTTGATATTCCCCCCCCCTCTTTGATGACGTTGCTTACCAGGCCGATGTTGTTCCAGATCTTAACTTAGATGACACCGATGGAGAACCTACTGTTGGGAAACTATATGCAACCAAAAAAGACTGTCAAATTGGTCTCGCAATCTATGCAATCAAGAAACGCTTCCACTTCAGACAAACCCGAACCACTAGGCACTCCTTTGTCCTTAGTTGCCACGATGAGCGTTGTGATTGGCGCATACTAGCCAAAGAACTCAGCACATGTGGTTATTACACAATCAAGAAGGCGCAGCTCACCCACACTTGCCCATTGGACCAGCGTGATAATTACAAGAGCAGGGCCACCTCTAGAGTTATTGCTCATGTTTATCGGTCTCATTATGGTGAACCAAACGAGGGTCCTAAAGCAGCTCAGTTGCAGCAACTTGTACTAGAAGACCTGCGTGTTGATGCTTCATACATGAAATGCCACCGGGAAAAAGACCTAGCTGTTGGTATCACAGTCGGAAACGCAGAGGAATCATACCAAAACCTGGCTGCATACTTTGAGAGGCTGAAACAAACCAACCCCAATACTGTCACATTCATTGAAACTGAACTCGATGATTTTGGTAAATCCCGTTTCCTCTATGCTTTCCTCTCCTTTGGTGCTTCCATACAAGGTTTTCGTCGTCTTCGGCAAGTTCTCATTATTGATGGCACGCATATGTCTGGAAAATATAAAGGTGTCCTTCTCACAGCTAGCGGCCAAGACGCCAATTTCCAGGTTATCCCTCTTGCTTTCGCTGTTGTTGATGCAGAGAATGATAGCTCTTGGATCTGGTTTCTTACCAAGCTCGAAAGGATCATTGCCGACTCCAACTCTCTCACTATCATCTCAGATCGTCATATCTCCCTGCTCAAAGCTAAGAAAATTGTCTTCCCCAAAGCTCACCATGGTGCATGTATTGTTCATATCATGAGGAACGTTGTTCCCCGTTTTAAGAGCAAAGGCTTGGCAAAACTTGTATGTGCTGCTGCGTTTTCCTTCAAACGCAAAGATTTTGATGACAACTTTGGGAAGATCAGGCAATCTAATGCAGCTTGTGCCAAATACATTGAAGACATCGGTACTGCTAAATGGGCACGAACATACTTCCCAGGTAACAGATACAACCTCCTCACAAGCAACGTCGCTGAGCAACTCAACAATGCTTTGAGCAAATCCAGGCCTTCCCCCATTGTTGAGTTATTCATGTTCATTCAACGGATGTTGACACGTTGGTTTTCTGCGCGGCGAACCAAATCTGCTAAACACAAGGGTGCTGTCACACCTGAGGTTGCTCTTGTTATGGACACACACATCAAACTCACAAAAGGCAGTAAAATCTCTAACATTACTGACTGGAGCTATCAAGTCAAGGGCGTTTTTGGATATTCTTATACAGTTGGCTTGGACAACAAAATTTGCTCTTGCCAAGTATTCCAAAAACTAAAAATCACATGTGGTCATGCACTTCTCGTTGCTGACTCTGTAGGTCTCCTTCATGTCCAACTGGTGGGGGATTGCTACAAAACTCAGACATGGAGAGATACCTACTCCGGTGTCATCTATCCGGAGGCACCCTTTGGTGAGATCCCAATCCCCTGTACAATCTCCGCTTTGAACCTGCAGCCTCCTAATACCGACGTCCGTCTGGGAGTCCTAAGGACAAGCGTATTCTGTCAACCGGTGAAATCCAGGTCAGTCCGCGTTTTCAAAAACTGTTTTACTAGTACTCAAGAAATATGTGTTGCAAATGAAAAATGTTTTGCCAATGCTCCATTTTATTTCTTTTAGGTACCCAAGAAAACAAAAATCAACAAGTGTGGTCGTTGTGGTACTTCCGGTCACAACAGGACAAACTGCACTGTCCCCATCTGATAGTTGGGTGATTTCTATATCCACAGGAATGCTCTTTTGGATAGCGCTTTCACCTTATAACATCTTCTTTTGTTGCTTCTTTTTGTTGTCTTCTTGGCATGTAAACACTCTATACCAACATGCATTGGCTGTTTTGATTGACGCTTTGATAAACTATTCCTCTGTATTTTCCCAATTCTAAACTCAGAACCTTTTGTTAAGTTTTTTAACTAATCCTGCGAAACTTGATACATTGTACACATGTACACATAATATAAACCTAACCATGTACACCACCTAACCATGTACACATAACCCCCAATGCCCATAAATTTAGCAAATAGTTTAACTGTCTTCGCTCGGCAATAAAACCCATTTACAAACCCCGGCCCATATGACAAAACAATCAATCTACCAAGCTTCCTCCTTAAATACCACCAATAATTGGTGATTTTTCTAGGGTTTCTTCTCTCACGTAATTCTGAGGCCGAGATAGATAGATAGAATTTCTTATCGCTTCCAAAGCAGATTCTACATGACCTCTTCAGCCGAAACCTCGTCGCATGAGCGATATAAGCCAGGTATACCTACCCACTGTTGGTGTGGTAGCAAGGTCGACATCTTCGTCTCGAAGACAACAAGGAACCCTTTTAGGAGGTTTTACAGATGTGTAATTGCTATACAGGTACAAACTTCACTTTTTTTGCTCTCTCTCCAATACGTCATTAAGTTCTTAATGCTTCGCAAATTGTTCACCTCGTTAATTCCAGAGACCTCGTGAGGTTCATCTTTTCAAATGGGTCGACGAAGCCGTCACAGATGAGATTACGAGGATTGGTTGTAAACATGATGATCTTGCCAAAAATGTTACCCATCTACGTAACACCTACGAGGCGCAAACTGGTGTTCAAGAGACAACAATTGTCAACAATGAAGAGGTCATCCAACCAACGGTCATTAACGAAGATTTTATTAAAACCTACGAGATGCTCTGGTTTTATGGGAACGTCTATTCTCACTGAAACCAAATAATTCACCAGAACTCATGCCCTCTATGTATTTATGACAACGTTTCAAACCCATGCCTTTTTGTAGATGTTCTCCTATGTAAAGAGTTGTTCTCCTTTAAGTATTTATGTAATGACTTTATTATCCAAGACTTCCTATGTATCAGTTATCCTATGTAAAGACATGTTCTCTTTTACTTACACTACAAGAAAACTAAGCATTTACTAGGAAACTTTACTAGGAAAATTATTCCTCGTAAAATTACTACGCGTTTACTTCCAGTTTACGAGGAAACCAGCTTTCCTCGTAAGTTCCTCGTAAAATTACGAGAAATACGTTTCGTCGTAAGGTCGTAGTAAGCTTACGTGGCCCTTACGAGGAAAAAGTCACTTTCCTCGT
>CAKOAT010253710.1:8382-34310 GCA_932364175.1 Eruca vesicaria subsp. sativa | reverse complement strand
AAGAGAGATGATCAGATTATGGTGCTAAGTAGCTTGTGTACCAAGGAGAGTGTTGTGAGATGAGCATGGTGGGTTGAGAGGTAAACTAAGTGGTTATGATCTCGGATCAATGGTGGTGAGAATTTACCATGGCAGTAACAAATTAGTTACTGTGGTAACTAAATTGTTACTGTGGTAAATTATCTCTTAGTTTACCTTATTGAGAGACTCGTGACAAGGAAGAAGGTTTGGGAGCTGAATGTGACCGTTGAGTGGATAAGAGAGGCTGGATAAGGTTCAGCTTGTGCTAGCTGTAAAGTAAAAAGCAAGGCTGGAAAGCAAATGGCATCTAGTCAAGATGCCATTAGCATCACTCGTGTGGCTAATCGTATTGGATGGTTTTGAATTAAGAGGCTCCTCTTCCTTGACTACACATACTTAGTCTCATTTAATCTCGTGGTTACTTTATCTATCTAAGCTTGTATCTGAATGTAATCTCTCCGTAAGCTGAATAATATACGAGTATTCTCTTTGTTCATCATGATTCTCCATTAATCTCTCTTTGATTCTTCATTACTCTACAAAACACTCTTTATTTCTAAACATTTTAAGAACAACTCGGAAAAATGATGGAAGTGTACATCGATGATATGCTTGTGAAATCACTCGAAGAACAAGATGATGTCGTGCACCTCCAAGAATGTTTTGAGAGACTTAATCTTCATAACATGAATTAAATCCCGCAAAGTGTTGGTTCGCCGTCGCGCCCAGAGAATTTTTGGGGTATCTCGTCACCTACCGAGGGATTGAGGCCAACCCCTAGGACGAAACGCGAAGTACAAAGATTGACCGGCAGGGTCGCAGCACTTAACCGCTTTCTCTCGCGATCGACGGACAAATGTCTTCCTTTCTGCGAAACATTGAAGTGAAACAGAAAGTTGGAATGGTCCGAAGAATGCGAGAAAGCTTTCCAACTGCTAAATCTTTCAAATAGCTAAAGCATTACCTAGCTACCCCGCAAGTACCCGCGAAACCTGTAGAAGGAGAACCACTATTCCTCTACATCGCGGTATCGACGACCGCCGTAAGTGGTATCCTCATCCGAGAAGAACGCGGCGAACAAATTCCAATTTTTTACGTCAGTAAGACGCTACTGGACGCTGAAACACGACACCCGATTGTTTGAGGTGAAAATGGTTAAGAACAATATAAAGAGAGAGATGGGGCGAACAAAGACGCTCTTTATTAGATCTGAACAAGAGGTTACAAGGAGGTAAGTAAAGAGGCGAACTAGCCGGAGCTCGGAGAGCAGACCGGAGGAATACAAAGTGGTGAGTATCGGTGAACGTAAGGAAACCTTAGCTCTAACCACCTAGTCTCTATGAAACCCTAGATCTAGCCGCCTAGTATGTGTGTCAAAGTGTGTCTCCCCTTTCTCGTTGTTGCCTCTCTCTCCTTTTATAGACCTTATCTTCCTGTTCGCCCTAGTTTACCCGAGCCTTGTTGGCTTTATTCTCGTTGGGCCCGTTTAGTAGCCCGGGTAAAGCGTGCTTCTGCTGACTCTTCCGGAGTGCTCTTAGTCGTGCTACTAGACGCGTCCCCATGCCGAGGTGTTTCTTACACGTCTAATGGGCCGAGTACATCGTCACATCGGGCTAAGCTTCTCCATTTGATGGGCCTTGTGGAGGGGTGTAACCCATCTCCTACAATAAGTCCCCCCCCCCCAGTTCACTTGTGGGTTCGTAGGACTCTAAGTGAATTTGTGGGTCAGGTTTGATCAAATGGGGAATCTAGCATGGATGCGCATTTAGGCGTCATCATTAGCGAGTCTAGTAGCTCGGCTAGGACGTCGTTTGCTAGAGCGTGTTTAGCGGTCACCTTGAGCGAGTCTAGTAGTGCGGCTAGGATGTCGTCTGCCAGAGCGTGTTTAGCGGTCACCTTTAGCGAGTCTGGTAGCGCGGCTAGGACGTCGTCTGCTAGAGCGTGTTTAGCGGTCACCTTGAGCGAGTCTAGTAGCGCGGCTAGGACGTCGTCTGCTAGAGCGTGTTTAGCAGTCACCTTGAGCGAGGCTAGTAGTGCGGCTAGGACGTCGTCTGCTAGAGCGTGTTTAGCAGACACCTTGAGCGGATCTAGTAGGGCGGCTAAGACGTCATCTGCTAGAGCGCGTTTAGCAGGCACCATTAGCGAATCTAGTAGCTCGGCTAGAACATCGTCTGATTGATCGATTAAGATACGCGTTTCGCGGGCACCATGAGCGGATCTAGTAGCTCGGCTAGGACGTTTGCTAGGAACGCGTTTAGCAGGCACCATGAGCGGATCTAGTAGCTCGGCTAGAACATCGTCTGCTAAGGACACGTTTGGCAGGCACCATGAGCGGATCTAGTAGCGCGGGTAGAGCGTCGTCTGATTGACGCTTAAGATACGCGTTTAGCAGGCATCATGAGCGAGTCTAGTAGCGCGGCTAGAACGTCACCTGATTGACGCTTAAGATACGCATTTAGCAGGCACCATGATCGGATCTAGTAGCTCGGCTAAAATGTCGTCTATTGGGAACGCGTTTAGCAGGCACCATGAGCGGATCTAGTAGCTTGGCTAGAACGTCTGGGAACGCGTTTAGCAGGCACCATGAGCGAATCTAGTAGCTCGGCTAGAACGTCGTCTGCTAGGATGTTCGTCTCAAAGGATGTACTTGGTCAGTTTGTTGAAGGCAGTGAACTAGACACATTCATGCCTGTGACGATTTAGGCAAGTTTACTTTGAACTTATGCCTGATAAAAGGCGAGTTTGCTTTAAATTTGTGCTCAGCGAAAGACGAAGTTACTAGACTCATGCTGAGACAAAGGCGATTTTACTGAGAACTCGTGCCTAGTAGAAGGAGAGTTTCTTTAAACTCATGCCTAGTCAAAGAAAAATTTATGTAAACTCGACTAACAATAAGCGAATCAACCGAAAACTCATGCCCAATAAAAAGCAAGTTCAATTTAAACTTGTGCCTAAAATACATGTTTACGGAGCTATTGCCGATCCAAAGTTTTGTGTTGGGATCGTGCCGGCTTTGACAGCAAATTGATCAATGAGAAAAAACGCCTGCGGGATTCGTGCAGCCAGGAGGTCACTCACGAGAAGGTGCGTGTTGAGGCGGCAATGACCAACAAGCTTAGCCGCTGCATCGATCATGTCCGGGCTTATCTTAAGCAGCGTAGTCTCTCTCGCGGGAGCAGAGTTTGCTTGAGCAGGCTTCCGGGACGAGGAAATGTCTCGAGATGATCAAGGAGGAGAAGTCTTTCCCCGCTTGTTCTCCTTTCTAGGTTCGTGAATGAAGACTCGTGGCTACGCCTGACCCGTATGGGTCAAACGATGATCTAGTTAGGTCGGAAACGGCCTCGCAGCTCTGGATGCCCTGCGATGTCCTCGGGGCGAGTCGACTTGCAAGTCGCGTGAGAATCCAGTCGACGCGGCTCCGTCTTGTAAGGAATCAGGTCCAAACCTTGGTGACGAGACTGTTGAGAAGAATGATATCACGGTTCGTGAAGGTCGTCCGAAGGACGTTGACTCAGCGAAGTCTGTCGAGGTGTCCGATTCTTCTTCCGAGAGAGAGGAGGAGAATGACAGGGTAGAAAAGTCTCCATCCCCTCTCCTTGTTAGGACAGGAGAGCCGTTAAAGGAGCAAGAGGAGTCAGACCTTGCTGGGAGAGAAGTAGGCGCTTCCGGCTGATGCCCCGGAGAGTCTTATCACCACGGGGGGTGGTGAAGCCGCAAAGGACCCGAAGCCTGATTTGCCTGCTGCTGCCGTCGAAGACCCTTCCGCTTTGAAGGAGTGTACAACAGGAGCATATCAATCCTTGCCTCTGGGTCTTATTTTGGAGGAAGCGATACCCTGTTAGGTATTGTTCATACAAAGAGTTGGTATGTTCTGTTCTGGAGGAAAAGGTTCCAGACCGGCTAATTGATGATTTAACGAGTTTAGTCAGCCAAAACGTTCACACGTTTATCCACATAGCGGTCCGGATTTCGCTCGCGAGTCGGTCAAGGTGACGTACGAGTTTTTGGTCCCTCGATCAAGTGTCTGATCAAGACATGATTGATTAGTGGATGCGAGTATATGTGTCCTCATCTGCAGACGAGAATATGGATATCGCCTCGTCGTGTTGGACCGTAACAAAGCGTAGACTTTGGTGTTGTTACAGCTGGACCGGTTAAGGCTGCCTACGTACCTCGAAAGAGGATCAAGCCGTTCGTAGTTCGGTTTACCAGAGCAAAAGTGGCTGTTTTAAGGCGCATTTACTCTGGCGAGTAGAAGTGACAGCTAGGGTGCATCTACTGGGTTTTTTTGTTTTTTTTTTTTTTTTTTTGGGGACGGGAGTGATTTTGATCATCCGCTCCGGATTTAGTCAGCCGAGTAGAAGTGACTCTGGGTCATATACTCGGTCGGAAAGGAAAACAGAGGGCTGCCTTACGAATAGTAACGGCGTAGGTGCATGGAGTTCCATGCCCTTGGGACATCTTCCCCGTGCGAGGTTAGAAGTTAGTAGACGCCTGGTTTGATGACCTTGATGATCTTGTATGGTCCTTCCCACCTTGCGCCTAACTTACCAGTGTTAAGCTCCTTGGTGTTCTCAAATACCTTGCGCATGACAAGGTCTCCGAGCTCTAATGCTCGTTGCATGTCGTTGGCTAGATATGCACCGACGCGCACTGTCTTTCTTGGATCGGAATCGTCTATAGGCATCTCAAGAACCTCGTCTGTCTGAGGATAGGTTCGGGCGATCGGGGGAGAGACGGAGTTGACGAGGGACGATGAGCGTTGCAGCTTAACTGTGGCGATCAGCAGGTCTTGAGTTGCTTGCTGATCTCCGCGTACGGTCTTGATTGTTCCGTCAACCCCAGGGAACTTGATGCATTGGTGGTAGGTAGATGGAACTGCCTGCATCGAATGTATCCATGGGGTTCCGAGAATGACGTGGTAAGGGGCTTTGGTGTTTACCACAGCGAACTTAACCGTCCGAGTAACTCCGCATGCACAGACTGGGAGACGGATCATTCCAAGGACGGTTTCTGATGAGCCGTTGAAGCACGTCAAAGTTCGTGAGGATGATTTGACGTCGTCGAAATCGACCCCCATCTTTTCAAGCGTATCACAAAAGATGAGATCAACGGAGCTTCCTGTGTCGATGTGTATTTTGGTTACATCGTACTTACCGGTCTCGAGGACGACTAGCAGAGGATCGTTGTGGCGCATATGGACACCGTTCAAATCGTCGGGGGAAAAGCTGATTGGCGTGTGGCTCGGTGGCTTCGCAGGCCAACGTCTCGAGGACGCGGCTTGGCGCCGGTATAGTCTTTGACGGAGCGGACAGAGTCGCCACAAGGAGGTGAACCACCCATGATGACGTTCAGCCGTGGTTGCGCGGTTACTCGTTTGATATCTAAGAATGTACGAAGATCCGCGGGGACGTTCTTGTCGCTCGACTTTGTCGCTCTAGCCGTTGATTTATCGATTTGGAACGGTTTAGCCGCACGCGTAAATCGGTCAGGTTGGCGTTAATTTTGTCACGTAGATCGGTGACGGGCTTGTCGACGGAGAAGGGAGGCTCTGTGGTTTCCAGACGCTGCGACTTGTTGGCTTGGAGCTTGAGGCGGAGATTGGTACTGTTGACATCACTGTGTGTCGTCACCTTTCGCTTAAGGAAGCTCCGCAGGTCGCTTGACACTGGCGAGTGATCATCCTCGTCGTCAGACGACAAAGGTTGCTGAGATCGTATTACTTCAATACGTTGACGACTTGCTGGTTGCCCCTCGTTTGCTGAAGAAGCTTCGTTGTCCGCGTCATCCGAAGGTTTGTCGGCTGCACGACGTTGCTCTCCGCTTTTTCCACCAGACTTTCGCTGCGCTCGTTTATCCTTGTTCTTAGACCAACTCTTTCCGGATTTTGGTTTTTGCTTTGGAGGCTGAACCTTGAAGTCGCCTTTTTCAACCGATGAGAGAAATTCAGCGTACATCGTCCTAAACTCGGTAGTATCGTGTCCTTTGACATCATGGTACTTACAGTGTTTGATGAGGTCGACTCCTTTAGAAAATCCGGCCCCTGAGGTAGCCGGCGACGTGGGTTGAGTCGGTCCGGCAGGACTAGGCAAACCTTTCAGGGCTGCCGTCTCTCGGTTGTACACGTTCCATGGCTCGCCGCGTACTGAGAAGCTTGCGACTGGTGTGTTGTTCTCGTCAACGACAAACAGAAGCCCGCTCTTTTGTTGTTTCTTGTCGCTGGAAGCGTGTTGACGCGGCTCCGGCTTTGCATCGGCGGGCTTGGGCGTTGTCGGCTTTGCTGTGTTATGTTTGCCCATGATTGCTTTTGTGTCTTCCTCCGTGCGGATGAAGTTGTGTGAACGAGCAATGGCATCCTGGAGCGTCGTGGAGGTGCTTCGGTATAGGTCCTCTCGAAACTTGGAATCGAGATCGAGGGTGTTCATCAGAGCGTTGACGGCTATGTGGTCAGGGATGTCGATGTTTAAGACGATCGACTTGAAACGCTCCATAAAGTCTCGGAGACTTTGGTCCTTGGTCTGCTTTAGGTTCCACAAGCTGGAGGCCGTCGCTTTGCGCTTAGTGAACATGATGTAGGTTTTGAGGAAGGTCGACGAGAGTTCCCTGAAGCTGCTGATAGAGTTTTCCTTGAGGCCTGAGAACCAGGTCAAGGCTTGGTCGTGAAGTGTTTCCACGAACAGCTGACAGTAAGCGGCGTCCTTTTCGTCGTCGGGTAGTCGTGCTCGGGCCATCGCGATGTTGAAAGCGGTCATATGTTCTACAGGGTCGCCGCTAGGCTTGTATTGCGGAACACGCAGCTTCTCGATCTTGCGGAAGTTTACGCTAGTCAACGTACTGGTAAATGGGGTACGCTCGGTTGACGCGAGGACACTCTCGATCTGTGGAGCGGCGCTAGTAACTTTGAGAATCGTGGAGCTCATCTGTTGGAGGTTGAGTTTGAGCTCGGCGATTTCACGGATAGTCGTGAGATCTGGGCCGACTTGAGTTGTTTCTGCAGCGTGAGGCTCGGTGGGTTCTGACTCTTCCGAGGTGTGGTCGGCTACCGGCGCCGTAGGGTTAGTGTTGAAGAGATGACGTCGGAACGGTTGAGAGTTACTCGTCTGCCCGGCGGGAGCTGCTGTTAACGCTGCGACGAGCGCGGCGAGTTGCGCTTGAATCTCCTTTTGGATCTCGTCTTGTCTGGCAAAACGCTCCATGACGGAGCTCATGAAATCGGGCGGAAGGGGTGTTTCGGGTACGGGAGTCTGAGTCGGGTCCTCCCCGGCGGTTCCGGAGACGGTTCTGTCGTCTGGCATGTCTAGATCTGATAACGTTCCTTTGTTCAGACCCCCACGGTGGCGCCAAATTGTTTGAGGTTAAAATTGTTAAGAACAATATAAAGACAGAGATGGGGTGAACAAAGACGCTCTTTATTAGATCTGAACAAGAGGTTACAAGGAGGTAAGTAAAGAGGCGAACTAGCCGGAGCTCGGAGAGCAGGCCGGAGGAATACAAAGTGTTGAGTATCGGTGAACGTAAGGAAACCTTAGATCTAACCACCTAGTCTCTATGAAACCCTAGATCTAGCCGCCTAGTATGTTTGTCAAAGTGTGTCTCCCCTTTCTCGTTGGTGCCTCTCTCTTTTTATAGACCTTATCTTCCTGTTCGCCCTAGTTTACCCGAGCCTTGTTGGGCTTTATTCTCGTTGGGCCCGTTTAGTAGCCCGGGTAAAGCGTGCTTCTGCTGACTCTTCCGAAGCGCTCTTAGTCGTGCTACTAGACGCGTCCCCATGCCGAGGCGTTTCTTACGCGTCTAATGGGCCGAGTACATCGTCACATCGGGCTAAGCTTCTCCATTTTATGGGCCTTGTGGTGGGGTGTAACCCATCTCCTACACCGATGATGGAAAAATTTGCATTAGCAGTGGTCATGTCGGCAAGGAAACTGAGACCATATTTCCAGTCTCACACTATTGTCCTGCCCACTTCTTTCCCTCCTGCACAATTCTGCAGAGTCCCAGCCAATCGGGAAGATTAGCAAAATGGGCAATCGAGCTGAGCGAGTACGATATCGAATATCACGCAAAGACTTTCGCGAAATCGCAAGTACTCGCAGATTTCTTAGTGGAACTCCCGACGGGAGGCACATCCGACCAAGAGTCGGACTCGACCTGGATCCTATACGTTGACGGATCCTCATCCAAACAAGGCTCCGGGATCGGCATCCGACTCGCATCCCCAATAAGAGAAGTGTTGGAACAATCGTTTTGATTGATTTTCCACGCTTCAAACAACGAAGCCGAATACGAGGCCTTGACCGCATGATTAAGACTAGCTTGCAGTATAAAGATTCGTAATCTTCACGCTTACTGCGACTCCCAGCTAGTGGCTAGCCAGTTCAGCGGGGAATACGAGGCAAGGGACGAAAGGATGGAAGAATACCTTACCTTGGTCAAGGACCTAGCCCGTAAGTTCGATCAATTCTCCCTTTACTAGGATCCCTCGAGCTGAAAATGCCCAAGCAGACGCCCTGGCCGCCTTGGCATCCAGCTCGGATCCTGGTTTGCGCAGGGTAATTCTCGTGGAGTTCATCGAACACCCTAGCATTGGACCGCCCGTAGTCATAAACCTGATCAACGAACCGGAAGATGATATCGACGAAAACGATAACCGTCCAGCCACAGATCTGTCTGATTACGGTTTTGGGCGTCCATGGATGGAAACAATCCTCGCATACATAAGCAACGAAGAACTCCCATCGGAAAAATGGGCGGCCAGAAAAATAAAGACTCAGCCCGCACGATACGTTGTAGTTGACGGAGAACTCTATAAGTGGAGATTCTCTGGACCACTTATGACATGCGTGCAAGGAGAAAAAGCGCTGCAGATAATGCAAGAAGTGCATTATGGGTCCTGCGGAAACCATTCTGGCGGAAGATCTCTTGCAATAAAAATCAAACGTCACGGGTATTTCTGGCCAACGATGGTCAAAGATTGCGAGGATTTCTCACGAAAATGTGAGAAGTGCCAGAGGCACACTCCAACTATCCATCGACCAGCCGAAGTTCTCTCGTCTATCTCGGCACCATATCCGTTCATGCTATGGTCGATGGATATAGTCGGGCCAATGCACGCGTCGAAACAAAAATGTTTCCTATTAGTCCTAACCTACTTTTTCTCAAAGTGGGTCAAAGCGGACTCTTACTCAAGCATCAAAGACACCCAAGTAGAGAGTTTCGTATGGAAGAACATAGTTTGCAGGCACGGAGTCCCATACGAAATCGTAACAGATAACGGGTCTCAATTTATCTCGACTAGATTCGAAGCTTTCTGCAAGAAATTGAAAATACAATTGACAAAATCAAGTCCAAGATATCCACAAGGCAACGAACAAGCCGAGACCATTAATAAAACTATCCTCGACGGCCTCCAAAAACGCCTCGACGCCAAAAAGGGTAAGTGGGCAGAGGAGCTCGGAGGAGTTTTGTGGTCGCACCGCACGACCCCGAGACGAGCGACGGGTGAAACCCATTTTGCCCTCATGTACATAACAGAGTGCATGATCCCAGCAGAAGACGAATTTCCGGGAGTGCGCAGAAGGCTACTTCCGGAAAGGGAAGAGTCAAACAACCTAATGCTGCTCGACGAACTCGATCTGGTTAACGAACGACGGGATCAGGCTCTCATCCGAATTCAGAACTATCAACAAGCGGCAGCAAATTACTATAACTCAAACGTATGAGGCCACAGATTTCGAGAAGGCGAACTAGTCTTATGAAAGGTCTTCCAAAACACCGCAGAACGAAACACCAGGAAATTTGGAGCAAACTGGGAAGGACCATACAAGGTCATAAAGGTAGACCGGTCGGGAGCGTACGAAATCGTGAACATGCAGGGCACCAAAATTCCCAGATCGTGGAACGCGATGCATCTCAAAAAATACTATCACTAGGCAACACGCCCGCAAAACACTGAAATAAGAGACGGCTTGATCCCCCCTAAACGGTACGTAGGCATCTTGTCGCAAAACGAGCCCAGCTGTCCCCCCTCATTAAAAGGGGGGGGGGGTAGGTGAGTATACGTATACTCGTATACTCCCAAAATTTCAAACTCGAAACTTCTCAAACTTTTCTCAGCGACATAGCAAAAAAACAAAATCCTGAATATAGCGAGACATCGCCAATGTTCGGAAGACCATTTCTCTCCAAAAAAAAATATAAATAGTCCATCCGCGACTATAAAAAGACACACATAATTTCTTAAGAAACAAATTCTTCGCGAAGGTCAAAACAAAGTTAACACCTACCACCTAAAGTTTGTTGCTGATCACAACAAACTCGCAACAGTTCTAAACAAACTTAAGTTATCTCGCAGAGATAGCTCTCATACACCCGACACAAGGGTAATAGTGTTATAAAAGAAATCCAAAGTTTTGGTCAGCACTTCCGGGAGACTTAAAAATTTTCCTCGGTGAGATGCTCGATTCCAACCAGACGAATCGTATAAGCCGAGAACCTAACGTGGATTCTAAATCGGTATGGAATCAGGTTAAAATCGCAACAGGCAAAACGAAAGCCGATTAGTCATCGCATAGCCTCAATCCGAAAGTAAACCTAGGTCTTTCCCTAAACCCAGCACACTGGTCTCTAACGTCTCAAGGCATGATTCGAGATCCTCAAGGCATGTCTCTTAGTCTACATCTAAACGCTCACTCGATTTTCTAAACATCCTAAAACGAACAAACGAATAAGGCGATCCAAAAAGCAGAAGGAATGCGAGACGACAACTCGCAGACCTCTCTCAATACCAACTCAAAGCAAAAAGTTAATGCAAACCCATTGTTTAATAAAATGTTGCCAAAGCAACAGTGATCCATCTCTTCTTGGAACGAGAGGAACTCAGAGATGCGAGCATCCTGCAAGTCCACCGCAGGGTTGGCACAAGCTGGGACGTCATGGCTTTGTTGATCAGCTTGGGAAGAAGACATCTTGACAAACAAATTTTCTAGAGAGAAATTGGAGGAAATTTGAAAGATTGAAGATATGTGAAGTGATGATCCAATACTTATAGAAAAAAAAGCTCATCTTCTGCGATAAGACAAATCGAAGCCGTGGATTCCGATTAAACAACTCCACGCGCCCGCAAAAACCTTTCGAGCTGGGGGGCTAACTGTTGGTGTCAAAAACGGTAATCTTGAAATCAACGTCTACGATTATTTCTTATCAACATCTCGTGAAAGGATCTCAGATCAAAAACCCAAAAACACCCAACCCGCCATAATCACGAGTTGGTTCGATCAAACCAGCTCGCCGTACGCCAAGCTGAACCAACCGGCGAGCTGGTTCACTCAAGTTAGCTCGCTGTACGGCGAGCTGATGGTCTCACAACTGCTCGCCATATGTCGAGCTGACGAATCCGAGCTCTGCTCCCCACACTCCTGGCACGAAGCATACATCGCTCGACTCCAATCGTGACCTGGACCGTGATCGGAATGTCTCTTGTTTCATCTCGATCCGTGTTATCAATCAATTTTTACGATAAAATTCATAAAGCGAAAGAACTCGAGTAAATCGTATGAAACGGCAATGGTTAGACGAAACATCAGATATTGCTAAGCTATATGCTTAACTCGAGATGTTTTATAAAAACAGCGTCGTATTAAGGAACGATCTCGTTCAAAATCGCAAAATGGTTAAGTCGAAGAAACATGCTCGGATTGGTCACTAATTACCCAATATCATCATTTAATCACCCTAATCACCCTAACCCATAAGCTCAAAGAGAGACTACTCACTAATCATCATATTTAATCATTAACCCGTGATGGATAGAAGACTAATCATGATTAGAAGATGAGATAGATTCAATTACTCAAGAAACAAATATTAGATTAATCAAGGATTCGACTTTCCCGAATATGTTTTGTTTAGAGAAAAGAAGATAAGTCACAACTTTCGAATACAAGAGTATTTATATGGGGCCTGCAACCCTTAAAACATAAAATAAATGACCAAAATATCCCTAGAAAAACATAAATATTGACCAGCCAAAGTTGTACCCGGGTAGCCCAACCCGGGTGCTTCACCCCGGATGTCTTCCTTCGTTGACCAAGGCATGACCAGCCGAGTGGGGTCTCGACCCCGGGTGCTTCACCCGGGTGTCTTCCTCCATCGACCAATCCGAGCGAGTAGTCCACCCCGGGTATGTTTATATGCCTTCAGTGAATCGATCATAACTCCTCCAATATAACTCCAAATGACTTGAAACCACTTCCGCTGGAAATCTAACTCAATTTGATGTGACTCCAAAAAATCTGACAACAGAAGATTTCTGTAAGGCCTCCGTCCATGTTTATATTTCACCCCCATTTTGGATCACAATGCTCCCAATCACTCCATATCATTCTCCAACACCTAATAAGGACGATGCATGAAATATGGACACTAAAGATGCCTAATTCCTGATCTATATGATAAAAAATGCACAATATATGAAGGCTAAAAACATATAAATATGCAAGATATCAACTCCCCAACACTAGTCCTTTACTTGTTGTCACGTAAACTTTTCAAAACACAAGGAGGAGAGATAGAAAGATGGGTTATAACCAAAAGAAACACTCATAGCACTCAACTTGACATCCTAAAGAAACATAGAAAATAACATAAGCACACTCTCTTATTATACTCTAGCTTCTCTAGGCCTATCAATACTCTTATGCGTCTATACAAGATGCAATGCCTATCAACCAACATGCTCTCTTTACCAGCCCTCACATTGATTCACACACACACACACACACACAATGTGAAATCTCACGAATGGGCACATGATCTCAATCATTTGGCTAGGTAAGCAAATGGTCAAATGTGAATGAAGAGGAAGGTTCAAATGCATCATTTCTAAAGTGGTTATCACCCAAGAACAAGGAGCTTGATCATTATGCAAAATTAATCTAAGACTAGAAGCAATTCATGTATACATAGATCAAGTCTCACCATTCTACCATTTTCCTAAGTGATTACAAGTTCTACCATTTTCATCCTCATTCCCATAACCAGAATAAAATCGACTCACATCACTCACCTAATGAACAACTCTCTTTTCTTCTGACTTAGTTAACTAGGGACTCCTTATTCACTATTCACAAAACTTAGCTCTAACTCTTTCTCTTTTCCATTTCCCCCTATCTTATTGAATCTTTTTCTTTCTTTTTTGTCTTTTTCTTTTCTTTTATTATTTATTATTATAAGGGGAAAGGTTCCAAATACAATCTACAGCTTACTTTTCTTTTTTGTCTAAGGTCCCTAGGGCTTTTTCTTTCTTTTGACACTCTTTTGTTCATCTTTCTCACTTATCTCACTTGCCAAACCCAAGACATTAACATTTAGAGCACATAAACCCACTCGCCATCCTAGATGCTAACTCAAATGAGGTTCCTATGCTAGCAAGAGATGAGAACAAAACTATGTTGCCTCCAATAATCTCAAGATTTTGCACATGACAAGCTATCAAAACAGGGTTCACTCATGCAAATCAATGTTTGGTCTCAAAGAATGGCTAGGGTTCAAGGGTATGGAGTGCCATTTGGGTTAACAAAGATGGGTAAAATGGAATAAGATAACCCAAATGTTTATGAGATCCATGACTAAGTATGCAAGTGCCCATATTCAAGAGAGATTAAGTTCATTCAAGTCTAGATTCAGGTTCGAGCTGGTTTTAAGAACAATGCCAATATCAAGCAAGCAAAAATGTTTTAAGAAGAGTTTTCATGGCTCAAAGCATGCAAGGCTTTAAAGAGATGCCTAAGCTACTTAATATGTTTAGCTATGGTGCTAATTTAAGTGCAAAAAAGTGTTCTGTTCAAGGCATTTTCAACTGCTGCTCCATATGAAAGTTAATGCAACCTATATGCTATAGACTCAATCCTAAGAATGTGATATACCATGATTTTGACTTATTTTTAGTCATGGTATATTGGTTTTTTTACTACTATTTACTATACTATAGAATCTTTTAAGCATATTTGTGATTTCAGGAGTATTTTGGAAGAAAGTGATGTTTTTGGAGCATTTTGGAGAGAATTAGAAAACAAATTCGATTTAAAATCGATCACGAGGTCGACACAGAGAGACTCGGATCGATCGAACATGCATACTGCATAATCGATCGATTATCAAGACCCATAAGCCAATTCGAGAGACAAGTTGACTTGAAGCCCAATCATCACAAAATGACGATTTTACCCCTGACGAGTTTTAACCTAAGTTAGTATACTCTGCCAAAGTTTTAGAGGCAAGAGAGAGAGTTTTATTGTATGCTTTTCACAGCAAAGTTTTAGGGTTTGTAGTTTGGAGAGAGGATCATCAGAGAGATTTGAAATTGGAACTCTAGTGTTTTCTACCTATCTATTTATATATAATATGCAGTTTTATTTATCTATTTGTGTTATGAACTGCTTAGCTATGTCTGAGTAGTCTACTTGTTATATTTAGGGTTTAAATAGGTTAGAGGGATTAGCCCCAACTATAGGATTGCTAGTTGTGATACTTATTAATAGGATGTTCTTAACGCTCATGGTTCTAGATTAGCTAACTAGAAACATTGAATCCCGGATTACTTAGCTTGGATTAGAGATATTTAAGCAATTCTGATAGTCCTGAACACATTCCTATTAAGCTAAGATTGTTAGAAATATAACGATAGTTTGATTTAAAAGTCTTTAGTGAGTTTATGTTAACTCGTGTGTAACGCTTGACCGGGCTCATCGATCGATATTCCGACACAGTCAAGTACGACCAGCCGGTCGTTAGACCATTTATTCAAAAAACAGTTTAATGAATTAGTTAATTAAGATAGTTGATGCTCTATAGTATCTTGCAAGCAACTGAATAGCTCCTATAGGATTTTAATCCCAATACCTGAATAAAAACCCTAAGTCTAGCATCTTTTCCAGGAAGGTCATATGCGTAATGCAACAGGTCAGAAACTGAATACTCAGGGTAATGTTATGTTTGAACCTGATACTGAGGAAGACACTCGACCTTAAAACTTGGCAGATTACAACCGTCCATATCAATATTACGTCAATAGATCAGCTATTCGTCTCCCAAACGTTCAGAGGGAGAATTTTGAGTTGAAACCCCCGTATTAAACGCTTATGTCACAAATACCCTACTATGGGTTGCCACATGAGCATCCTATGGACCATCTTGAGAGGTTCAAGGATCTCATTGCTGCTATCAGAGTTAAAGGAGTCCCTGAGGACTACTTATTGTGTAAGCTCTTCAAGTTCTCACTTGCTGGAGATGCTGCACATTGGCTCAAGCAGCTATGATATCACTCAAATTACCCTAAGGAGTGAATTACTCTCTCAAATAAGAGGTTCAGCTGTAGTACTTAGGGATCGAATCCACAAGGAGCTAGGAAACCTAATAAATGTAATCAAGTATAAATCTAGGTGAATATATAAATAGCAGAAACAATAAATAAATAAACAGCAAATATTCCAATCAAGTAAGACAATTACTTAATCGAGAATGGAAACAAAGACTCTTTAAACTAAAAATGGAAAAGATGCTAGACTTAGGGTTTTTATTCAGGTATTGGGATTATAATCCTATAGGATGCTATTCAGTTGTTTGCCAGATACTATAGAGCATTAACTATCTTGATTAACAAATTATTTAAACTATTGTTCAAATAAGTCTAATGACCGGCTGGTCGCACTTGACAGTGTCGATCGATTATTCGATAGGAACATCGACCGATACACTAAACTCATCATCGATCGATTTTTGTTCGGAAGATCGATTAATGAATCCGGTCGAGCAATAAACACGAGTCAACATAAACTCACCAAAGACTTCTAAATCAAACTATCATTATATTTCTAACAAATCTTAGCTTAATAGGGATGTGTTCAGGATTATCAGAATTGTTTAAATATATCTAATCCAACCTAAATAATCTGGGATTCAATGTTTCTAGTTAGCTACTCTAGAACCATGAGCAATTAGAACATCCTATTAAAAAGTATCACAACTAGCAATCCTATAGGTTGGACTAATCCCTCTAACCTATTTAAACCCTAAATCTAACAAGTAACTACTGAGACATAGCTACGCAATTCATAACATAAATAGAGAAATAAAACTGCATATTATAAATTAATCGATAGGTAGAAATCAATGGAGTTCCAATCTCAAATCTCTTTGATGATCTTCTCTCCAAACTAAAATCCCTAAAATTTTGGCTGTGAAAAGATTACAAAAAACTCTCTCTCTCTCTCTCTCTCTCTGCCTCTAACACTTTGGCAGAGTATATAATCTTAGGTTAAAACTCGTCAGGGGTAATATTGTCATTTGTTAATTATTGGGCTTCAAGTCAACTTGTCTCTTGAATTGGCTTCTAGGTCTTGATAATCAATCGATTATGCAGTATGCATGTTGATCGATCCGGGTCTATCTATCTCGACCTCGTGATTGAGTCTAAATCGAACACTTCTTCTCGTTCTCTCCAAAATGCTCCAAAAACATCACTTTCTTCCAATAGTAGTAAAAACACTAATATACCATGACTAAAAACATGTCAAAATCATGGTATATCAACTCCCCCAGACTTACCATTTTGCTTGTCCTCAAGCAAAATAAACATGTAGTCTCTCTGAAAGAGGTTTGAAAAGAATAGGGACTCACAGATTTAAACTTTTGAAATCATAACTTCTATATTATTGCAATCCACATCTAAGATATTCTAATCACAGGAGTTCATTATGCAATATCCTAGCTTAGCAACCAGATTCATCTAACAACCAACTTAGCAAATACTATCTGACATTTCCCTCAACTAACCTCATTTATCTTCATAAAATAAAAGTGTAGGCTTTACCTTGGGAGTATCGATCACAGTATGCAAGGAAACTCAAACAAATATCTGGATCTGGAGGTAAAAGTTAGTTCCTATCTTTTCTCTCTTCTAAGTTCTCTCTTGAATCAAAATCTGCTTTAAGGCAAGATTATTGATCAAGATTGGATAGGTTTCCATGAAACAAGCCTTTATGGTTGTAGCCACTAGGTCCTGATCACTTCTTTTTGACCTATATCCAAGAATCCATATGAAGTGAGCCTTAATGGTTGTAACCACCAAGTCCCATTCGAATTCTTTATTGGAATCATAATTGAAGCAAGCCTTAATGGTTTTAGCCTCCAAGTCCTATTCTGATTCCTCCTAGCTAAAAACCTAATAATCTTAGTACTATTTTCGGAATTTTTTTTATTAAATAAGTGTGGGAACCGAAATTCACCTACTGTCAAGATTTCGTAAACAAGGGAACTTTGAGTAAACCCTAAGTTCCCAGAGGACCCGGCTATCTGCGGAACCGCACACAAGCAACCAAGAACGCGATTAATATGAGCAAATAAAAACAGATGTAAAGAAAAACGAGACTGAGAGCAAAAGGATTCTTATTCCGAATTCGCGTAAGGATGGTACAAAAAGAGTAAGCCTTAGTTGCGTAAGCCGTCGGCGAGATTCCTAACCCTAGAAATCTAAGACTAAAACCCTAGTTGAGACGCAGCTCGATAACGAAAACGGAAATATTCCTAAATGCTAAGTTTGGTGGTGAAAGCTCTGAAAACTCGTCATCTGCTCCTATCCTCTGCCTTCTGCTTATATACTCCCTTCCTAGGCGGTTTGGTCCTTCCTTTTTTCCCGTGGAAATCTTCTATTTATCTTCAAACTTGACATTTATCTTCAAATTTGACATTTATCTTCTTTCTGCGAGTAAATCGTCAAAACTTCGTCGTATCTTCGGGTTAAATTTCGTTGAAGTTGCAAGATTGGCTTTTATCGCGTTTTAGGTTCTTTCGAGCCGTTTTGCGGTTAAACCGTTTTATGACTTTATATGAGATCGTTTCCTGATGTGATGCCGTTTTTAAATAATTTTCTCGAGTTAATCGTAAAGTTTGGCAATGTTCGATGTTTCAGTTAATCGTTGCCGTTTTCTACGATTCACTCGAAGTTTTATAAAAAACACGTTTTTTACGATTTTTCACAAATAATCTCGAGTAAATCGTATAGTTTAGGCAATGTTCGGTGTTTCTTTTAACCGTTGCCATTTTATACGATTTCCTTGATTTCTTTTGAGAAAACAAGACTTTACGGTTTTTATCGTAAAACTCGAACGATAGGACGAATCAAGGCTAAACGGGAGACATTTTGACCGTGGTTCGGAACATGATCGTGCCGAAGGACGTATGCCTTGAATCAAGGATGTGGGAGATCGAGGCTCGGGATAATTAGCTCGACGCACGACAAGCCAAACCGTACGGCGAGCTAGTCTGGTCGAGATAGCTCGCCGTACGGCGAGCTAGCTCTGGTCGAGATAGCTCGACGTACAGCGAGCTAGCTCGAGGCCACCTAACTTGCCGTACGGCGAGCTAGTTTGGCTGAACCAGCTCGCGGTTTACGGCGGATGCGGTTTTTCGCGGTTTTGTGCTTAACTCGGACGATCGTGGAATTGGCGTTAGTTTCGTTCTTCCGAGATAACGATTTCCAAGCTTTCCGTGGATTTCCTTTGTTTGGAAACTTATTAGAATTTAATAAAATGACTCCTCGAGTTTTATAAAACGATTTCTCAAGTTTTATTAAACGAGTTCTCGAGTTTTATAAAACGTCTTCTCGAGTTTTATAAAACGACTTCTCGAGTTTTAAAAAATGATTTCTCGAGTTTTATAGAACGACGTCTCGAGTTTTATAAAACGACTTCTCGAATTTTATAAAACGACTTCTCGAATTTTATAAAACGACTTCTCGAATTTTATAAAACGACTTCTCTAGTTTTATAAAACGTATTTAGTATTTTTTACAGAAAGTTTTGGCTATTGATTCCGTCGTACCGATTTTGACCCCAACAGTTAGCCCCCCAGCTCGTAAGAATCGTGGAGTTCTTGCGAGTGGTTCGAACTTGTTTGGCAATTTTGGTAGAATTAGGCGGAACTTTTATGGCCAAAAGTCCAAAGGTGAATAGTAAAACTTTTCCTTATAAGTATATGGAGTAAATTTTTAAATTCTTTACTCATTCTCTTCCATAACTTATCTAAGACTTAAGAAGTTTTCTCTCTTCTTCTTTCTTTGAATCTATTTTTTTCTCATAGATGCCAAACATGTTTTCAAAAAGAGGAACTCGTTCCTCAACCAGTTCTGATTGCCGCAGCTCCGAAGGAACGTGCTCGCAGCCTCGAGGCGTAGTTCCGAAAGAGGAGCCCTTGTTTCCGTGGGTCAATCCAAGAGATCATGAGGCCTATTGGGCAATAGGAGGCGAGTCGGGTTCTGCTAGACCTGGGACCTAGGTTACACCTTCGTTCGATGCCAACCAAGCTCTCGAATGTCCGAGTTCGGCTAATCCCAGTGGTCTTGAATTCATTAGGGAGTTTTGCCGAGTTCCAGAGGCAGTCGAGTTTCACCTCCCGCTAGCTGGAGAAAGCGATAAAGTTGCGCCCGATGGTTTCTTTACGTGCTACAACGTGTTTCTATTGCAATGTCATTTGTGGTTTCCGATTCTGTTGTTCGATACCTTCATAGGCTCGGACTGTCGATCAGCCAGTTGAGTCCACGCAGCTTGCAACAACTCGTCGGTCTCTTGACGTTAAGTACTTTCCTTATAGCGAGAATCAAGCTATACGATCCGGCACTGGGCGGCCAATCTAAACTTTGCCTCCTCGCGACACGATCTGAAAGATCTCACTCTTTAGCCCATTGGGTCACGAGCATCCGCTCTCATTCCTCCCGTTTACATCCGAGAATGAGACCGCCCCGCAAACGACTCCGCACGGGCTCTGCATCGAGCTTCTTAGGATCTGTCTCCCTCGAGTAAAAAAGAAACAACTTCCATACAAACAAAGGAAAGATTATACGAAACTTTCATTGTATAAATAAAACCTACAACGGAAAAACGTTTTCAATAACCAAGGGTATACTTGGCATATCAAGCTCGACAAACGCTACTTGGCTATTGTCCAATCGCACTTCACTTCAATGCCAAGTTTACAAACCGACTCGAACTTTTCGATAGCACGAAAGTTTCGTGGTCTAATCCTGTACCAAATACGACCTTGGCTGTGCGGCTGAACACAACCTTCACGCCAAGCCAATACATTCAACGGATAATGCAAACTTGTTGAAAATCGGCTAAGTTCTGTATTCTTGCGATTCACTCTATTCCCGAAGCAAGATGCCTACAAAATCCGACGTATAAGAGAACACTCGTACCAGAGCTCCTAAAGCCGTACGAATCTCAGAAGGTCAACACTTCACAAAGCACTGTAACGAAAAACGCTTCATTTCGGGGGAAACAACTTACGCGACCTCTCGGTCCTAATTGCTCTAGCACAAATCATAAAACTACCTAACATCCAAACAGGAATGTAAGTTTTAATTGCGAATATCCGCAAATGAACCAAAGTGTTCCTGCAAAGCAGGATTAAGGAAAAACACTCGCAACACCGCGCAACATCTTCGAGCCCGCAAACGTTCCGAACACGAAACGCGGCATATAAAAAAAAACCAACTTTCGGCACTGCGAGACGTCGCAGACGCCCGGAGATTAGTTTTTCGACACAAATACCTTCCTCGATAAAGTCATTTTCTTGGAAGACCTAACAGTCCGTCCGCGACTATAAAATTACGCAAAACTTCTTAACGTACGTATCCTTCGCGAAGGCCAAAACAACGTAAACATCTATCGCCTAAAAAGTTTGTTGCTGATCACAACAAACTCGCAACAGTCCTAAACAAACTTAAGTTATCTCGCAGAGATAGCTCTCGAACACCCGACACAAGGGTAATAGCACTATAAAAGAAATCCAAATTTTTGGTCAGCACTTCCTGGCAACTTAGAAATTGTTCCCGGTGAGATGCTCGGTTCCAACCAGACGAATCGTATAAGCCGAGAACCTATCACGGATTCTAAATCGGTATGGAATCAGGTTAAAATCCCAACAGGCAAAACGAAAGCCGACTAGTCATCGCATAGCCTCAATCCGAAAGTAAACCTAGGTCTTTCCCTAAACCCAGCACACTGGTCGCTAACGTCTCAAGGCATGAATCGAGATCCTAAAGGCATGTCTCTTCGTATATATCTAAACGCTCACTCGATTTACTAAACATCCTAAAACGAGCAAACGAACAAGGCGATACACTGAGGGAAAAAGGAATGCGAGACGACAACTCGCGGACCTCCCTCAATATCAACTCATATTCTTCCCACTACATTCATACGAATTAAAACACGCTCTTAAAAACGCAAACTGATTTTTAATAAAGCCGCAAAAGCGGCAGGAACTCAGAGCCGCACACGGCCAGTCCGAAAACTATAACGGCCACACTCGGTCAGACCAAACGGCCTACGAGGCTAGTCTCAAAGCCGGCAAAGGTCAAGATGCCATCAACATCAATATGCTCGATAATTCCTACACGACATATAACAAGATCGTAAAGATCTTCCTAGGAAACAGGTCATACGAACCTTAACTCCAAAATCAACTACAAAAGGCTTGATCACCTCAAAAGGGTACATAGGCAGCCTTCACAAGGCGCAGTCCTAATCTTAAAACGCTTTCCGCTCCCTGGAGAGTGGAAAGATCACTTTCAACGAACCTTTACAACCATTAATTCCGCCTAACTTAACTAAAACTGGCTAACCACTCGCAAGAACCTTACGCTAAAGGCTCAAGATTCTAGCGAGCTGGGGGGCTAACTGTTGGTGTCAAAATCGGTCACAACAGAATCAATGGCAAAAAGTCTCCGCAAAAATATAAAAGATCGTTTTATAAAACTCAAAGAATCGTTTTATAAAACTCGAAGAATCGTTTTATAAAACTCGAAGAATCGTTTTATAAAACTCGAGAATCGTTTTATAAAAATCGAGAATCGTTTTATAAAACTCGAAGAATCATTTTATAAAACTCAAAGAGTCGTTTTATACAACTCGAGAATCGTTTTATAAAACTCGTAGAATCGTTTTATAAAACTCGAGAATCGTTTAATAAAACTCGAAGAATCGTTTTATAAAACTCGAAGAATCGTTTTATAAAACTCGAAGAATCGTTTTATAAAACTCGAGAATTATTTTATTAAACTCGAAGAATAGTGTTATAAAACTCAAGAATCGTTTTATAAAACTCGAAGATCGTTTTATAAAACCCGAGAATCGTTTTATAAAACTCGAAGAATCGTCTTATAAAATCCGAGAATCGTTTTATAAAATGATTAAGAAATCATTTTAAAAAACTCGAAGAATCATTTTATAAAACTCGAAGATCGTTTTATAAAACTCGAGAATCGTTTTACGAAACCGCAAAAAACCGAAACGGCCGTAAAACGCGAACTAGTCGCAACTAGTTCGCCCACCGGCAAACTAAGCCAAGCTGTCATAGTTCGCCGATGGGCGAACTAGGAGACCCTTGACTAGTTCGCCCACCGGCGAACTAAGCCAGCTTGGCTTAGTTCGCCGATGGGCAAACTAGTCCATCTCGACTAGTTTGCCCACCGGCGAACTAAGCCAAGCTGGCTTAGTTCACCGGTAGGTGAACTATTCCCACTTGACTAGTTCGCCCACCGGCGAACTAAGCCAGCTTGGCTTAGTTCGCCGTTAAACGAACTAGAGACTTCTCGGACGTCCCGAGCCTCGATCTCCCGCATCCCCGATTCGAAACTTACGTCTTTTGACACGGTTTCATTCTGAACCACGGCCGAAATGTCTCCCGTTCCATCTCGATCCGACCTATCGTTCGAGTTTTACGATAAAAACCATAAAACTTCATTTTCTCGACAAAGAACACGAGGCTATTGTATAAAACGGAAACGGTTAAACGAAACACCGAACATTGCTTAAAGTATACGATTTATTCGAGATTTTTCGTTAAAATCATAAGAAACGCGTTTTTGATAAAAACGTCGAGTAGATCGTAAAAAACGCGTTTTTAATAAAAACGTCGAGTAAATCGTAAAACCTTACGATTAACTCGAGGAATTTACTAAAAACGGCATCAAATCAGGAAACGATCCCGTATAAAGCCGGAAAACGGATTTATCGCAGAACGGCCCGGAAGGTCCTAAAACGCGATAAAAGCCCATCTTGCGATCTTAACGGAATCTAACCCGAAGATACGATAACGTTTTGACGGTTTACTCGCAGGAGGAAAATAAATGTCAGGCTTGAAGATAAAAGGCAGGTTTGAAGAAAAATAGAAGATTTCCGCGGAAGAAAAGGAAGGATCGAGAAAAATGGAAGATTCCCGATATACTCAAATCTGGGCGAAATGGAAAGACAGAATGGCCAAGGCGAGGAGTATATTAGTAAGAGGTCTAGGGCAGAAGCAAGGGACACGAGTTTTCAGAGCTTTCACCACCAAACTTAGCATTTAGGCAATTTTTCGTTTTCGTTATCGAGCTGCGTCTCAACTAGGGTTTTAGTCTTAGATTGCTAGAACTAGGAATTTCGCCGACGGCTCACGCAGCTAAGGCAACTCTCGTTGTAACCGTTCTTACGCGAATTCGGAATAAGAATCCTTCTTGCTTTTAATCTTTTTTTTTATTTTTATATCTTTCAATTTATTTATATTAATCGCGTTCTTGGTTACTTGTCGTTGGCTTTCGCAGAGATCCGGTTCCTCTGGAAAATTAGGGTTTTCCTAACTTTCCTTATTTTACGGAAATCGACAGGTGTGAATTTCGGTTCCCACATTTAATGAGACTCGAGAAGACGACGCGGAGAATTAACTTATGTCCTCGCACGGAGATAGTCACTGGTTGCATGTCGAAGTACCCTTCATGGAAGAAAAACTTCTTTTATGTTCGTATTGACGGTGCATCAGTCGAGGATAAGTGCATTCCCTTTTTCGTGACCACATGGGGTCGGAAAGGTATGCGATCCGAACGCATATGGTTTACTTTTTTTTTTTTTACTTATTCGCTTTTGTTTTCTGCAGAGACCAATCCTTTACCCCCGCATCCAGCAGATCTTCCGATTGTTACTGCTTCGCTTCAACCCGGGGAAGTTAGCTGGGGCAGCTTTTCTCCGATTCGTGAAGAGGATCCGTGCATAGGAGAATTCATCCCATACATGCCTTCGACGAGGAGGGACAGGTCGGGATCTCGGAAAGACAAGCACTTGGCCGTTGACGATGATACATCCGACCGCACCGCCTCTCCTGAAAATATTCTCAAGGATTTCCTCGACAGTCACGCGGACGAAGGCGTTTGGGCAAACGCGGGCGGATCATCAACCACTAATTTCCCGGGTGGCGATCCTAACTTTGTTCCGGACTTTTCCAAAGGATCTGAGCAAGCTAACGAGGTTTGTTTTATTTAAACAACTTATGGTCGGACAGTTTCGCTTATATTCTCTTTTTATAGGGCCTTCTGACCATGAGCCGAGCCTTAAATGACCGCTGCGCCGAAGCTTGTCTTGCCATGTTTCGCGCGGACATGGCGGAAAAAGAAGTTGCTTGTCTTCGGGTGGAGATCGAGGCTAACCAAACCGGAGAAATGGTCGAGAGAGAAGTAGCTCGTGTAAGAAGTGAGTGTGCGGTTAATGCTCGCCGTGCTAGGGAGCTTTCTGATCAGAGAGTTTGTCGCGCTCGCCGTGCAGGAAAAAGGGAGGTTGCTGAAGAAAGGAGTATCCGTCATAAGCAGTTTGCGACCGGCTACTCGAATGCCGAGGTCACTCAACGGGCCAACGGTGATTACCTCGACTGTCGCGGTGTTTTTCCTGGGTTATCTCTTACTCAGAACGAGGGTTACTCATATGCCAAAGAGTATCCCGTGCAATTGGAGCGTTTGGATCAGAGGAGAGATATGCAGCCTGAACTATTTGATCTCAGGGCGCGAATGTGGGATCAGTGGAACCCTATAGTGGTGTCGCCGGACTCAGTTGAATTCGGGCCTGAGATTCCGGTCGCGAGCGGCGAAGTCGATCAACCGTGGTTTGATGCTAATGTTGACCAGAGCTCGGCGTCCGTGTTTGATGATTTTGATGTATGATGTTATTGCTTTCAGATTTTGTCACTGTTTTTCCGGGACTGGCTGTTGGTGGCTTTGAATCCCTGCCGCTGGGTGGCTTGTATTTGAATGAAAACTTTTGATAAAAATATTTTCTAAGTATGAAATCTGTGTTTTGTTTTAGATGTAGAGGGAAGAATACGAGTTGTCGTCTCGCATCTAACTCTTGGTGTAGATCGTCCGGTTCGTTTACACAGAATGTTTTGATTTTCGCGAGTGTTTAGATGTGGGCGAAGAGACATGCCTTTAGGATCTCGATTCATGCCTTGAGACGTTAGAGACCAGTGTGTTGGGTTTAGGGCAAGACCTAGGTTTACTTTCGGATTGAGGCTATACGATGACTAGTCGGCTTTCGTTTTTCCTGTTGCGATTTTAACCTGATTCCATACCGATTTATAATCTGCGATAGGTTCTCGGCTTATACGTTTCGTCTGGTTGGAACCGAGCATCACAGCGGGAACAATTTCTAAGTTGCCCGGAAGTGCTGACCAAAAATTTGGATTTCTTTTATAGCGCGCTATTTTATCCTAGTCGGATGTATGCGGACAATTGGGTCGGTGCGTTTGTTTAGGACGCCTAGCGTGCTCGATGGAGACAATCGCCGAGGGTTTGTATTTTTATAGTCATGGACGGACTTTTGTGAAATATTTTTCTTAAGACTTTAGGCGACGTCTCGCCGGTTCTTTCCGAAAATATTTTGGTGTATAAGTTTTGTAGAGATGATTAAGTAGTTGTTACTGCGGAAATAAGGGGAGATTTTATAATGTTCTAACTTTGTCTTTATTAAAGAGTTTCAAAAATTTCGATTACAAAGCGAATGTTTTAAAATTTGGGAGTATACGAATACTCGTATACGCACCCACTCCCC
>CAKOAT010253599.1:0-24688 GCA_932364175.1 Eruca vesicaria subsp. sativa | reverse complement strand
CACTAATTAGATCGTATATGAAGTGTAAATAAATTACTCGTTCGGAAATTAGAAATGATGACCATGTAACATGAAAATATATTTAGCATACATTAATCTAAATTTAGAGTGTATTTTAATATTTTTAAAAAACACTAGAATGTTTAAAAATCCAAGAAAGCATTTTTTAAAAAAAATCAATTTTTTCATAGGGGTTAACTCACATATATCAAGAAAATTTAGAAAATTTCATGTTTTTGTTATAATGTATTTTTACAACATTATCTAGCTTAGTATGAAGATTAAAAAGGTTTGAGCCTTTAAGTTTTGCCATTTCTCTAGAAAATAGAGATTTTATAGGGGTTAGGACACTAATTAGATCGTATAATAAGTTTAAATAAATTACTCGTTGGGAAGTTAGAAATGATGACGACCATTAAAATATGTTTAACATACATTAATATAAATTTAGAGTGTTGTTTAATGTTTTTAAAGAACACTAAAATATCTAAAATCAAAGAAAGCATTTTTCGGAAAATTCAATTTTTATTTTTGTTTTAATGCATATTTGCATCATTAAATGACATAGTATGAATATTAAAGAGGCTTTAGACCTTATGTGTTCCCATTTCTCTAGAAAGTAGAGATTTTCGGCAAATTTAATTTTTTTCATAGGGGTTAACCCACATATTTAAAAAAAAAATAGAATTTTTTTATTTTTGTTTTAATGCATATTTGCATCATTAACTGACATAGTATGAAGATTAAAGATGTGTGAGACTTTATGTGTTGCCATTTCTCTTGAAAATAGAGATTTATAGGGATTAGGACACTAATTAGATCATCTATGAAGTGTAAATAAATTACTGGTTCGGAAATTAGAAATGATGACCATGTAACATGAAAATATATTTAGCATACATTAATCTAAATTTAGAGTGTAGTTTAATATTTTTAAACAACACTAGAATGTTTAAAAATCCAAGAAAGCATTTTTCAAAAAAAATCAATTTTTTCATAGGGGTTAACCCACATATATCAAAAAAATTTAGAAAATTTCATGTTTTTGTTATAATGCATTTTTGAAACATTATCTAGCTTAGTATGAAGATTAAAGAGGTTTGAGCCTTTAAGTGTTGCCTAATTAGATCGTATATGAAGTTTTAATAAATTACTCGTTGGGAAGTTAGAAATGATGACCATGTACCATTAAAATATGTTTAAAATTTATTAATATACATTTAGAGTGTTGTTTAATGCTTTTCAAGAACACTAAAATATCTAAAAATCGAAGAAAGCATTTTTCGGAAAATTCAATTTTTTCATAGGGGTGTTATAATGCATATTTGCAACATTCTATAGCGTAGTATGAATATTAAAGAGGTTTGAGCTTTTAAGTGTTGCCATTTCTCTAGAAAATAGAGATTTTATAGGGGTTAGGACACTAATTAGATCGTATATGAAGTTTAAATAAATTACTCATTGGGAAGTTAGAAATGATGACCATGTACCATTAAAATATGTTTAACATACATTAATATACATTTATAGTGTTGTTTAATGTTTTTAAAGAACACTAAAATATCTAAAAATCAAAGAAAGCATTTTACGGAAAATTCAATTTTTTCATAGGGGTTAACCCACATATTTCAAGAAAAATTAGAAATTTTTTTATTTTTGTTTTAGTGCATATTTGCATCATTAACTGACATAGTATGAAGATTAAAGAGGTTTTAGACCTTATGTGTTCCCATTTCTCAAGGAAGTAGAGATTTTCGGCAAATTTAATATTTTTCATAGGGGTTAACCCACATATTTCAAAAAAAAAATAGAATATTTTTATTTTTTATTTAATGCATATTTGCATCATGAACTGACATAGTATGAAGATTAAATATGTGTGAGACTTTATGTGTTGCCATTTCTCTTGAAAATAGAGATTTATGAAGTGTAAATAAATTACTCGTTGGGAAATTAGAAATGATGACCATGTAACATGAAAATATATTTAGCATACATTAATCTAAATTTAGAGTGTATTTTAATATTTTTAAACAACACTAGAATGTTTAAAAATCAAAGAAAGCATTTTTCAAAAAATTCAATTTTTTTCATAGGGGTTAACCCAAGAAAATTTAGAAAATTTCATGTTTTTGTTATAATGCATTTTTGCAACATTATCTAGCTTAGTATGAAGATTAAAGAGGTTTGAGCCTTTAAGTTTTGCCATTTCTCTAGAAAATAGAGGTTTTATAGGGGTTAGGACATTAATTAGATCGTATAAGAAGTTTAAATAAATTACTCGTTGGGAAGTTAGAAATGATGACCATGTACCATTAAAATATGTTTAACATACATTTAAATACATTTAGAGTGTTGTTTAATGTTTTTAAAGAACACTAAAATATCTAAAATCAAAGAAAGCAATTTTTCGGAAAATTCATTTTTTCATAGGGGGGTTAACCAACATATTTCAAGAAAATTTAGAAAATTTCATGTTTTTCTTATAATGCATATTTGCAACATTCTATAGCGTAGTATGGAGATTAAAGAGGTTTGAGCTTTTAAGTGTTGCCATTTCTCTAGAAAATAGAGATTTTATAGGAGTTAGAACACTAATTAGATCGTATATGAAGTTTAAATAAATTACTCGTTAGGAAGTTAGAAATGATGACCATGTACCATTAAAATATGTTTAACATACATTAATATACATTTAAAGTGTTGTTTAATGTTTTTAAAGAACACTAAAATATCTAAAAATCAAAGAAAGCAATTTTCGGAGAATTCAATTTTTTCATAGGGGTTAACCCACATATTTCAAGAAAATTTAGAAAATTTCATGTTTTTGTTATAATGCATATTTGCAACATTCTATAGCGTAGTATGAAGATTAAAGAGGTTTGAGCTTTTAAGTGTTGCCATTTCTCTAGAAAATAGAGATTTTATAGGGGTTAGGACACTAATTAGATCGTATATGAAGTTTAAATAAATTACTCGTTGGGAAGTTAGAAATGATGACCATGTACCATTAAAATATGTTTAACATACATTAATATACATTTATAGTGTTGTTTAATGTTTTTAAAGAACACTAAAATATCTAAAAATCAAAGAAAGCATTTTTCGGAAAATTCAATTTTTTCATAGGGGTTAATCCACATATTTCAAGAAAATTTAGAAAATTTCATGTTTTTGTTATAATGCATATTTGCAACATTCTATAGCTTAGTATGAAGATTAAAGAGGTTTGAGCCTTTAGCTGTTGTCATTTCTCTAGAAAATAGAGATTTTATAGGGGTTATGACACTAATTAGATCGTATATGAAGTTTAAATAAGTTATTCGTTGGGAAGTTAGAAATAATGACCATGTACCATTAAAATATGTTTAGCATATATTAATATACATTTAGAGTGTGGTATAATATTTTTAAACATTACTAAAATGTCTTAAAATCAAAGAAAGCATTTTTCAGAAAATTCAATTTTTTCATAGGGGTTGACCCACATATTTCGAGAATAGAAATTTTTTTTAATTTTTGTTTTAATGCATATTTGCATCATTAACTGACATAGTATGAATATTAAATAGGTTTTAGACCTTATATGTTCTCATTTCTCTGGAAAGTAGAGATTTTCGGCTAATTTAATTTTTTTCTAAGGGGTTAACCCACATATTTCAAAAAAAAAATAGAATTTTTTTTATTTTTTGTTTTAATGCATATTTGCATCATGAACTGACATAGTATGAAATATTTAACCAAGTGAGGACGGCCTAGTGGTCTTGAATGAGCTTGGGCCCTAATACGAACCCGGGTTCGAATCCCGCTGGTCATTAGAGGTAAAATTTAAAATCTAGGCTCCCCCAGCGTCCGGTGACCGAGGCGTACTCTGGCCGATAACGTAGGCTGATACGGACACTCGCCGCTAGTATGGATCCACCTTGGTGGATGCTAGGATAGACTGGATTATTCAAAAAAAAAAATCTATAACCCTTTTATTCTTTATCATTTCCCTTAAATTGAAACTTAATTAGCATTAATCATGTACTTTCCCATTATGCTCTCATGACTAAACCGGTCTCCTAGTCGATTCACACTTAATTTTGTTATTTTGACTTGCTTACATTATACACTCCTTTGAAAGTGTTGGATTCTTATCTTGCGAGACAAGTTAACTATCCTTTTATAAATGTATAGCTAAGAAAGAATAATTTAGCCATCCTTTACTTGAGTCTTGACCGAACATTCAATATTTTGTATTTGCCAACGTGTTCACTGATTCATTTTTCTCGTACCATTCAAACCCTCTTCTCCCCGTTCTCGTACATCTATGTTTTGACCATTGGCCAGAAAAGGATCATATTACCATCATACTTTCTATTTTATTGTTGCATGTTTATTCAACAATAAACGATGTTATTGCAGCCGGTGAATATATCAAAAATAGTTAACCGCGAACCTCAAAGGTTTGAAAGGTAGCAAGCTGATTAACAGTTTACTACTTTACTATATATATAGTATACAGAAAATAAAACTATTTTGCAACGATATAGGTAACATTTGGATGCTAATGAAAAACATGAGGGTATAGTAGTATATTGTTACGTTGATACTAGGGTTGCATATAGATGAACTCATCCTCTTTGCACTCTCGAATTCCAATTTTCATTACTTTTCCACCGGTCCAAGTAGTAGGTAAAATATCACAACAGTGTCTTCTCGGAGCCTTCAACTATCATATCCAAAACAATAAATTAAGATAAGTAAAAATTAAATAAAATAAAAATGTAACATTTTCCGAATAGTGTTTTATATAGTGGTATTCTAAAATGTTAACACGTAATATTCCAAAAAATTTATTTCACTTTTACACATTTAAGATTCAATGTTACTATAAAGCTTATATGTCAAATTAGTCACTCAACTTCAATTACTAAAATGGAGACTTTTCTTAACAACGACTCCTATTAAACTTATGTATTTGATCTGACAAACTTATCTGGATTATCTTGAATTTCTCACAATCCAGAACCCCTCAGTCCTGAGAGTATTTCCAAGCATGTATATTCTTCTTTTTAACATTTAAAGCGTTTATATTGCATCTAAAATGTGATATTAATCCTAAATATTTCTAGGGAAAATTTTAGTTATTGACATTTTAACAGAGATTTACTAATCTCTTTTGAAAAAAAAAAGATTTCCTAATCTAGCAAATGATTTTACAAATTACCAAAATTTCAGTCTTTATCTATTACCAGTACTCAGGCCTGTCAATACTGAAACACAAAATTTTATTTAGAAATTCAAAAATAAGAAAAGGTAAGGTGAGTGTTCAAACAAAAAAAGGTACGGTGACTTACTTGTCTGATATCGGGATCGAGTCTTCTCGAGAACACTCTAATCTCTTCAATATTGCGAGGCGATGAAATGGGCTCATACGTGCAATTCTCGTAAGCTTGCTTATACACACTTGTAATAGTCCCATAAGTAGAGGAAACATATTCCATGAAGAAAGTGACAGGTCTTTTGCAAGGATCAGGATTAAACTCTCTTGTGTTGAATGTGTACACACTTGCCAACCCGCCGAAATTTTGCCATGGTCGGAACGTTTCTTGTGTTCGCAAAACATCACGAAGAAACATATGCTTACTCTCAATCTAACACATTTGAAACAACAAACTAATTTGTTTTAATAACATTACGTTCCTATAATCATCAGTTTCCAAAAAAAAGAGTGACTATAATCATGCAAAAAAACAAGTATATATATCTAGTTAATTAGTAAAAGACATTTTAGCTTAGCCAAAGTTTTCAAACTAAATAAATGAAAGATAACGGTCAAGCAGAATTTTAATTTGCATCAGATACGAATCTTTCTGAATCTACAAACCAAACCAAATAAACTCATAATTTTGGGTATACTATTAACAAAAATTCCAAAAAAAATAAAATAAAATTTCCAACTATCTAAATGTTAACATTTTCTAAAAGTTGTCAAAAGCGATATTAACCTGAACAGTATAACCCCAGGAAACAGAGATGGTCCAAGAGTACGGACGGTAGTAGCAAACGGAGAGTTGCAATATACGGAGAGGATCAAGTTCTACGGCGGAGAAGAGGTGTTGGACTGAGGAGAAAGTGGTTGAGTTTGGGAAAAGTGGATCGAGGTGGGACATGTGATGTAGAGACACTAATGGTCGCGTTGAATGTGACGTCAATATTCCCAATGCATTTCCATTCACATCAAACTGCATAAATAAATAAATAAATAAATATAACAAGTACCTTTAATCAGTTTTTAAACAAAAAAAAAAAATAACTATATAAAAAGTTGCACTTCTATAAAACCTGATGGAAGCCAGGTTCGTGAGACAAACCAACTCCAAGCTCAAGCACACAAACATGAATCCTAGAGTCTCCTCCGAACAAATGTGGATACCGTTCGATACAAGAATCGAAATTTTTGGCTAAAACGTTAGCCAACGAGCTACTTAAAGCGACCCCTCCACCGCCAAACGCCATGTCATCTCCAAACAACCAGTTCTGGTGATAAATCTCCGAGGCAGCTCCTACGTAATACCATGATCTGTGGTCGTATTTAGAGAGCGTTCTTGCGAGGTTTTCCGGGATGAATATCGTGTCGTCGTCTCCAAACACGTACCATCTTACTTCATCTGCGGAGTTATTGAACATCCTTACGGTTTCTAAAACGCACCGCGCGATACGAATCGCGTTTCTGTCACCGCCTTCCCAAGTGTATCTGCATGATCAGTAATTTAATAGGCCGATTAGATTTATGTTAGAAAGGTAAACTAAAGGAATAAAACTGGAACAGGGCCGGTCGGGCCCGGGACATGCCTAGAGAAATATTCGCCTCAAGTCTCAAAAAATTTGAAGAAAATTACATGATTATAGGCCCCTCAAAAAAGTTTTTTGAACCCTCCCAAAAAATTTTTGACATAGAAATCGCGATATGCCCCCAAAATCTGAGAACCGGCCATGAACTGGAATATTAATTGTTATTACTATAGTAGAATATATACTATTATTATTATATGGTTTTGATTAATAGAATATTAAATTCCGGAAAAAAAAAGAATTTCTTGGATACAATGAATTTTTTTTGAAGTTATATACTATTATATGATAAACTTTAAACTCATTTTGAAAATAGTTTAAATCGTAAACAAATGAATTTAAAGTTCCTAAATAAATTTAAACTTTAAACATCTATTATTTGTAACTAATAAATAAGCACAGATTACACCTACTTTTCAATAATGATAATATTAATGGTTCCTTTTAGTTACCTGAACCGTGAAGTATCTTCAGAAACACAAATGGGAGGGAGAAGATGAGAATCTGTGTTGTTCTCCAATGACGAGAGAGGTTGGTCAACAAAGACACACCCTCTCATTCTTTGAGTATCCCACCAAAGCTTAACATAATCTCTACGTGCAGGCCACGAGTTCAAGCTCGATCCGATCCCAAAGACAATGTGCTCGATCTCTGTAAGGCTCTGAGGTTGATCTTGAGAAGATGAAAAGTAGGCATTAAGAGTGTCTTTAGGCTGAAGCATTGATACGGAAAGGAAAACGAGAAGGTAGGCAAAGGAAACTAAAACAGAAAGTAGTATGCAATTTATCATACGTGTAGAGATAATAGGAGAATAAGAGGGTGAAGAATAAGCTTTCCATACAGGTCGAACGAGACACATTTCCTTAGGGGTCAAAAGAGATGTATATGAAGAAGGATACGATTTTGTATAGTACCTATATATATAAATAAAGATCTCAAAATGTATAAGTGTCACGACGGTATTTAAGTAGTGGTCACGGTGTCTATAGACTGTTGTAGCGGCGGCGGAAAGTGAAGGCCGATCATAGGGAAGGTAATGGGGTAATCCGAAAAATGTATTTTAATGTACGGAACTAATGTGGCCTAACTATTTACCTAAAGCTAGTTGTGAATGAATGAAGATAAGGCGTAGACAATTATTTGATTTATTTCCTTTATTCATATGTTTAATTTGAGTGTAGACTCTTTTTGGACACGTAAATCTCCACTTTATAATTTTTTTTCACAATTTAATGTATGATAGATACATCATAGTTGGATACGTTTATATTTTTGGCAATGAGGTTTTCAAACGATAGTGATTTCAGTGTTTACACACCAATTAACCTATTGATACAATGCATCAATCGAATAATATATCATTTTAACATTTTAGAATCGAATCCACAAATAACTAATGATCTATAACAATAAAAATATACAAACTTCTCTAATCTAATCAAATAAAACCACTAAAGAAATTCCCCTTGATGTATTATCAGTCCCGTTGGGATATACATCGCACGATCCGTTTATTCCCTATGGACTGGCACTAGGGTTGTTCAATATGGTGATACCGAACCGAACCGAAATAGACAATATGGTTTAGATTTGGTATATACCATATAAATCGAATGGATATGATTTTATAAAAACCGTAGGATTTGGATATGGTTAGGTTTATAACCGATTAAACCGAATAAACCGAACAAAACCGATCAAAAAAAATATAAATATATACATTATATAATCATTTATTTTCTTGGAATAGTCTTTTTATTTTTATTTTTATACCTTGTGAAGATATATCTTAATAATTTTATTTTATTTTCTTCAACTATTATCTAAATTTGATTTGATTTTACATGTTGTAAGAAATTGTGAAATTAGATTGTACCATGTAACTTATTTGGAAGAACAAAGAGAAAATAAAAAAAGCTATACAAAACTGAATCGTTGATTTGTTTGTTGTTAATTTCACATTTTTATATTTATTAACACCTAGGATTATTTTAATAAATGATAGTTTTGACAATATGTTTTTTAAAAAAAAATCATATAATATGAAACCAAATCAAATAATAATGTTATTTGGTATAAAACCGAATAAACCGAAAACCGGTAGTATAAATACCGAACCAAACCAAATTAAATATGGTTCCAATATGGTAGCTAATTTTTATAAACCGAATAACCGAAAACAAAAAAAAAAACAAACCAAAACCGGACCGAACACCAGATTGAACAGGCCTAACTGGCACGTCAGGATCACAACGCTTCTCGCCAAATCCTCCCGGACTCGCACCTTTTTTTTCATTTTAATTTTTTTCTTAAGTTGAAACTTAATTAGCATTAATCATGTACTTTCCGATAGTGCTTTCATGGCTAAACCGGACTCCCGGTCGGTTCACACATAAATTTGTTACTGTGACTTGCCTTTACTGTACACTGCTATCAAAATGTTGGATTCTTATCTTGCCATACAACTATACAAGTTAACTATCTTTCTTTAAGTGTATACCTAAAAAGAATAAATCAGTGGATTAACCCAAATTCCTTATATATTACTCATATCCCTTATATATTTTTGATGTGAGATTTTTATCTCAACACCCTCCGAAACAATGTTTTTTCTATCAATTTCGATGGAACTGAACTTTCTATGGGCCATTATCTAATGGGATGATCGGGCCATTATCCGGGTCAGATTAATAGGTCAGAGTGTGGGCCGGCTCTAATACAATGATAAGTTTCATGGGCTACCAACTTAAAACAAATTGACAATTAGTGAATTAATCAAAATCCCTTATATTTTACTTATATTACCATATTTTAAAGTTCAAATTTATTTAGGAACATATTTTATTGTTGCATGTTCTTAGATTCTCCATTCAAATACATATTTTATTGTTGCATGTTCTTAGATTCTCCATTCAAATACATAGGTTTCATAAAGGATGTTACGGCCAGTGAATATATCAAAAATAGTTAACCACAGACCTCAAAAGCTGCAAGATAACAAGCTGATTAACAGTTTACTATATAATATACGGAAAATAAAAACCATTTTGCAAGGATAGAGGTTACGTACATTTGGATAGCAATAGAAAACAGAAGAATGGTATATAGTATATTAGTTATTTTGCTACTAGGGTTGCATACAGATGAACTCATCCTCTTTGCATTCTCGAATTTCAATTTCCATTACTTTTCCATCGGTCGAAGTAGTAGGTAAAATATCACAACACTGTCTTCTTGGAGCCTTCAACTATCACATCCAAAACAATAGATTAAGATAAGTAAACTTAAAATAAATAAAAACTAACATTTTTAACGAATACTCACGTAATGTTTAAAAAGTATATTTAACTGTTACACATTTAAGATTCAATATTTCTTTAAAGCTTAAATCTCAAATTAGTTCACTGATCAACTTCAATTACTAAAATGGAGACTGAGTATTTCCAAGCATCTATCCTCTTATTTTAACATTTACAAAGCGTTTATATTGAATTTAATATGTGATATTCCTAATTTTGTTGTTACGTAATTTTAGAGTAAAAAGATAAATATATCTAAGGAAAAGTTTAGTGATTGACACATTTCAACATATATAGATTTACTTCTTTTTTCTTTTTTGAACATTTTCTTAGATTTACTAGTTTAGCAAATAATTTTACAGATGACCAAAAATATCACGCTTTATCATATCTATTATACTGAAACACTAATTTTTATTTTAAAAATCCAGAAAAGAAGAATGGTAGGGTGACTTACTTGTCTGATATCGGGATCAAGTCTTGTCGAGAACACTCTAATTTCTTCAATTTTGCGAGGCGTCGAAATGGGGTCATACGTGCAGTTCTCGTAAGCTTGCTTGTACACACTTTTAATAGTTCCATCACCGGGAGTAGAGGAAACATGTTCCATGAAGAAAGTGACAGGTCTTTTGCAAGGATCAGGATTAAACTCTCTTGTGTTGAATGTGTACACACTTGCCAACCAGCCAAAATTTTGCCATGGTCGGAACGTTTCTTGTGTTCGCAAAACATTACGTAGAAACATATGCCTACTCTCAATCTAATATTTGAAACAACAAATTAACTTGATTTAATAGCACTAAGTTATATTTTCTAACGTTAAGATCGGCAAAACGATATTAACCTGAACAGTATAACCCCAGGAGACAGAGATGGTCCAAGAGTACGGACGGTAGTAGCAAACGGAGAGTTGCAATATACGGAGAGGATCAAGTTCTACGGCGGAGAAGAGGTGTTGGACCGAGGAGAAAATGGTTGAGTTTGGGAAGAGTGGATCAAGGTGGGACATGTGATGTAGAGACACCAATGGTCTTGTTGAATGTGACGTCAATATTCCCAATGCATTTCCATTCACATCAAACTGCATAAATAAATAAATAAAATTGAAACTTCTATAAATTAATAATGTTAGTACTACCCAAAATTTTATTTTTTATTAATTCTAGAGATATTAATTTATCGATATACTAATTGAATGAAAAAACTCAATTTGGGATTATAAAATTGTATTATTTTATAGAGATATTTAGTGTATATTAATTTATCGAGTATTAATTTATAGAAGTTCTATTGTACTTAAACAAAAAAATTAATAACTATATAAAAAGTTGCAATTTTGTAAAACCTGATGGAAGCCAGGTTCGTGAGACAAACCAATTCCAAGCTCGACCACACAAACATGAACCCTACTGTCTCCTCCGTACAAATATGGGTACCTTTCGATGCAAGAATCGAAATTTTTAGCTAAAACGTCAGCCAACGAACTGCTTAAAGCGATTCCTCCACCGCCAAACGCCATGTCGTTTCCAAATATCCTGTTCTGCTCATAAATCTCTGAGGTGGCTCCTATGTAATACCATGATCTGTGGTCGTATTTAGATAGTGTTCTTGCGAGGTTTTCAGGGATGAATATAGTATCGTCGTCTCCAAACACGTACCATCTTACTTCATGTGCGGAGTTATTGAACATCCTTACCGTTTCTAAAACGCACCGCGCGATTCTAATGGCGCTTCTATCGCCGCCTTCGCAAGTGTATCTGGATAATCAATAATTTAATTAGTTGATTCAATTTAGCTATATACTCGGTTTAGAATGGAAAATTAAAAGAATAAAACTGTAATATTAAGAGAATTATTATTATTGTTATTGTGAAATTAATTTAGTATTTATTATTGTATGCTTTTCACTAATAGAATGTCAACTTAATTTGTTAGATATTATGAATTTTTTAGAAGTTATATATTTGAGTATAAATTTTAAACTCATTTGTAAACAGTTTTTAAAATATAAGAAATGAGTTTAAAGTTCCTAAATAAATTTGAAACATGGGCTAATTAATATCACAGATTACACCTACCTACTTAAAAATGATGATATAAATAGTTTGCATAGTTACCTAAACCGTGAAGTATCTTCAGAAACACAAATCGGAGGGAGAAGATGAGAATCTGTGTTGTTCTCCAAAGCCGAGAGAGGTTGGTCAACAAACACACACCCTCTCATTCTTTGAGTATCCCACCAAAGCTTAACATAATCTCTACGTGCAGGCCACGAGTTGAAGCTCGATCCGATCCCAAAGACAACGTGATCGATCTCTGTAAGGCTCTGAGGTTGATCTTGAGAAGATGAAAAGTAGGCATTAATAGTTTCTTTAGGCTGACGCATTGATACGGAAAGGGAGACGATAAGGTAAACAAAGCAGATTAAAACAGAAAGTAGTATACAATTCACCATACGGGTCGAGATAATAGGGGAATAAGAGGAGAACGAATAAGTTTTCCACATGGGTCGAAAGAGATGCATTTTCTTAGGGGTCAAAAGAGATGTATATGAAGAAGGATACAATTTTGCATATTACCTATATATATAATAGATAAATAAATATCTCAAAATGTATAAATGCCATGACAGTGGAGACATTGATTAAAGTGGTGGTCACGGTGTCTATAGACGGTTGTAGCGGCAGCGGAAAATGAAGTTCGATCATAAGGAGGGTAATGGAGTAACGGGATAATGTATTTTTTTTTTAATGTACGGTATTAATGCGGCTTAACTATTTACCTAATGAAGATAAGGCGTAGACAAAGGAGGAGAGTATTAAATTATTTGCTTTGTTTCCTTTATAGTATATAAAATTTAATTTGAGTGTAGAGTCTTTTTGGACACATACATCTCCACTTTATAGTTTTTTCACAATTTAATGTTGGATATGTCTAATATTATTTTAGTTTTTGAAGGCTGTTTATATTTTGGTAATGAATTTTTCTTACGGTAGTGAAGATATGTGCATCGAATGGAATTCACATATTAACTATAATTTTAGGAAAAAAATGCTTAAGTCTTCCGGGCATTACAATTGGTATACAAACTTCAATTAAAAATATGTTTACTCATGAGCAAACAAATCTTTATACTATCTTCTGCTTCTTGCGTTTGGCCGAGCGAGCGTTTACAATTACGTCCATAACAATGATGATCATATATATGATCGCAACCATCTTTTTATTAGGTCATGAATTTTATTAGTCACTTTATTAGTATTTATTTGCTCGTGGGTCATAATCATACAATAAAATCTCTGTAAATTAATAATGTTGGGGCTTTGAAATTTTATTAATTTATAGAGATATTAATTTACTAAATTTTCCTTATTTAGATATTTTATTTTTTGAGATATTATTCTTTATTTTTTTACAACAAGATACATTTATTTAAGATAAAAAATTGATTATAATGTGTAGACATTAATTTTTTTTTTTTTTTTGCAATTTGACATTTATATTAATTCTATTGTATTATTTGGTGTATATAATATATATTACATATAATTTAATGTGATTTTACATATATATTACTAAATCTCTTCAAAAGTATATTAATTGTTAAGAAAATATAAAGATAACTCAATTGTGAATATAAAAAATAGTATAATTATAGGTTTTTAATTATATAAAATATGTATATATATTAATTTATAATTTTAATGAGACCATATATTTACTTTAAAGTTTTCTGAAAATATATCTTATCATTTAATTGATTTGTGTCAAATTTTGAATCGGCCTAAATTGAAACTGGCGAAATTTATTAATTTATAGAGGTTCGACTTTGTATATCACCCAAGTGATAAATAAAATACGAACATTTTACAAATGAGCATTACACACAGAACATTTCACAAACAACATTTCTTAGAGACGATAGTTGTTAGATACAAAACGACAGAGACAATGGCATGAAGGAAACACACTTTGCTTCCTAAAGACAGAATATTTTTGTTTGTGAATCCACATTTTGATCTTGACTCTCTGTTCGTCCATATGCCCATCGTAAGTATCACCGCTCCTGCAGTTGCTACCATCCTGTTCTCCACCATCATCCAATCCACAGACAACACCACCAAGTGTCAATGTCATAATTAACAAAAAATTCAAGTAATACTGTATATGTATTATATATAACAAATTTTAATGTGTTGGATATGCAAGCAAAATTTAGATCTTAAAACAATTTATGTGATGATTATGACTTCTATTTTTACTTTGAGAGTATAAATCTTTAGTTACCAAGTGAGAGAAAGACAGGCCATGTTGATGTATCCACTGATCTTAGGTACGACAAGTAGTTTGAGCATATTGGAGATACTGCATCCTATCATAATGGCGATGATATGAGCTGCTACCAAACATCCTAATGCTATTATCCCTAACACGAAAGCTCTTTGGCTTGGAGATTTACACTCGACTAACCACAGCCTCGTGTGTTTCACCTGCATCATGGGCATAACAGAAATGCAACCATCATCGTCATCATTTGTTTGCAATGATATATATAAGATATGTATATACGTACCGCTTCTTGGGCGACTTCGGCTTGCATTGCCATAAAACCCGCGAAGATATCTAATCCCACGATCAAAAATATACATAAAACTATTACAACATTAAAGCATCCACTCTTCTTCTTCTCCTCCCCCTCTCCCATTTTTAATTATATTTAAGTTTTATCTTCAATCTTGACTTCGAAAACAGACAAGAAAAGTGTGAATCAAGAAGACTAGAGGTCGGATTATTTGTTGAAGTTGACAGTATTATGTAAAGGGGGAAAGTATGGTACTCCCATCTTCTGAGGAAAATAGATTAATATATAGAGGCTAGAGTTTGAATTGGATCTTAGATTACGTAGAAGATGGCTAAGTAGTGAGTAATTTTGTTCATTCCTATCTACATTACAAGTCAAATAATAATTTGTTAAAAGATAATTTCAAATTAAATAATGATAATCCTTTGGTCAGAAACTTTTACGTAGTCATATCTCTTTCAATTGTTTTTTTTTCCTTTTTTAACTTTTTTGTTGAATTCAAGAAATTATGGATAAAAGTTCATAATTTCTGAGGCCATAAATTAGCTAGTTGTTAAATTTTTGGGCATTCTTTTAGATCTGGAATCTGGCATCTTTACCAGTAGAGTTAATGAATCCGGATACCCTTCTTTGTATCTTTTTGATTTTATATCTTTACTTTTAGGAAAAATAGAGTCGACTATATACCTAAAATACAACAAAATGTATATATTTTCATTACTAGTGGAAACCATAAGATTGATGGTCTACTAATGGGAACACGAAAGGAATTAATCCAACCTATTTTAATTTATCTTAGGACAATCTTTTTATTGACGATATATATATATATATATATTTAATTACCGTTAAAGTATGATCTGTCTAATAGTATTATGACGTGTGGATTATATAAAGAATATATATACATGTCTACATATATCTAATAATAATTAGATCGTGGCACAGGGGCGAAGCCACCTTATGAGGAGTGGTGGCAAGTGCACCCATGATTATATTGATATTCACAATTTTAAAGACAGAAACATTGAAATTTTGGTGAATTAGATGGCAAAACTCAGCCTATGCACCCATGTGATCTTGAGTTCAAAATTTTTTCTTACATTTTTAAAGTTTATTACCAATAATGTACCCATTGAATATATTCTCTAGCTTCGCCCTGTCGTTGCACTTGTCCAGTGTTAAATAAAACAAAGATGATAAAGTAACGTAGGAGAAAGAAAGCAATAATTATGAAAGATAGGATTATACAAAACAACACAAAATCATTATCAATTAAATATGACATGTATTTTACCTCTTTTAAAAATATATGACATGTATTTTAAACATAAAATTTTAAAAATTGTCAATGAAAAATGTTATGAATTAACAGTAGTCATTAAAATTAGTTTATAATTAAAACTATATAGATATTTTTCTAAAAAGCATATGTTATTATTATAAGTATAGAATGATTTACTGCAACATCGTTTTGTTTGAAAATCATGGCATCTAATTTGATTATTTTTTACAATCATTGACTTCCGTTCCATATATATGGACTTTAAAATCAAACATGTGCCTTCATCATATTTGATCCAGAGCCGGTCCTAGGTTTAAGAAGGCTAGAAGCAAAAAAAAAAAAAATGTGGCCACTTATCAAAACAGGAAAGAAAAAAAAATATACTAATGCATACTCGAACCCGGGTTGCCATTAATAAGTCTATTTAATTCGTCATAAACCACTAGACTATGGGATTACTTTGGAAAAATGTGGCCGGAATTTACACTTATAATTGATGGCCGGAAGCATGTGCTTCATTGGCTTGGTAGAAGGGCCGGCTCTGATTTGATCATTTGTGGTTAAAAGCATTTCCAACTTTTTTGGTTGTAATTCATATAGTTACAATTTTCTGCTACAAAAATTTCAAGAAAGGCCCCTACTAATGGATCATGTCCATGAACATTATTACATCATAAGCGAAATGGTGCATTCAGAGCCAACAATGGATTAAATGCACTGAGACACCGTTCTTTGTAAGGATCAGATAAACTGAGACAGCCTTTGCAACTACGGATTCAGGTTGTTAATTTCCCACCTTTATTTGCTGGTATTGGTACTTGGTAATAGTCGACTATACACTACGATTGAGAATGAATTTACGAGATGCACGATGTTGGCTTACGGTGCAGTCTGAATATTAATGCAGCATGTCATTTTAACTGAAGATTTCTAATAAAGAAAATTCTCACTACGAGAACCATGGTGTTGTATGTAATTTATGAATGGTATTTAGTGGTTAGATATATGGATCTGATGCTGATTACTATAATTTTAGTTCCCATACATTCATTTCAGACCCGTACTACAAAAACTATTACAACACGATTGAGAAACTAGCAAGAATGCAGTCTAGAATGTTCTTAATTTATGTTTGAAGTGTAAGAAAAAGATCATCAACTTTCGCTGTTTTCCAATTGTCGAGCTTGTTTTATTCATATTTGTAGATTGACATATTTCTTCATAGCCAGCCACACACAAATCCTTTGACATATAGGTTTGACATTGTGATTCAAGTTTGATTCCTATTTTGATTGTCATTTAGTTATTTAGGTATGGACTATTAAACCAACCTCTGCGCTTCGCAAACTCTATATGCTTTTTAGATCAAATGTCTTTTATCAAAAACCAAAATATATATCTTTGACAATGAGAAGGGTGAATAAAAGATAACACACTTCAATACATGAACGGAGAAGGAGCAAATCCCAGCGATGATATACGATATGTTGTTGTGTTTCCCCTGCATTCAAACAACAATAATGTTTCTCATATATAGTCCCTTATAAATAAATAATAAACTAGCTTTGTAATCTATTGTGAAAATTTCAATGCAACTAGTAACGGTGAACCAATAATCAAATAATAAAAATCAGACAATAGTTTTATTACCAGGCTCTCTTCAGTGTTATATCTCTGTTTAGGAACGGCGTCGTTCCTCGGGCAACAGATTTTCTAAGCGAGACATTACTACTCTCTCCGTCGAAAACGGTGGATGTATCCTCCGAAATGACGGAGAGAGACGGTAGCCACCGCCGCTTTCTGTTGATCATCTTCCTCTTTGGAGAAAGCGGCGCGTGGCGATACACACTTCGAGAGATAGTCGTCTTACGTGCATGCGGATCAACCGTGGTGGAAGATGAGTCGTCTCCATTGGTTGGAGATGAGCGATAACACTGACGAATTAGAGAGAATAACATTTTAGGGGTTTTTATTTGACGACGGGAAACTGTTCATGCACACATATATCATTTATATATGTATGTTGATTATATACGTGTATATTGTAAATTTCGAAACCGAGTTAAAAGTTTTTTTCCAGGGTAGTTTAATGTGAAAGATTATATTTGCTTTTTTATCAAGATTATATTGGCTTAATTTCGATTCATTTCCATATAAGTCTAAATTAAAAGATGTTGTTTTCTTTTTCGACTTTATCCATTGCAGTAAAAAGATAATGATCTCTTTCTGAATTTATCCATATAACGATCTCTTTCTAGTATTGTTAAAAAGAACGATCTCTTTCTAGTATATTTAGCTTTAATGGTATAAATATTTTTGCTAACTGTAACGTGTTCCCCTCTTTTTTCTTTGTGCGGAACTGTAATCTAACTTCTTAAGTTAGAAAAGAAAAATGAGTCAAGATACTATATTATAGTTATACTAAAGAGAAATCTTTTTCTAATATTCAGTTTCTCCTTCTAAACATGTAGGATATGTTTTTCTTTTAATTAAAAAAAAATCTTGAATTTAGCCAACGTTTTCGCTATATTTAATTTCATATCATCTTTTGATCTAACTGATCAGCTAGCTCTCAGTTATTATAATAAGGTTCGAAGATGTTTTTGAATTAAATTTTCTTCTAAACCAAAAAAGGAGTGGAATTTTCTAAGATGTTTTCTCGTGCGTATTAAAACAAAGAGGTTATCACTTATCATACATTTTATTAATACACTTTTTTACTTTATCTTTTTAACTAGTAGTAGACTACAACTGAAATTTCTTTTACAAATATTCTTTAAATCTATAAAACAGCATTTTCGGTAAAACAAAGTAAAATAAAATCTAAATCGATATTTATTAGGAAACATCTCGTATTAACAAAACTATAAACTGTAAGTGTAATGTTTTTTTTTTTTAACTATTTTTAAGCCCATTTAGCTAAGAGTGACATAATTCCAGCACCGACAAGAAGAGATATATGGGCCATAATTCGAAGACCAGTGTTAGATTGCATCTTAGGGTGCATAAAATCAGCTGCGAGAAAATCAACGAGAGACATATAGATGAGGATCCCAGCAGATGCAGCGTTTAGCACTCCTTGAACTATCAGAGCCGTCTGGCTGAACTCATCATAAGAGTTTGATATTCCCATTCCAACTGCTATTCCGATTGGTGTCGTTACAGAAAAAAATATCGACATTATTGTTATCGACATACAATTAAATTTTCCCTGCAGTATAAATATATGTGTGAGTTCAAATTATTAGAGATATATACGTACGTAGCAGAGAACTTATACTTTAGTCAACTAAATGATTCTTATGGCATGTTAGCTAGTTGGTGTTTGTATTTTTTTTAACCAAAAAGTCAGATGAGTGTGTAACAAAGAGTTGAAAGAAGCAGTCACTAGTCATGAGAAGAGTCAAAAATAGCCGCAAATACGGACGGCACACAATAGGAGTAAAATTCAACGATAATTTCAATGAATACTGCCCAATTAGAAAACAAACAAAAAAAACATTTCCTCTATTTCAAAATAATGTAAATTTTAAAATTTTCACACTTATTGACACATAAATTATGACAATAAATGTATTATTTTATGTGTTTAGCTATTTCCTACAATTTACCTATCAAAATTCAGTAAACATAATTAATATTTTTGAAGTTTACAATTTGCCATTATTATCTACATTAAAAATGTAAAACATAGATCTTTTAGAAACAATTTTTTTTTTAAAACATTGATATATTGATTATAATCTATGCAGTTTCAATTAGAAAGAAAAAAAATACTATGAAAAACTAAGGAAGGAAGTATAGGTACCTGGGCGATGCAACCACCAAGACCAAGACCTTCGAAGCATTGGTGAAACATCAAAGCAGCAAAGAGAGCTTTAGCAGTGTCTGGATCTTGTGATGCTCCCAGTGATATTCCTATTACCACTGAGTGTACTATTATTCCCACCTCCAACACCTATTGTTATTTTTTTTTGTTAAACAAAGTAAATTTTTTTTTTTTTTTTTAAACAAAGTAATTATTACCTTCACTTTACCTAAAACAAACTCATCTACATGAGACATAAAAAATAGCTAGGAATCTATGGAATCTCCGTGCGAGAATTACGTAAAGAGTAGGAAAAGGGAAGCAAACCCATGTGGCTTCATATGGACCTTGTCACTTTTTGATTGTATCTCATTGTTTTATGCTAAGTTTCGTACACACGAAAAGACTGTATTTTTATCTTGATCAAATTTCAGGCTTTTCCCAACACTTAGTTGACTTCACCTTTATTTTAAACATATATTAAAAGTACAAACCGTATTAAAAAGTTATTTTCTGGAATCAGTTACTATATTCAGAGTAAGAGTTGATAATTTCACTTGGCTTTATCTTTTGGAGTTATGTTTTGCGGTCAAATTTCCCCGAAGAATCTCTTAATGTCAGGACCAAAAAACTATGCACTAAAACTTAAAACTCATACTATATAGTATTTATATTACATATTTATAGTGGTATATTTTTCCTTCATGTATACTAAAACATAAACGAAGAATAATAAATCATTTTTCAAAAATAAGATGAAGCGAGTTAATTTACCTGGGCCACAACTCGGTTCCGGTGAAGCTGAACCTCGGATTCACCAGAATCTACACCGACAATTCCGTGCGCGTGACCATGAGCATGCACGTGCAACCCGAGCTCATCTCCACCTCCACCGCCACCGCCACCGATCTGCTCTTCACCGTCACCAATCTTCGTAGACGTCTTATTATGCAATCTATGAAAATATGACGTGGCAAAAGAGTCAACGGAGAGAGTTAAAATCGCTGCCACCATCGCAATGAAACCAGTGAACGGAAACTCCCAAGCTGCCCCTTTCAGACAAGCTGACGTCAACTTCTCGTAACCTTCAGGCAGCACGTGCATAAACCCCGTGGCTAAGATTACTCCTGCGGCAAAGGCTTTTGTCACGAAGAAGAAGTTTGTCTCCGGTTTTAACGACGGGAAGAAGTTTCCTAGTAAAGGAAAGAGAACACCGATAACTCCGGCGACAAGAACGGAAGGTATGGCGGCGATCTTGTATTTTCTGGCTCCGGCTTTGTTTCCTTTTTCTTCTTCGCTTGAACACTCGCACTTAGACTCGCCAGCGGATACGGCGATGAGGAGGAGAGAGATGAAGACAAAGAAGAGTAAGAGCTTGACGTTATGTGTGATTCTCATCGTAGCAAGTAAGATTATGCAAATGGCAAGATTAAGAAAAAGAGCGGTCAAGAGATTATGGAGAGTCTATATCTCAAAATGTGTGTGTATATATAATAATATACATATATATAGATATTAACAAGTGATATTCTAATAGAAGACTTTTTTTATTTAAAATTTTATTTAATATATAATATATCTTTATAAACCTTTTGTCTTTGTATGACGACCTTAAGATGTACTATTTTTGTCTTTGTAGGACGACCTTAAGATTGAAAATATAGCATATATTACTATTAACATAAATTGTTCGGTCCATCATTATAAAAAATATATATGAGTAAAATAACTCACTTTTTATTAATCTCATAGTCCTGACCATACAAATTATATAGTCATACAAGCAAAATGATAATTAAAAAGAACAATGTTATTTTTTTGAGAAATAACATCTTATTATTCACAAGTTCTTTATATAATAAATAGATCATGAGAATTCTGTTTTCTTTTTAATTGTTTTAACAGAATAATTCTCTAATATATGATTTAAAGTTAAACCATCAATCAAAGTGGTTTGAAGTTAGGGCATCTCCATCAGTGATACTGAGGTGGAGATCGCCAGCTGGATTTTTTATTTTTTTTTATTTTTTTATTTTTGTTCGTTTATTTTTTCAAAAAAAAAAAAAAAAAATTGACCAATGGTAGGTCACCACGTGTTATGGGACCCACACTACAGTGCGTGAACCGCCTCTTGTAGATGAACTCCAGAGCTTCAGATTCACTCTTTTTTCCCTTGAAAACTGTGTAATCTCCCCTTTGAACCTCATAAAAACCCCTAATGGGGATGGCCTTACCATGCTAACTTTTTTACTGACTCCAGTTCAAGCATAAAAGTATACCGATTATTCGCAATGATTGATTCATCATGACCAACTGGCAATGGCCCATGTGATTTTGTGTTAATTTTTTTAACTTGTAGACCAAAAAACAAATTTATTATAAAATTGAGAAGAAAGAAGTGAAACGCGTTCATCGTACAAACTATTTAAGAACTTTCCTGTCCCGAATATCCGTATAATTAACATCTGAACAACCAATAACATATCTCTCTTCCTTTTAGAGAGACTGTGCATGCGTATGCCTCCACTGATCAGACCGAAGAACACTACGAAAATCAAATATTTCGGACGTTGTACAAAACTGCAAATTGATGACAGCCACTTTAGGTAGTAAAATTACATAAATAAAATATATACAAAATAAAACAAATACGTGTTCTTGGTGTTGAAAAGCGAGAGAGACTACGTATAGAGACATGCTACGTGTTACTTTAAAATTGTTTTCCTCGTGAATTATTTTAATATTATTAAAGCTAATATGTATATGAAGAGCTTTTACTCTTTTCAGTTTTCACCTCTAGATTATATTATGTCGTGAGAATGTCGACATAAAATGTAGGAAACAAGTTGACTACTTTGTTTCATTAAGCAAGTGTCAAAGTCAAGCCGCTCAAACCTCTAATAATGTCGATATTATTAGTCTATCAGACTTCCACATGCATGTCTTAAGTATTATTTTAATAATTCCACCAAACTCTTTTTTTAACGACAACAGTATTTCTATCTTGTTACTTTTGAGTGTAGGCTTAAATATCTCTTATGCATAATTTAAAAATGATTTTACCACATGTTATATCTAATTAATTTTACTAAGAAAAGATATGACATACTAGAAAAGATGACATGGTTTAAGAGAAAATATGACATAGACAATTACGTTAACCGTTAATTTCAGTTTTTTGGTAATTTTTTTAAATATGGTAATAATTCATATATCATCACTAAAATAAATATATTGAAATTTTGTTTTAGTATATTTTTATAATTATAAAAAATTTATTACTGAATAAAATTTTAAAAGTTTATGTATACTTCAAAAATTATAAATTTTAATCAATGACATCTATTTTCTTTTAATATCTACAAATTTTAGAAATTTGTTTAGTTTTTTTTATAATTTACAGTTTTCTATCATTTTTTCTAATCTTATACAAGCTGATGTAATTATTACCTAATGAAATAAATGAAAATTTATCTACTATTATAATTTTACATATATGTATATATATTTTTTTGTTGGAGAGAAGATCCCACATCGAAAATATGAAGTAATATATAAGGGATTTGGGCCAATCCACTAATTTCCAATTAGTTTTAGATTGAAAACTCATTTAGCTTAACATGGTATTAGAGCCCACGATCCACACAGTTCAACTCGATCCTTATCGATCCAACCCAAATTCGGTCAACCTTGTCCGAACATTCTGAGATTGACGCCAAAGATCCATTATCTCGAGGAGGTGTATTAGGGACAAAAGTCCCACATCAGAAGTTGGAAGAGATTCTATCTAGTATATTAGATAGATGGACCACTCCACTTATCACCAATTGGTTTTAGGTTATAAGATCATCTAACGTAATATGATGGTATCAGAGTCGGCCCACATCCTGATCCATTAATCTGGCCCGAACAGTGGTCCGATCATCTCATTAGCTGATGGCCCATAGAAGGTTCAGTTCCACCGAGATAGCTAGAAAAAGTATTATCTCGGAGGGGGTATGATGGATTTCGAGATTAATGGTTAGACCCACTATTATCTCGAGGGAGGGTTTTGGAGAGAGAATCTCACATCGGAAATATGAAATAATATGTAAGGGATTTTGGCCGATCTACTAATTACTAATTGGTTTTAGGTTGGAAGTCTATATAGCTTAACAATTCTTAAATATAATTAAAATAAACTATATTGTTTACATTATCTTATTTTATGTTTAACTAAATTACATTTATATTAAAATATTGATACTAAATAAGAAAAGTTAAATATTAAAAAAAATATTTTAAATATTATTTAAATTAATCATGTGCAGGAAAATATCTAAAAAAACTTGAAAAATAAGTATATTGCAGTAATCATAATGGCGAGATCTGAATAGATTAAAGTTTGTCATGATAATCCATATTTTTATGATCATCCATTTAACATATGCACACGTTTCTTAGTATAAATGAAAATATACATTGTTTTGAGAATTGAACAGGTTACCAAGGTGAGTTTACACATTTGACAATGAAAGATTAATTTCGTGAGGTTACTACATTTGTTTAATATATCGAGTATAGCACCCACCAAACAGTTAGTATTAGAATCAGTGCCAATCCTGAATTATTATGGGCTAGAAGCAAAAAAAGTCAATTTCCATTTTTGACCACTATATGCTAGTTTTAATAGTATAATGATGTTAGGAGTTTTCAAGGCTCCTAGTCAAATGTTGTATAGTGAAGTAAGTTGTCGAACCAGTTCTGAGGGAAGTAGAAGCGATGAGAATGCAAGTACTAACTTAATCTAAGTGCGATCGAATGTTTGGTTGGTTTTAAAGTGAACTAAAACTAAAATGTAAATAAACGATATGACTTTAACTATGAAGGTAAAT
>CAKOAT010253488.1:4296-38629 GCA_932364175.1 Eruca vesicaria subsp. sativa | reverse complement strand
CTGAAAAGTAACTCAGCCCAACTCAGACAACTTACTAGGGTTATATTCGTAAAAATGTCTTCTGTTTTTTTGTTTGGTCACAGAGGACTATATTGTAATTTCATAGCCCTTTTAGGTTAGATTTGCATTTGATTCAAGTTGGGGTCTAGTATTGGGGTTAAAACCAAGTTGTGGGTTAGTTTTGGCAAAAACCCCTTAATCTAATGCATTAAATTATGATTTTTCGTCATAAACAGAAATATTATGCAATCATACAAATCTATGATTTTTATTATTTCAGGATACTTGCCGTAGTTGAATAAACTAATAAGCCTTTCGATGTATATTTTATATGCCGTTAAATTTTAAAATTTACAACTAATAAAAATTTCGATTATATTCATATATAACTAATAGTCCATACGAAATTTTTAATATTTACAATTAATAAAAATTTTGATTATATATATATAACTAATAGTCTATACGAAATAACCATATAACTTACAAATAATCATATTTTACATATTAAATTTAAATTGATGTTAGTTATTATCTAACATAATTTAATTTTATACATAATTACATAATAAATTATTAGAGCATCTCCAAAAAGACACTCTATTTTAGAGTTTGTAAAACTCTATTTTTGAAGTTTCAACGTGTTCTTCTCCAAAAACAAAACTTCAAATCTAATTTTAAAACTATTTATATTTTATTCTATGGTCCTTATATTTGTCATAATTAATATAAATTCATAACTTTTTTTATAAATAACTAGCACATATATGAAAAACATAATAATAATATTAATTAAAAATATTTACTCTAAAATATAAAAAAATTAAATAGAAATACATAAATAAATAATAAACTACAAACAAAATACCACATTATTTCATAAACTTATTTCCATAATGCTCATTTTCCAGTTACACAATACTTAATTGGATAATATTTCGGAGATTTTGAAGGTTTCAGAGCAAATTTACCATACTATTAATACTGTTGTAATATTTAAATTTATGTAATAACTATGTTTTCATTCACCTTTTAAAAAGTTTTCGAAAAGTTTCTTTTGTAATATTTGTGAAGTCTCGTTTTAGTTTTAAAATAATACAAATCTTATTTTAAAGTTTTATGTATAAAACTTAAATTTATAAAAAAAATCTGAAATATTTATAAAATATAAATTTTTTAAGGATTAAATGTTTAATGAGAAAATACTGAAAATCATAAATATAATATATAATTAATTGTAAGGATCAAAATGTAAATAAAAAGATGAAACTTCAAATTTGAAGTTTTGAGAATTGAAACTTCAAATATGAAGTTTCACTCCTCAAAACTTTAAATTTAAAGTTTTGAAGTTTCTTTTTGAAGAGCAAAAAACTCTATATTTGGTGTTGTAGAGTGTCTTTTGGAGATGCTCTTAATGCTCAATCACACGGTCAAATTATGGATAGTAATATAATTAGCTAATCTCATTTGGAAAGATTAAAAGTTGTAATGGTCAAACTTTGTAACTTTCTATTCGTTTTTAAAAATATAATTAACATATGTGAGTCGGTCGATTCGGTAAAAGGCAATCCTAACTTTAGAAAGGTATGAAGAAATATCATATACAGAGATATATATAAAAAAAAAGATGCCATACATATCTATTAAGAACACGAAGGAATGTCAATACACCATGTACATATATTCATTTTAGTCTCATAAATATTCGTGCATAAAAGGGAAATTGATACTATGCATGAATATAAGGGAAACTAAAATACTCATGCAGATTCGGCCATTATTTTTGATTGAACGTAATTGTAGCCACTATTAATACTACTCATGCATATAAGGAAAACTGAAAATCCCATATATGATTACAAATACCAAATGTCACGGGCTCCATTTATGTTTCATTACTATACATTTGATCAAATGCCTTAGTGTATGTGTGTATTTATAATAACACACGTTTCAGTATGAATCAGTATGAATGGAACCATGTTTAAATATGATGATAAAATTTAAATATATGACCAGTGGACAATAAGGACTTATGAAATTAGCTGATAGCATTTACGATTTTTATTTTATCATCTATTATAAAGATGATAGACACCTATATGTAACGAAATATATTTTGAATATATCGTAGAAAAATACAATGAAACTCTTACATAATTAAATGTAAAATTGTTTATTAATTATAAAATCGTTCTATATGCACGTGAATAAAATAGTTGATAGAAAAATACATTTAACATATATGATACAAAACCGATTGAGGCATGGAGTAAATGTGTCATTGCCATTTCTATATCATATCATATATCATATACGTATTAATTGTTATGCGTATAATACGTTATGATGTAAATAATAATGTTTTCAACAATGGCATGTTATGTAATTATTCTAGTTAATTAAGATTTTTTAGATAAAAGGGATGAGACAGTTTGTGAAGTTACCACATAAGAAATGATATGGTTGTAATAAACACATGAAGTAAAAGTTTGTTTTTAAAAGTTCTCCTCTTTTAATATGCTGTTTGTTTAATAACCGGATGATGTTGAGAGCTTGAATAAACCAAAACAAAAAACTATGAAGTAACAACCTTTGCAGTTGAAAACAACGTTCATTCAGAAGAATGAGTTCATCAAAAGCCCTAATCAAAACCCTAATCAAGAACCCAACACGCATCAAAACCAAACACCAAGCTAAGCAGCTCCACGCCCAATTCCTTAGAACCCAATCACTCTCCCACACATCAGCCTCCATCCTCATCTCCATCTACACAAACCTCAAACTCTTACACGAAGCTTTACTTCTCTTCCAAACCCTCGAGTCTCCTCCCGTTCTCGCATGGAAGTCAGTCATCAGATGCTTCACCGACCACTCACTCTTCTCTCGCGCATTGTCTTCCTTCGTCCACATGCGAGCTTCCGCGAGATGCCCAGATCACAATGTCTTCCCTTCTGTCCTGAAATCGTGTACCATGATGTCGGATTTGAGGTTTGGTGAGTCTGTTCATGGGTATGTTGTTAGGCTTGGGTTGGGTTGTGATCTGTATACTTGCAATGCCCTTATGAATTTGTATGCTAAGCTTCAAGGGATGGGTGCACGAAAAGTGTTCGATGAATTGCCTCAGAGAATAGATTGTGATACTGTGAGTAGTGCTCTGCCTTTAGGGATAGATAGTGTGAGGAAAGTTTTTGAATTGATGCCTAGAAAAGATGTGGTTTCGTGGAACACGATCGTTGCAGGGTATGCACAGAGTGGAATGTGTGAAGATGCTTTGAGGATGGTTAGGGAGATGGGGAGTGAGGATATAAAGCCTGATGCTTTCACTCTCTCTAGTGTTCTTCCGATATTTTCAGAGTATGTGGATGTTAAAAGGGGGAAAGAGATTCATGGGTATGTGATTAGGAAAGGGATTGATGCTGATGTGTATATTGGGAGTAGCTTGGTTGATATGTATGCTAAAAGTGCTCGGATTGAAGATTCGGAAAGAGTGTTTTCTCACTTGTTGAGACGGGATAGTATCTCTTATAACTCGCTTGTAGCCGGGTATGTACAGAACGGTAGATATAGTGAGGCTCTCAAGTTATTTAGGAAAATGGTGAACGCAAAGGTTAGGCCAGGACCTGTGGCTTTCTCGAGTGTGTTACCTGCTTGTGCTCACTTGTCCACTCTGCACCTTGGGAAGCAACTTCACGGGTATGTGTTGAGGGGTGGGTATAGCGATAACATATTCATAGATAGTGCACTTGTGGATATGTACTCCAAATGTGGGAATATTAAGGCTGCTAGGAAGGTTTTTGACAGGATGAATGTGCATGACGAAGTTTCATGGACGGCTATTATAATGGGGCATGCGTTACATGGTCATGGACATGAAGCAGTTTCGTTGTTTGAGGAAATGAAACTGCAAGGAGTGAAGCCAAACCATGTGGCGTTTGTTGCTGTACTAACTGCTTGTAGTCACGTTGGGTTGGTAGATGAGGCGTGGGGATATTTCAACAGCATGACTGAGGTTTACGGTTTAAACCCGGAGTTAGAACATTACGCAGCTGTAGCTGATCTTCTAGGACGTGCGGGGAAGCTGGAGGAAGCATACGATTTCATTTCGAAAATGCGTGTTGAGCCAACGGGTAGCGTCTGGTCTACTTTACTGTCTTCTTGCAGCGTTCACAAGAATCTTGAGCTAGCAGAGAAGGTAGCTGAGAAGATATTCGCTGTTGATTCCGAGAACATGGGAGCTTATGTTCTGATGTGCAACATGTATGCAGCTAATGGGAGATGGAAAGAGATGGCGAGACTGAGATTGAAGATGAAGAAACTAGGAATGAGGAAAAAGCCAGCTTGTAGTTGGATAGAGTTCAAAGACAAGACTCATGGTTTTGTTTCAGGAGATAGATCGCATTCGAGTATGGAGAGAATAAACGAGTTTCTTGAAGGTGTAATGGAACAGATGGAGAAAGAAGGGTATGTTGCAGACACGAGCGGAGTGCTTCACGATGTGGATGAGGAGCATAAGAGAGAGCTTTTGTTTGGACACAGCGAGAGATTAGCTATTGCGTTTGGTATCATCAACACAGAGCCTGGCACTACGATTAGGGTGACTAAGAACATAAGGATATGCAGGGATTGTCATGTAGCGATCAAGTTTATTTCGAAGATCACTGAGAGAGAGATTATCATTAGGGATAATAGTAGGTTCCATCATTTTAACCGTGGAAGCTGTTCTTGTGGAGACTATTGGTGAGAGAGTAAGTGTTTTGTATTGTGAACTCATGTTTATCATTTCTGTAACTTTTCACTAAACATGCGCTTGGATTTCATGGTTATGTGCTGATGTAATTTTCTTAGAGGAAGATAGGAACTATTTTCGCTTTGTGTATTTATTGTGAAATCTTACATCCCGTTACTGTAATAGTGTTTTGTATTGTTCTTCTGTATATTTTCACTAAACATTATGCAAATTTTTCAGGGACCTTTTCATTCACAAACACTGGAACTTGTACAACTTTGTTTAACCCTTGTCAGAAACTTGAACTGAGAAATTGTAGGGCTTTACCCCAAAGGGAGCCCTTCCAGAAATTCTCGAAGGCCCAAGACAAGCTTAGGCCCAGGAGGGGGTTTGGAAATAGTTTTCAACCAGCAATAGACGCGCCTCGGTTAGTACCTCATTAGCTGCGTCATTGCCCCAAGCGCAAAGATGATTTTGAAGTAGAACGTGAGCTTTGTTTTATAGCACAAGTTTATTGACCTTCCAAGTTCTCGCTACCGATGTGGGAGAAATATACGCACCTTCTTACAAATATAAACATATATCAGGTTTTAATACATATTGGGCCTCAAAGGGGCCTGCGAACATCATTAACAGCTTCTTTTTTTAGCGAGGTCGAAATCAGTTTTGCTTCATTTGTTTCCCCTATTAAACCGTGGAACTGGTGAGAGAGTAAGTGACTTGTGGACTTTCTTTTTGTTCAGAGTTAGAATGACGTCGCATAAGGGACAAGCTTTCATCACAGTGTTTGTAGTGTTGAGAGATAAAGAAATGCGAGAACGATGTTCTTTGTATTTTCAAATCAACATGAAGCCATTTCTTAAGGAAAAATACCAATTTCCACCCTAACAATTTCAGTTATGCCAAATACGATCCGAACAAATAGTTAATGTCAAATACGAGTTTAACTCAGTTATAAGTTTAAAAAACTACTTGAATTTTTTAAAATATGTCTAAATCTGCATTAATTCTAATAGAAGTTAGTCGATCATAAACGAGATAAAACAACGTCGTTTTGATATACGGAAAAATGCCAATTTCAACCCCCAAATGCGATCCAAACAAATGATCAGTGCTAAATACGATATTAACTCAATTATAATTTACAAAAAAAACTACATCAACTTCTTAAAACGTGTCTAAATCTACATTGACTCTAAGAGAAATTAGTCAACCGTTAACAACAAAAAACGATATCGTTTTGATATATATTTTATAAAATATGTTTATTTCGAGACTCAAGCTCGTGCTATGATATCCTTTTAATGGGGCACACTAACAACTAAACTAAAATAACTTTTTGAAATATAATTACAAATTTGAAATTATATAAACTATTTTTCTTCTTCATCTTATTCAATTTAAAATTTTGGTGATGATTGTTTTTTATTTATATAAATAGATTAACATGTTTTACTTATTATATCTTTAATAAAATTATATCTTACTAAATAGAAATAGTAAAATATTTATAATTATACAATATTAAATAGAGTATTTGCAACTCTACATATACAATTTTCCATATTTAGTGATCTATCTAAACACATTGTTGGGCAGTGTCCTTTCGTCATTTTCCCTCAAATTTTTACTGTGTTAGGCAAATTCTTAATATCCAAATTATTTTAGTATCTTCAGCCAATTGACTCTATTAAATGTACTTAAAATTTGAAGCTATTTATAAACTCTTACTTATTAAGATATGATAAGTAAAAAAACATGTTGACGTATATTTATATAAATTAAAAATAATCATCTCCAAAATTTTAAATTGGATAAGATAAAGAAGAATAATAGTTTACTTATCTCTAATAACATTTCAAAAGTTATTTTAGTCTAGTTGTTAATGAGTCCCTTTAAAAGAGTATCATTACATGGGTTTGAGTTTCAGAAGGAACATATATATATATATATCAAAACAACATCATTTTTATCTTGTCAACGTCAACTAACTTCTCTTAGAATCAATGTAGATTTAGGCACGTTTTATGAAGTTTTAGTATTTTTAAAATTATTATTGAATTGAGATCGTATTTGACACTGACTATTTGTTCGGTTGTATTTGATACGACGGAAATTGTTGAGGTTGAAATTCGCACTTTTCCAATATCTCAAAATAACGTCGTTTTATCTTGTTAACAAATGAGTAACTTTTGTTATAATCAATATAGATTTAGATAGAGATGGCAATTGGACTCATCCGTTCCGGACTGCTGCGGGTTCGTCATCTAGCGGAACGCGGTGAGCCAGTCCCGCGAGAGATGCTGTCTTTTTGAAAATAGCTGCCTAATCCCATACCACATTTCTTGTAGACCTTCGCGGATCGTCCCGCGGGACATGTGATAATACCCGCAGCATAACGATTCAGGCCACTCCAAAACGCTTCAGGCCATTCTATAACATAGTTCAAGGCGTCGATTCAACTGGAAATAATTCATTAATCATTGCTTTGCTTATTTTTTATGCAAAACAATATTTTATATCACACCCAAAACATATTAATATACAAAGTAAAAATAATTGCAGAAGACATTTTTCATTATCTTATAACTCATAAGTTATGATCAATGATTTTGTTTATTGAATCGAAAAATTAAATAAAAATGAAACACCAAATCAAAAATGTCAATCTCAAATTAAATAAAAAGAGAAATCAAATCAGAAGACTACTAAAGCTCGAATCGTCATCACCGGAGCTGTAGTGGTCATCACCGGAGCTAGAATCATTATCACTGAAGTTCGAATCATCATCATCACCCGAACTCCTTATGTTTTCTCAGGGATAGTCACATGAATTGTTTTCTTCTCACTCATTCTCTCATTTTTTAGGTAAACAAAAAATAAAGAAAAAAATACGGGTCCTTATAATCCCGCGGGACCCGTTTTGACCCATCCGGCAAAAGACCCAGTCTCTCAAAGACCCATCCCACGAGGCCCGCAAATTTGTGGGCCTAAAAAACTTCGTCCTAATACTGTACCACGATAGTTCTTTACGGGCTAAGCATGCGGTCTAGATCCATGATTGCCATTTCTAAATTTAGACACGTTTTAAAAAGTTTAGATAATTGTATTGAATTATATTTGAGTTGAGTTCGTATTTTACAGTGATCATTAATTCGGATTATATTTGGCACAATTAAAATTGTTGGGTCGAAATTGATAACTTTTTCCTATTTTTATATGTTTTGCTTCGATATACGGATTATTAAATAACTAATGGAAAACAAATCGAATGTTCGGACATAAATGTTATGATTTGTTTTGTAAACGGCACCAAGAAACAGAAGCAGACATTACATTAGTTATCGCCCATAGGATGTTGGGTAAGTGACTTAATGCAGTAAAGTTATGTATATCATCAAGGGATTAATGTTCTAACCGGAGAAGAAGTTGCTGTTAAGCTGGTACATTACCTTTTCTTAATTCTAACTCGTATATTAGCATGTGGTGCTTTCTGCTTGATTCCGTTAACTGTGGTGTAATGTTCATGGATATTAGAGCATCTACAAGAATAAACTCTATTTTGAAGTTTCCTAAATTCTATATTTGAAAACTTAAAATGTTTTTTCCAAAAAAAAAACTTTAAAACTAATTTAAAAATTATTTGCATTTTACATTATAGTCTTTATATTTGTCACAAATAATAAAAATTCATAAATGTTTTATAAATAACTAACACATATATAAAATATTACAATAATATTAATTAATAAAAATTTACATTAAAATAGAAAACTAGAAATAGAAATACATAATTAAATATTAAGCTACAAGCAAAATATCATATTATTCCATAAAATTATTTCTGTAATGCTCCCATATGTGATCAACTAGTGCATTTCGAAATTAAAAAATGATTTCACTTTTTTTTTTAAATTTGTAGATTATGAGCTAAAAATTGTTGAAATGGATATCTTCATTTTCCGCCATATCAACCGTTACTTATGCCACTGATCTTATATCTTTTATAGGCTCATTAATATCAGGTTCATTCTCAATTATCATGTTATACATTATAATGCATGCTATCATTATATCATGCAATATGTCCTTCTAGTAACGAGATGATCATGTTATGATAGCAAACTTGGACTGCAAGACTCCAAACGCACGTTCAACATCTGAGTACATAAGTCTGAACATGAAAGAATCATACGAAAAAAGACGTCAAGAACACCCATCTTCGGTTACAAAAAAACTTGTTTAGATTTAAAGATTTTGGGGTTTCCAAGGAAGATTTACCAGATTATTAATATTGTTATAATATTTAAATTTCTATGATAATTATGTCTTCATGTACTTTTTTAGAACAATATTTTTAATTAAGTGTGTTTTGTAATATTCTTGTTGTCTAATTCTACTTTTGAAATAATATAAATATTAGTTAAAAAAATTTTATTTAATTTTATGTGTATAAATTAATTTATAGAAATAAATTTGAAGATTTGTGAAATATAAATTTTGTAAAGATTACAATGTTAAATAAAAAAATACTTAAGAATCATAAATAATATAAAAATATAAGGATCAAATTGCAAATAAAAAGATGAAACTTCAAATATTAAGTTTCACTTTCCCCCAAAGTTCAAATTTGAAGTTTTGAAGTTTCTTTTTGGAGAACAAAAAAACTTTATATTCAAAATTATAAAGAGTTTTTTTTTTAGATGTTCTTAGGTTTTGTGTTTTGAATACTGAATCTTGATACACATATACATGCTGAGAGAGTGAGTTTTAGTGAGACCTATTCCACGTCACACATCAGAATAGCTTTCTTTACATATTCATAATTTACAGTTAGATTTACCCTTTCGCTCCAATGCAGAGCAAAGTTGAAGAGATAATCTAGAGTCACTTGGTTATGTGCTTACAGTAAAACCTCTATAAATTAATAATATCGGGATTTTGAAATTTTATTAATTTATAGAGATATTAATTTACGAAAGTTTTCTTATTTAAATTTTTTTATTGTTTTTTCCATTTTTATTTATTAAATAAAAAAATATTTGATTTTAACATATGTACATTATTTAAATTTTAGAAATTTGATTTTTATATTGTTTTATTATCTTATTTGGTGTATATTTTTATGTTTCATAGAATTGTTACATGGTCTTCGATATAATTTAACTAAATATTATCAAAATATATTGAAATGTTTAAAAATAAAGTATTTTATAGTAAATATAAAACTCCTAACTAAATATTATCAAAATATATTGAAATGTTTTAAAAATTAAAAGTATTTTCATAGTAAACATAAAACCAACAAAATAATGTTAGATTGTATTTATATAAAAATATATATAGCTACATTATTAATTTATGATTTTAGTGGGACCATATATTTACATGGTAGTCTAAAAAATATTATTATCTTATTATTTTATCGATTTGTGTCATATTTTACACCAGCCCAAGTTGAGACCGATAAATTTATTAATTTATAGAGATTATTAATTTATCAAGTATTAATTTATAGAAGTTCTACTGTATTTATTTTCTACGAGGAAAGTAAGTAGGAAACTTTATTTTCTACGAGGAAAGTAAGTAGGAAACTGTCTTGGCTTTGTGTATTTATAATGAAATCTTAAAACTGGTACCAACTACAAAGTCGCAGAAATATGACAAGATTTGTGAAAGAACGTTGCTTTACGCCCGTTGAGTGTATAGTGTTCTGTATTGTGAAATCATGTCAGCATTTCTGTAAATTTCACTAACAATGACTATATACCCTTTGCAGGCTAGTAGCAAGTTATTACTCATCTGCGTGCGATTTCAAATCATTATAACAAAATTTAACCATATTTAAAATTTTAAAACTGAGAAATTATAGGGCTTTACCCCAAAGGGAACCCTTCCAGAAATTCTCGAAGGCCCAAGACAAGCTTAGGCCCAGGAGGGGGTTTGGAAATAGTTTTCAACCAGCAATAGACGCGCCTCGGTTAGTACCTCATTAGCTGCGTCATTGCCCCAAGCGCAAAGATGTCTTTCTAAGATGAACGTAAGCTTTCCTTTATAGCACAAGGTTCTTGAGCTTCGAAGTCCTCGCTAGCGATGTGGGACAAATACACAAATATAAACGCCGATCAGACTTTAATTCATATTGGGCCTCAAAGGCTGGGCCTACAAACATCAATAACAGCTTTATTCATGGAAGGAGGTCGGTCGAGATCAGTCATAAATCATAATTCGATACATTTACTTAAAAGCACCACAAGTTTTTCGAACTTTCTCCCTGAACCTATCTTGACATAGCATGTTTATCTTCAGAAATTTGAAATCGAGATCTCACAAATACTAGATATCAAAGCAATATTGTTTTACTTTGAAATCAATCATGCAAACCGTTTACTTCATCATTCAAAGTGATTGAGATTTTGTGTTGTGAAATATATGTTGTTGCAATATGCAGCACGAGTCTGAGAAAACTACAAATGGTATGAGTACAACAGAAATGAGAGATGATGTCAAGCAGCCGACATGGTTCATCAGGTGAGCTGAACAAGAACCGCGCGGATAACCGCGTGGATATGTATTTACTTTTATAATTATTTACATTTAATTTTATGACAAATTGATAAACTATATTATGATTATTTGGTGTTTTTATTATGTAACTTAATATGTCTCACTCGATATTATTAATATATAATTATATATTTTATTCATTTTTATTAAAAACATATCTTAATATATAATTTATTTTTAGTTTAATATTTTATTTAAATTAAAAATAAATATAATTATATAAGAATCAAATTAGAATAGTTTATTTATTTAAACCATTTCGTTAAGTTTTTGATGTTTTTAATGAAAATGGATTAGATTTTGTTTAAATTTCTTATGGGTCAAAATTTATTTTTATGATTTTGTTATTTAAATAAGTTATATTTATTTAATTTCATTTACAAAAATAAAACATCAACTGTAAACTAAAAAATCATATAATTCAACAATATAATTTTTTTTTTACTTTTTCTAATTTTGTTCTTAAACTTACTTTTTATAATTGTTATTTAACTTTAGAAATTAAAATAATATATTATAAAAATAATTCTTGTTTTGATTTAAAATTTAAATAATATTTATTTGTAATATTATACTGATAATTACGAATTTAATGCATTATTTAAAATTACTAATCAAAAGATTTTAGAAGATTTTGTTAAAGAAAAGTAACAAATATTCAAAAATAAATAGTGTTATAATAGAATATTCTTATGAATGATAGTATATTTTATTCAAGTGATATAATATATAAATATTTTTTTTGTTATAATAAAATTACTATGAAAGAGTCCAATAACTTTTTATCAGTAGATAAAAATAGGACTTTAGTTTAATAGATTAGACTAGATTTTGATCCGCGATTTCAAAGCGCGAATTTATGTTTGATGCAAACTTTATATAATCACATTTTCTATACATGTAGAATGTGATATAGACTTGTTTAGTTCATTAATTAATTTCATCAAACATAGTATTTTAAAAATGAAGGATAATCACTACAAGAAAACACAAGTTTTACTAGGACGGCTTTGCCTCGTAATTTCCTAGTAAAGGACCCTTTACTAAGGAAATTACAAGGAAACGTGATTCGTCGTGAATCGTTCATCGTAAAGCCGTTTTCTTCGTAAAGTCGTAGTAACCACTTTCCTCGTAATTTCCTAGTAACCACTTTCCTCGTAATTTCCTAGTAAAGCATTACTAGGAATTTACTTCGAAATGTTTTTCCACTTTCCTCGTAATTTCCTAGTAATGCTTTACTAGGAATTTACTTTGAAATATTTTTCCCTATTAAAAAAATAATTAAAATAAATATAAATAATATATTAAAAAAAAGAATCCAAATTATAAATAAAAAAAGAAATAACTAAATATTTAAGTTTTAAATTCATATACAATTAAAGAAAAAAAAAACTAAACTACGGATGTTGCTCGTAAAATTGACGAACGAAGTCGTCATCCCGGCTCGACAACTAGTATCATTTAAAAAAAAAAACAGTTAAAAAAATTAAATCAACATAATCTAAATTCCATAAACTAACCACCTAATCTAAATTCCCTAAACTAACCACATAATCAAAATTCCCTAATCTAACCACCTAATCTAAATTCCCTAGTCTAACCACCTAAGTAGGAAATAAAGAGAACCTTAAGAGAATTCAGAGAAAAGCTTACTACAAATGAGAAATCGGATTGCTCGAGTTTATATAAGGAATTTTGTTTCCTCGTAAGGCCCTAGTAACATTACTAGGCCTTTACGAGGAAATAGCTATGCCCGCGTTTTTTTCCTCGTAAAGTCCTAGTAATGTTATTACTAAGACTTTACGAGGAAACTGCTTTACTAGGAAATAGCTATGCCCACGTTTTTTTCCTCGTAAAGTCCTAGTAATGTTATTACTAGGACTTTACGAGGAAACAACTATGCCCGCGTTTTCTCTTACTAGGGCTTTACGAGGAAAGAGTTTGTAAATCCCTAAACTCGAAACCCCAAACCACAACTTCCTTAACTTATAACCTCTTCTACAACCAAACTCCTAACCTCTTCTACAACCAAACTCCTAACCTCTTCTACACCTAAACCCCAAATTTTCAAAACTAAATAACCTAATATAAGTTCCCTAAACTAACCACCTAATCTAAATTCCCTAAACCCTAACCTTAAACCTAAACCCTAAACCTAAACCAACTTCCATAACTTATACCTATACATCTTCCTAAACCCCAAATCACAAATTAAAAAAAAAATTAAAAGAAGTATACAGTCATCGGAACGGTTTTTATCAACCCCACATAGCTTTCCTCGAACTATCTACCTGAAGAAAACCCCCAAGCTATTTCTTTGAGGAAAAGCTATGAAGAGTTGATAATAAACTATTATGTTGACTGTGAACTCCTTTCAGTTATGAATTAAGTATTTTCTATTTGTTTGGTGTGTTTTAAATGAATCACATATGGTGGTATTTATAGAAATTTTCGAATATGAGAATTTACTAGGAAATTGCTAGTAAAAGTAGGTACAAAATTTAAATTCGATATTTTCTATCTAGTTCCTCTTAATTTCGTAGTAACAAAACCCATTCCCCCTAATTTCGTAGTAAGCAATTACTAGGACTTTACGAGGAAATGAGTTACTACGGGTTTACGAGGAAAATGAATTTTTCCTCGTAAGGGCCACGTAAGTATACTACGACTTTACGAGGAAACTGTTTTCTCGTAAGTATACGAGAACCTTACGAGGAAACATGGTTTCCTAGTAAACTCGAAATAAACTCGTAGTAATTTTACGAGGAATTATTTTCCTAGTAAAGTTTCCTAGTAAATGCTTAGTTTTCTTGTAGTGAATCTTTCACTGAAAATTTTATATGATCCATTTTTGTTTTATATAAAGTAGACATGTGCATAAAATCTATAACTTGATGTATAAACTCAATCTAAACAATTTTTTTTGAATCCGTAACCGATCAAAAATCTAAATATATCAGAATTAGTTTTGTAGGTGGTACAAAATATATCCAAATCAAAGTGTTATTAGGCAGACCCTAACAAATAATCCAAAAACCGAAAAATCTAGAAAAAATCTGAATCAATCTGAATGTCCAAATTAATCATAAATATAAATATTTGAAACATAAATATCTAGTTTAAATATTTAGTTATATATTTATTTATTTTAAATGATATTTAAAATTAGTTATCTAAATTTTAAATAAGTATTTTAATATCCAAATCTAAAAAATAAGTATTTTTTTTTTGTTTTGGTTTTAGATTTTAGATTTCCAAACCAATATAACCCGAATCCGAACGATATATGGTTACTTTATTGGTTTTAGGATGTGTACAAATTAGAACCAAACCCGACGTGTTATATTTAAATTTGATTCATACTTACAAACATGCCTACTTACAAATTATGACACCTATGATGTGATATAAATTAGCTTTGATTCAAATATTCGACATGTATTTCAATAGATACTTGAACTCATAAGCATAACTTAAATTATGTTTTATATTTTGTTAAATTAATTTTATATTTGATAAATATTTTGTTTGTTTATTGGAATACCCCGTAAAATGATAATCATAAAAATATCAGTAATTACATGTTTCATCATATAATTAAATATTAATAGTAGCTATTATTAATATTTGTTTTATAAAAAATTATATATATAAACGATTTTAAGACTTTATCTATGATAATTATATTATTATGTATTGGCGGAGGTTTGAAGAATTTGTTTATTATTTTTCGTGTAACAGTTATATATAATTAAATATTAAATTTTTATATCCTAACGTTTTAATTTAGATATGTATATTAAAATATAAAATTATTTGTTTTTTAAATATCTTATGGTAGTATTTTGTTATTCTAAAAAAGTAATTCATTTAGTTTATAATTTATAAAGTAGAATAATTTATATCATAATTATTATGTTGTGTAAATTTTAGTTACAAATATGAAATATTTATATATAAATTTTATAGAAGGTTATTTCTTATTTATAAATAAAAATGAGTTAATATTCATTTGTAATTTAATTTAATATTGTTTTACGTTTTTATTATTAATATAATTTTAAAACAATAAATAATTAATTTTAAAATAAATATACATTAAAGATATTGTTAAAATGTAATCTGAAAAAGTAGTTAAGAGTATCTTTTTGATATCTTATTTTGAATATATTTAAATATTATACTGATTATGTGTTTATTTAATAATAACTAAATTTGTTGTATGTAACATAACATAAAATTAAATAAATGTAATGTTTTAATCTACACTACTTGCAAGTAGATAAAAAGTGTTTCTGTTATTAATATTGATATAAGACATTTATAAAGTGGTGTATATGTATTTTGTAACTTGTAACAAGTACTTTGTCTAATGCATAATTACAGTTGGTCAAATACTCACAACCTATTAATAGTTGTTGACTTCTCCTGAAGTCTCTGAGCTAAAACAATGGTTATTCATGAGAATGCTTGGTGCTGTGCTAACATATAAGTGATCTGTGGAGACAACATTGATATTCAATTTTGATTTTCTTTGGAAATTTTGATGGGAACACTTTGGTTTGGAGAAATCAAGAAACAAGCGTCTTTGTTTCTTCATGACAAGTACAATGTTGCTAGACTTGTTCTCACCGATGTTATCGAAGTTGAGCTGTAAGGCTAAAACTATAATTAGCTAAGTAATCCTAATACACATTAATGATTATTAAGTCTCTTAAATAGAAATTGGTTTGTTGGTAATATTATCTAGGTTAGTAGAAGAAGTGACAAACGATGATCCTTCTTCTCCAGATGCTAAAACGATGACTAAAATAGCCAATGCATCGTTTAATACAGTGGATTATTGGAGAATTGTGGATGTTCTTCACAGGAAGTAATGAATAAATTAATTCTCTAAGTTGCTTTGTTTCTTTTTTTTTGGTAAAATTTCTTTAAGTTTGTTTCTGTGGAGATTGATCATTCGTGAGCTTAACATTACACAACAAATTTGAAAACAGAATAGGAAAGGGGGAAGGAGAGATGAAGAAGTGGAGAGAAGCTTACAAGGCAATGGTGTTGTTGGAGTTCTTATTAACACATGGTCCCCTTCATTTGCCTCATGATTTTCTTTACGACTTGGATCATATTAGGTTCCTCTCAACCTTCAAATACGTTGACGAAAAAGGGTACATATTAATTAATTTCCCAAAACATCTATTTTAGATATTCTAGAGTGGGATATGTGCTTAATTTGAAATTCATTTTCATCATCTTTGTGTAAAAGATACTAATTTTGATTTAGAACTTTATCTTTGGTAATCATTGATCTAGAACATTTCTTACTTAGGATAATCCGATTGGTAATGACTATAATTCTATAAATTTTATTATAGAAAAAAAATCTTCAAACTTTACTTTACATTTTATTAATAACTTCAAAAATTATTGTGGATATTCGGCTATATAAATTATTTGTATAGTTGTAAGTTATTTCAGTAGTTGTGATTTTTTTTTTTTAAATAATTAAATTTAATTACTATAAATTTGGTGCGGTAAAAATAAATGGAACTGTTGATAGCATATATAACAACTACAAATCACATCAGTAGTATATATTTAATCTTTTTAAACTTTAACCAAATTACACTCATTCATTTATTACAAATAATTATAAGTAACTATATTTTAATCCTTAATGAAACTTCTAAATTTGAAAAAATAATTTTGGAGACATTTATATTTATGAAATACTATAGTATATCTAGAAATGCTATATATAATCCGATAAGAACTGTTAAACAAGACATAATTATGAATTTAAATTTAATTTTGGGATTGATTGATTTAGATGCTATTTTTTTCTATTGTAGTGTTTTTTATAATGCATATTTTAATATTATATTAATGATTTTAACCACTTTCTCTAAAAAAATATATATATAACCCCTAAAAAATATGTTACCGCGCCTTTGACAAAAATAGTTTGAAATTTCAATTAATTTACTTCATTTCTTCCTCACTAGATTTGACTGGGGAGCTAAGGTACAGAAGAAGGCAGATCAGATTCAAACTCTGCTTCTAGGAAAAGAAGAACTAAGAGAAGCTCGTCTTAAAGCTCTCAAGATCACCTCCCAAATCAATGGCTTTGGAAACTCCTCATGTTTCTCTACTCCTTCACCGGACTCATCCTCTCCTAGGAAGAGCTCCGGTTCAACACTAACCGAAAGAGAAGCTTTGTCCGAGTCTGATTTATTGATCGGCGAGGATGACAAGAGGAACCGAGCCGCCGGCGAAGAGACGCTGATCAGCGGGATCTGCTCTAAGCTCGCCGGTTTCAGCCCTCTGAAGAAACTTAATGGCGGTCGTACGGCGGCCGGATTTCAAGCTTTGTCGAATGTTGAGAGAGTTTCAAGTAAATGTTATGACCGCCGCAATTCTATTGGCTACTGAGTACTTGATTATGTTTCTTTGTAATAAAAAAGAAAACGGTTTGGTTTTTAATTTATATTTATCTATCGAATTGCCGGTTAGAAACCCGGTTTAGTCAAACCTAATTACGATACAAGAAATTTCGCTTTTGCTAATTCTGTTTAAAGCTTCTTTGGCTAAACATTTTGCAGCTTCTTGAGGATCTTCCATGTGTCTGATTAGGTTAATAGCTTCTTGAATCTTCATCACCTGCACCACAATCAAAACAGATCATTAACATTTCTTTTGCTAATTCATTAGTCTATGTATTTTGATTGATTCTTGAACTAATTAATTACCTCCCAAATCCCAGAGCTACCGATAATGATAAACTCTGTAACTGAACTAATCTTTTCTGTAACCAAAGCAAGCTCTGAATCTCTTGAATCTGATTCATCTTCTATCTCTCCTTGATTACAAACTGAGATTACACAAGTAAAGCAAAACTGAATTCATTTTCTTCTTACACAAGTAAAAAACCGATCTGAACCGGATTTAACCAGTCTTATATATGGTTTAAGGGAACAAACCTGGGAAAATAAAATCAGACCAATTTCTTGTTGAGGATTTAGCTCTGATTTGATAAGCCTCGCCGTCTCTGCAAACCACCACTCTATGGCCGCCGATACTCGCGATAGCTAGCTTTTCTCCATTCACCACCGTCACCGAAGCAGCCGAGCCACTGCTTCTGTCTTCCTCAGCGTACGCTCTTCTCATGACCTCTTTACATTTTCTCAAAACTCCATGCTGCTATACCCCCCAATCATGCACTCAGTTTGTTAATAAAGAATCAAATATTCGATTAAAAATTACAGAATTTTAAAATTTTCAACCACCTCATCGTGGACCTTATCGAAGATATGGCTCTGCATATACTTGACAATCTCTTTCCCGGTTCCAGCATCTGACACTGCAAAGAACCAAACTTCACGCTCTTGTTCACTTTGTTGCTCTCTTTGTACGGTAACCGAATCTGCACTCGATGAACGGTCGATGTTGCTTAACCGGTCGATGGTATAGCATCCGTGAGAAACCGGATTTAACCAAGATGGTTTCTTCTTCCTTCTCCTTGCATCTCCATCTACTAGTCGTTCAAACCGGAACGCCTGTTGAATTCGATCAGTATTCTTAAAGATTACTCAGATTTTGAAACACAAATAGGAAAGTTCATATATTTCTGCAATTTCAGGATCTTAAAATCCATGATATAAACGCAATCTTTGAATCTTAGAAAATATAATTAGAGAGAAAGAAAGGATTGTACCTTTTCCATGAAAGGGAAATCCCAGAAGCCCATCTTTATTCATATTTTTTATTTGCTAATTATCATTTATAGTACTCCCTAATTTACTTGGTTTTTAAGATTTTTATTTCTTTCATAATAAATGATATTCTCTTTATTCTATATTTTTTTAATGTTGTTTGAGATTTGTAGCCAATTATAAAATAATGTATATTTTTTATTGGTTAAATTAGTTCTATTTAATGAAATTTTTATTTAACTAAGATAAATTGAATAAAATTTTACATTTTTTAATCTATGTGTATTAACTTTAAATACCAAGTAAAATGAAACAGAGCCATTGCTTTTGATGAAAACAAGAAAACTTTTTCGATTCTCTCAATTTGAAAAGGAACAACTTTTTCAGTTGCAAGATACACTTTTCTTCAATGGTTTTTGAATATTATAAAATTTTAATTCATGTACATATTAGTCAACATAATTAGCAATTAAAAGTTTGAAACGCTTTTTAATTTGTATGGCAAAACAATTTGGAGTACTTAACAGATAACTAGAACATTAAATAAAGCATTAGAGAGAGTAACGTACGCCTTGTTTTCTCATGGCGCTTACACTTTGACTACGTTTACGTTTCACCCTCACGTACAGTTTCTAATACGACTTACGTTTCTTTTTGTCGCTCATAAGAGTTTTTAGAGCAGTATTATCGTGGAACTCAAAAAAAGTGTAATTTTTTTTTTCGGGACTTAAATTTTTTTTTAAAATAACCAACCGCAGACCGTCACATGTTAGTGGGGTCTGTAAATAGTTGAAACAACAGCAAAAGCCAAACGCATACAGGCGTCGGAGCTTCGTGTTGTGATGGGACCCCAATGCCTAAGCATATCATTTTCTCTAGCGATAATACTGCTCTTACTGCAAATATCGACATGTTTCGGTTAAATTAGTCCAAAAAGGCTAGTCTTGTGAGTTAGTCACCTTGAAACCAACGATTCGACATGGGAACACACAAAAGCACAGGCCTTGTTTTTTTTGCAAGAGAGTTTTGCCTGGATTTTCAAGTAATGAGAGAGAGAGAGAGAGAGAGAGAGAGAGAGAGAGAGAGAGAGAGAGAGAGAGAGGTTCATATTAGAGTACCAAATTGATCTTTAGTTACGTTTCTTTTTGCTTAACCATTGCTTAGATTCATGGTTTAGTTTACCTATACTGAATTCTGTACATAAAATACTATTCAAGAACGTATTTTATGTTACACAAAATTTATGGTATCAAAGCTTTTTGCAAGCTTTTTATTCCTCTTTGGAATCTGGTTATTACACTGGAATATGTTGCAGCACGTGCAGATTATTTCGAGGGGATACACTTCCATCAGAAACCGGGTTGCACACACTGTGATCGCACTCGGCATACAATTCAGATATGATATATCAATGGTTTTCTTCCTGGTGATAAGATGAATCAACGTTTTCCGAATTTTTCATCTTGAGAAAATTTTCAAAACACTTCAAAGTCTTACTCTTCACTTCATTATCAGTTTCCGCAGTCTCAGTCTCTTAAGACTACTGTCACAACAAATGTGGTTTTTACATCTACTCTGGATATATCAACCAGTTTACCACATCTCATGTTCAAAGTTTGCTTACTCAGCTTATTGCTCAAAAGTGTATCTCAGACAAGTCATCCCCTTCTCCATCAGCAACGATTTTTCATGGCTTCAATCTCTACTGCTGGTAATGTTTCAATTATGTTTCGTTCTACTAATCTTTTCATACTTTTACTTTTCAGCATCAATGCATTTCTTTTCTTTATCCTGTCTCACCTCTTGGTTGTTGGATTGTTGATAATGATGCTAATAGTCATGTAGCTTTGGCTTGAACTTGTTTCGTGATGTGTTCCTAGTGTACGAAACTACAACCTCTCTTCCCAATGGCACTATAGAAGACCTTTAAATCACACATGGACAATGTATACTTCATATAAACTTGTTCTTCATAATTTTTTACAATGTCGTCTTTCAAGTTTATCCTTTTATCTATTCATGTTAACCACACGATTGTTATTTTATTCATGATTTGACGACTGGTAAGGATTACTTGTTCATGTTTTTTACATTCTGGAGCCTTTTGTTGATATAGTTTATCAAACACTTTCTATGGACCCTTTTTGATGGACATCTCTGAAACCAACGCCTAGGACATCCTTTTATACCAAGATGCATCCCATACATCAACAGATAGTCATGGTTTGGTCTCGATCAGTACATAAATACTGTGAACAAAAATATTTAGGTTTATTCATACATTGATCGTTTCTCTATTAGTCAATGGTAACATATGCTGCTAACGTGGCTATTACGTTTTAGTTAATTAATAAAAAGTAATAGTAATAAGCTATTATTGGGTGGAGTATTCGGACAATATTGAACCATACGTTCAACCGTTGTGCCAAAGCATATTATTGGTTGTGTTATCTACTGTGTCTTATTTATATTTAATATAATATGATATGTTCATATATTTATAATTATCTGAAGTTAGTTCTACAAATATATAAATTCTAAGTAGTTTGAATTTGAAAAAATATAATTTGAAACTATTTAAAAATATTTATAGTTTTTAATATAGTTTTATAAATGTAAACAATTATTTAAATAGATAATAAATAATAAAAATAAAATAAATATTTTTAAAATAATTTTGAATTACATGTTTTCAAATTCAAACTTTTAATAATAATTTTTTGGATTTTATTTTTATTTTTTCATATTTATTTTAAAAATTTTAAAATGTTTTTTTTTATTTTCAAAATTTTTATTTTGAAATTTTAAATTTTTGTAACACAATAAAAATAATTAAGATAATTAAACACAATTTCTTAGAAATTATACATATTTTATGGAACTAACACTTAGATAATCAGAAATATACGAACAAATTATATTGGATATAAGTAAGACACAATAGTTAACACAAACAGTAATCTGCTGTGACACTGTGGTTGAGCGTATGGTTCAACATAGGCTGTTCTCAGGTTGATGCTCCCAATAATAGATTAAAATTCATTTATATTAATTTTATTAATTAAATAAAATATGAGAAATTGTCAGAAATAACACTTTCAAGATACCACTTTTCAACTTTACACTAACAAACTTTACCATTAAAATTTTAATAGCCAAAATACTATTGTACCTCTGGCTAAATAAAGCTATATACTATGATCTTTCTTCTCTCGATTTCGGCAAATCTCTGATCCATCAGATTTCAATTTTTTACCGGAGTGACGACACCGACTATATTTTGACGAAGCTATCGAGTTCTCCGTCAAGGTTTGGTGAAGCTGACAAGTTCTCCATCGAATTTGATGAAACTGACAAGTTCCCGGCGAGATTTGACGAACGCTAACAAGTTTCCAGTGAGATCTGACGACGCTGAAGAGTTCTCTGGCGAAGCTGACAGACTCTACAAGCTCAGATGAAAGAGACGATCTCTTTCCCGACGCCGAAGAGATGCTAACAAAGGTAAGAGGATACTATATGGTGATTTTTGTCTTTTTCTATAATTGTAGCTTCAAAATCGATCTGTTTCTGGGAAGGAAGACGAAGTTTTTCTCATGAAGTTTTCAACTCTCAGATTTATAAGACCTTATAAATTGGGTTCTTTCGAATTTTACTGTTGATCTGTTAGCAATCAAAAGACATAGAGCTTAACATATATTTAATTACTAACTTAAGAGTAAGATTATTCCATGATTACTTCTTCTCTTGGTTGATCTGGTAATGTTGCAGGGAATTACAAAGGTGTGATGTAAGCTTTTGGATTTAAAGGATACTGTGGAGAATATGTGTGGTGATATGCATATCAAGTACCTCACTTTCTTGAGGGAAAACAATGCTACTATTAGTAGTTTGACTAGCAAGGTTTAGTGCAGTACATGAGGTGGAAGGTTGGTGTTTTGGTAGTGTAACATTCTGTTTGGTACTTAATGAGATTCATTTTTTTGTATGTCTTGTTTTGTGTATAATATCTAAAGAAACAGTGGAGATGGAGCATAAGTTTGCTGAGTTACGAAAGCATATTTTTTTGAATCTTGTTTTTGAAAGTGAGTGCTGATGCGTAGGAATGATATGTGATTGGCTTGCGTTCATATTTTGAGGATCGACGAGGTTGGTGAGCTATTTAAAGAAGCAAGAGAGACTCTGAACAAGAACGTGGTTTGTGTAATCAAAGAATTACATATTTATAACGCTTTATAAATGTTACAGAGTTGGCTTCTTAATACATTCTTCTATCTCATCTTCTTCAGACATCTCTTAATTAGGATGTTGTCGAGTCCAAGGGCTCCGACCATACTTGTAGATGGAGCTCTTAGGGAGGGCGAGCTGCTGATTCCACTTCCTTCATTTGAGATCTTGGTGCTTCTCACATTCCCTTCTCCATCCACAAGAGTTAAGGTAACTAGTAGTATTTATAAAACTAAACTTTGAAATGAGTTTGTTTGATTCTGATCACAAGCATGGTCTCTGTACAGTTTACAAAGAGGGTTTGAGGCAATATATCCTTTGTTGAAGGACGTGGATCTTTCAATGGATATGCCTTTTTTGTTTTGATTTTATTTTGAGGGACTTTAGAAAAATTAACCTATAAGCCATTATAAATCAGTTTATAAACGTTTATAAATCATTTTTGAATTCCTTATACTCATTATGCCTAGCATTCCTCACAAGACTTCTCAAGTTCACACATATATATGTTTTTATAGACATATGCGATCAACTCTTTTTTAAGAACTTCTTTATAAAGACTTATAAATCGCCGAGTTGTACTTTTAACAATATCATGAAATCCAGATTTATAAGGAATTATAATTCTGTAAAAATGCCATGTTCACTATCCGGAAATTTTAGTCTTAACCAGAAATATTCAAATAACAAGTCCAAATAAGTCTTATTTGTTTTTTGGATAACAGAAGGAAGCAAATCCTAAAATTAATTGAACTATTTTTTAAAAACTTCTTTATAAAGACTTACAAATCGTCGAGTTTTACTTTTGACAATATCCTGAAATCCAATTTTATATTTTATAAAGATCTAAAAAAAATTGGAACAATTTAACTTTTATTAAATAACTGTTTGATAAATGTTGTAGAGAGAAACTCACACACATTCTAAGACTGAATTTAACAACATTTAAAGAGTTGACAGAAGTCGGTTGTTTAGAACATACTCATAAATTATTTTATAAATGTTTTATAAACTCTTATAAATTGTTTGGAGAATCACCTTTTCAGAAGTAAGTTAAGTTTAAATTTTCCTCTTGTGTGTTGCCATTCATAATAGTAAGTGTTAATGAGTTAAAGGTTACTCCATATTCTCAAAAGTTGGAACATTTCTACACTTAAATTTGTTTAAAGTTGGAAACTTTCTACTTCCAAATCTTAGATGGCAGGTCGATGTTTCTTGAACTTGTACTTGTGTGTTGTTGAAGGGTCGTTGCCTCTTCCATGGTCGATTCGGATGAGGATTTCTATCATCACATAATGTGATAACAGATTCAAAACTCATGAAATACCAAGTTTTTGCTCATTTATAATATTTTATTAATTGATTTATAAGGGTTTATAAATTTATTTATTAGAATTTGTAAATTATATGGGTTTATAAATTTATTTATAATGGTTTATAAATGGATTTATAAGTGTCTATAAACTAATTTATAAATGTTTATACACTGAAGTAGAATAAACCGACTTTTTTGCTGTGTTATAAAAGGATTTATAAATAATTAGAAACTCTTATTTAATGGGTACAGTTTTATAAGAGTTGATAAATGATACAAACCCTTTTAAATTCTTACAAATGACCAAGTTGGTTCCAAGAAAATCCAATCTACAGAGGTTTCCAAATAAAAAGATGCGTCTTAGATTATATCTCTAAAGACTAAATGGCTGAACCAAGAAACAATACCTTAGTTTACCAACATATGCATTACTTCCTTGTGAGAAATCATCAGCGTCAAGTGATATAGTGTACTCAGTGTAAGCTTTGGTCCTGAACCTTCTTGCTGCCAGAAGAAACATTCCCTTGTCAGTGAATGCTGGTGAAGAACAGTAACAAAATTAGACCTCGAGCAAGATCCTTTTGTTAGCATGCTAGTCGAATGAATATTAACCGTATGTTTAAAAAAAAAAGAATATTAACCAACATAATATAGAAAACTACTTGAACTTGTTCCAAAACATCAAACATTTGCTTAATTATTAAATCAAACCATATGATTCTGAAAAGGATGCATTCAAATTTGACAAACACAAGTTGATTATGTCCTATATTGTTAGGACTGCAAGGCAGAAGCTTTACAAGACTTAACCTTTATGATCTTTCTTTCTTCTGCTAAAATGCAACATGCAAAAAGAAGAGACTGAGGATGTAAGAAGAGAAGGGCATATAATGCATCACCTAACTGGTCAGTCAAACATTGTGGAGCTTAAAGGAGCTTATGAGGATATGCATTCTGTGCATTTGGTCATGGGGCTTTATGCAGGTGGAGTTTTCTTCCATAGGATTATCGCTACTTTGAGAGCATGATCTGGGACCTTTGGTGATATGTCAAAGAGCATGCTTTGATATTCTAGAACAGTGTGTGAATAGGATGGTTTGGAACCGTATATGAGTCGAAGAACATTAGAAGTGGATTTCTGAACTCTTATCGATATATTTATAAACCCTTACAAATTTATTTATATACTCTTATAAATAGATTTATAAACTCTTGTAAATTGTTTATAAAAATTATAAACTCTTACAAATGATTTTATAAACTCTTATTAGTTTTTGTTAACCTTTATAAAACACTTATTACTAGCTATCTGATGGCAAAGAAGCTAAGGAAGACGGTGGAGGCAAGACTCTGGGTGCGTTAGAGAGTATAAAGAGACAGAAGTTAGCTCAGTTGAATAAATCTTGTATACAAACAATTATTAATTATTTCATGCCTTTATAAACCCTTATAAATTAGGGAAAATTGGAAAAATGAGACACTTTGAACTTTTGTTTGTCAGAATAGGATTTTTCATACTTTTGACCCTTTATGGACATGTTTTACCCTTCTTTAATGGAAAAATAGTAAACTGAATTTTAAAAATGTAAAAAAATATGAAAACTGTTGTAAACTTAAGTATGGCAATATATATGTTTAAATAAATAAAAAAAATTTGGGATCATATTTTATTTAATCTTCTAGCCAAAGTTAGAATACTCATTCTGGTAATCTACTTAGTTTATAAATCAGATTCTAATGATAAACATAGATATATCAAAGATATATACCGCAATCTAACCTTTCTTGTATATTCTGACAAAGATATATACCGTAATATAAACTTTCTTGTATATTCTGACAAAGATAGAATTAGTTACGTTATAATCTAGAAAGATGTCTTCGTTCTAGCTAGAGCTTGAAAACGCTATATAGCCACAACTCAATGATATAGCTCGGCTACATTACGTGCCAAAACATGTTCTGCCTTTTCCCTTATATGCCGCCTCTAGGAAGAATATGTTTCATACCTCCTATACTGTGTTTTGTGTAGGTAGTATGCATATTCTAGGCAAATCCTGAAAATATGGAAAATTCCATATTCGGTTAAAGAAGTTTCCTAAATCTAAACTAAATCTACCCTAAATCTAGCAAATAATATTTTCTCCAAATTTCACGTTCTTCTCCTCCTCCCACGATCTTTTTCTCTTATTTTGTGTTTCTCTTTTCTTCATCCACATAATCATCTCTTTTCTCTATCAATACATCATGGTTCTAATCTATGTTAAATCTGGTTAATGGGTGTCTAGTTGCAGTGAAGAGTGGAGTTTTGTGGTAGACAAAGCAAGGCGTGGTCAAATGTTAACAATGGAAGTTTGGCTATGAAGAATCATTTCGATTACACTGTTCTCAAATCCACGAGAAAATGGTGGTATTTGCGATGTAAGGATGCATTATGCAACTGGACTGTGCGTGCAGAAGGTGTGGACGGGTCTACATATTTCATGATCAACCAGTGCGAGGAAAGACATACATGTGCTCCTTCAAAGAAAAGAAAATTCGGAAAACATCATCGGCAAGAACAATTGGGAGTCTAATACAACATCGATATGGTGATGCCAACGATGACCTTAAAGAGAATGACATCATTCACTTCATTAGATTGGATCATAGTTGCGAGATTAATTATGGGCACACTTGGGAAGCTCGTGAGTTTGCTATAACAGCTGCTAGAGGTATACCAGATCGCAGTTACACTAAAATACCATCGTATTTGCACATGCTTAAAGAAGCTAATCCTGGGACGCATACTCACTATGAACTTAATGAGAAGGGGAGATTCATGTATCTATTTATGTCGTTTGGCCAATCAGTTAGAGGATTCTACAATTCAATGCGAAGGGTGATTGTTGTTGATGGAACTCTTCTGAAAAATAAATACAGAGGAGTTCTACTTGTTGCTACTACTGTAGATGGTAACTCTAATTTGTATCCGATTGCATTTGGAGTTGTTGATTCAGAGAATGACGATTCATGGGGTTGGTTCTTCACACAGCTGAAAGTGGTTATTGCTGATTGTCAAGACTTACCTTTTGTCTCAGATAGAAATGCGTCTATTGCTAAAGCGATTGAGACTGTCTACCCTCGATCAGCACATGGAATTTGCATTTACACTTGTTGACCAATGTGGTTGCATTTTTCAAGACAAAAGGGTTCACTGCCTTGGTTGAAAATGCTTCACGGGCATATAGGTACACTGAATTTGAGGAACGTGTCACCGAAATTTTTGATATGAGTCCTGAGCTTGGAAGATATCTACGGGAGGCTGATGTGCGCAAATGGGCTCGTTCTCTCTTCCCTGGTAAAAGGTATGACATTAGGACCACAAACCCTGCAGAGTCGATAAATTCAGTTCTGAGAATACCTAGAGAATATCCGGCTATTCCTTTGCTAGATAGTATAAGAGAAATGTTGACTCGATGGTTCTATGAGCGTAGCTTGGTAAGCTCTACGCATCTTGATCCTTTAACCACTAAGGTGGAGAAAAAGATTGATAGGAGAATTGTGAAGGCAAAAGGGTTTCAAGTTTACAAGGTTGACGACTTCAAATCACTTGTGAAAGGAGACATATATGATTGTTTTGTTGATTTGGAAAGAAGAACATGCACATGTGGGAAGTATGATATAGGAAAAATTTCTTGCCGACACGCCATTCCTGCAATTTATTCACGAGGTATGGAAGTATAAACACATGAACTTGGGACCTATTTATTTTTGGTAATTAAACATAGTGACTCCAATCTCACATGTTTTTGACACAAGCCTGGAAGTGCACAGATTTACTGATGTCTTATACACCACTACAACGTGGAGAACCGCCTATGAGGAATACATTAATCCAATAGCAGTTTCAGAGTCTAAATGGAATGTCCCCGCTGAGGTTAAACTTGCTAAGGTTTTACCACTAGAGACAAGAAAGAGTGCTGGTCGACCAATAAAGAGAAGGTATGAATCAGTAGAAGACAAGATAAAATCTTTTCAGTGATCAACAAAGAATAAAAAACACAAGTGTAGTCGTTGTGGTACCCAAAGACACAAGAGAGGAACATGCGATTTACCCATCTAGTTTGTTTTGTGTGTTATTCTGTCTCTGTTTTGTTTCTTGTTGATCTTGAATCATAGTGGTCTTCTACTTAAGAACCTATTTGACTATTTGGTATTTGCTAAACTCTTAGAGAGTAATCGATCATTGTTTGTGACAATTTGGTATTTGGAAATTTTTTGGTTCTAGTAGATGATAATCATCAAGAAATAATAAGAAACATAGTCTTAAACTTGTTTGAAAAATAAACTACAATTTGAGGCAGCACATGAACATCAGGCAATGTACATGAACACCATCACCAAACAACACACAAACAAAGCTTTTATGATCTTTAATTCTCTAATGCATTCTGTGATCTTCTCTTCACAATGTGCAATTGCATCTTCCGTCTCTTTAATTCTACTCTCATGGCCTGATCACCACCTCTCACTGATTTCTGAATCTCAATATTGTGAACAAGCAGCACGTAAAACAAGTCCTGGAAGTCTTCAATTTCCTCAACAACCGACTTATCAGTCCATTTGAACAAGTGAGTTTTGTCCTTCATCATTAACATCCAATAAACAGTTAGATTGAAACAAAGCAAAGTTACATGATTATAAGACTAACCTTCTCAGACCCCATCGGACAACAATGAAATAATCTTTCTGGATGTTTAACTATTTTTGAAGTGAAACGAGACACTGCCTGACCGCAATTGCATCTTGTGGGAATTTCGCGTTGTTTGGCGAGTCGATCTGTTGGAGTTGATGAAGAATTAACCGAAGACATGATTGAGTCGATCTCCAAATTTTCGCCGCTGTAAATCTCTCTGTCGAGAAAGAATGAGGACAAAAAGGGAGTAGGCCAAAATAATTACCTAAACGACGTCGTTTGATACTTCTATAACGTGTATTCTACCAAAGGGAGATCAGAAAAAAATCACTAAAATAGACGGCTTCAACCTATTACAAACGTATGTACTTTGTCTTCGAATCCTCTAAATTTGTTTTAAAACATGGAGCAAAGAAAGTAGCCTGAGAATTGATCAATTGATAATTAGTGCCCAATTTACATTACTACTGAATAAATAGATGTCATTTGCGCATAGGCTTTCGACTTTGATTATAGTTAAGGGTTTAGGGTATAGTTGAGGTTATGGGTTTAGGGTATGTTTAGGGTTTATGAATTATGATCATGTAGTACACTATACTTTACAGAAAATCAAATTAGAGGAACTAAAAATCCTTCAAAAACATATATATAATTGTTTAGGGTTTGTTTAGGGTTTAGGGTTTGTTTATGGTTTAGGGTTTGTTTAGGGTTTAGGGTTTTATGAATTATGATCATGTAGTACACTATACTGTGCAGAAAATCAAATTAGAGGAACTAAAAATCCTTCAAAAATATAGATAATTGTTTAGGGTTTGTTTAGGGTTTAGGGTTTGTTTAGAGTTTAGAGTATGTTTAGGGTTTAGGATTTTATGAATTATGATCATATAGTACACTATAATTTGCAGGAAATCAAATTAGAGGAACTAAAAATCCTTCAAAAACATAGATATAATTGTCACATAATTCCTAAAAAATCTAAAGCTAGAATTGTCACAAATTTCCATCCAAACATAAGCTAGAGTTGTCACAAATTTCCATCCAAACATAAGCTAGAGTTTTCCACATAGTTAGACACATTCAATCTTCGAGTTCAAAGGACTCTTCTCTCTCCCATGGTGAAGGCACATATCGTGTCATTGCCTCAGCGTAAATGGGATCGTGTGCAGCCTCCCATAAATCCACACCAATCTTATGTCTGCGACCCATGATTATTTCATCATCAATTAAACTCAGGTCGATACCAAGCATATGGCATTCCAAGTGCTTGAGTGCGTATGCACTGCAATCACAACAAGACTTGTTCAATCTCGTCTTCATAGGAACTTCCACGATAGAATAAGATGCGAGGAGTAGCTGTTTCTGTCTTTCAGGTGGTCCAACGGCCTTCACTATCCTAGGAATCAGAGCATCATACTTCTCATTGTGTTGTCTATTTTTTGCCTGACCACTATCCAACACTTCCACCTTTTTCTCAATAATGTTGACGCAGACACCAACGCAGTGATTACCTGCAATGGACAATAATAATTTTGTAAACGAAATCGAGCTGAAAACTTAGACGTGTGGAGGAGAGAATGAGTACCATTTACAAACAAAGGAAAGTAGAGACGATCAACATCCACACCCAAAACTTGATCAGTCCGCCCATGAGATGGAAGTTCTCCTCTGCCGTACCCAAGAAGAAACTCAGGCAATTCATAGGCTCTATTGTTACGAATGAACTTGTTGTATGCAACATCGATTTGGAGGCAGAACGTAGCACTCATGAAAGCAACACGGCTCGGGGCCCAACGCTTCAAAGTTGTGTTGAGTCGCCATATAAACATAAATGCATCCATTTCCTGAATATTCACAATGAAATTAAACTAATGTAGCAACAAAGTTGTTTTACAAAAGATAAATTCAACAAATTAGTACAATAAAACATTGCCTCGTTGCTAAGCCATTTTCCTGGACTTACTATCCTTGAAGCTATAGTAAACTTTAAGATTGACGGACCAAGTGGTAAAGGTTTGGTTTCTTAACCCATTCCATGAATCCTATCCATGATTCTTCAGAGCAATTATATAGTGACGACTGCGGAGAACAATCTGTGCGCAATGGTGAATCAGTAAGCTGAAGTCCTTTTCCTTTATTCCATTTTTGCCACTGTGAAGGCAGTGGAGCTTTTGAATCTCGGACTGAAGTCCTTGGAGTCCACCACTCGTCTCCCTTATTGGTCTGAGATGGATCAAAACCGGGCACATACAAGGTCTGAGAAAGCCCTTCAACGCCTTGCGTACCTATGAACTCTGGGATATCATCTACTTCACTAAAATTCACATCAAAGGAACTCTGGCATGATTCCTGTTATGTTAGGATAAATAATCAATTAACAACATAATATTAAGCACAAACAAGTCCATTACATGAACATAAATAATTCTAATATTTTACACACTAACATTTTACATAAATTTCAAACAACACGCTTACAAACCAAGGACACTAACACACCAAGCACACTTACAAACCGAGACCTTATAAAAAACCACCAAATTCAGACTGATATCATATATGATAGTAAGACAAACAGACACGCAAACCATCTAATAAACAAGATAAAATAACATTTAAGAGAGTGGTGAAGACAAGTCTTTTTTTACCCCGCGTGTGGACCTCCTCAACGGTGGTTGGCTCGTCGAAGGTTTGGTAGGTGAATGCTTCTTCGGTGAAGGCTGCTTCGGTGAAGGCTCCTTCGGTGAAGACTCTCCAGGCTCAACTTCAATGCTTGGTTCCTTCCGTGAATCTTCAAGCTCTGTCCTCATTTTCTCAAATGTCTTAGCCATCTGTTTTTGAAGCCTCTGTTCCATTCCAGAGAAACCCTGCTCAAACAACTGTGTCACAAAAGCCTTCATGTCTTCATTAAAAGGCGCTTGCTTTGGTCTAGTAGAGAGAACCTTATGCTTCCTTTTTTTCCATACCATGATCCGGAAGCCTCTTCTTACCCCTTCTTGATGTAGCGCCTAGGTTCTTTAATCCTTTTGGAGTATGGTAGTCTTCATCACTCTGAGCGGCTTCATCATTCACAACTGATTCATCATTCACAGCCGATTCACCATTCACAGCCGGGTCATCATTCACAGCTGATTCACCATTCACAGCCGAGTCATCCTCTGGTGTTTCTTCAATACCCTAAACATGGTCACTAAAATCATGTTTTGTTCTTATCAACTCCATCAGATTATTGATTCTATCATCCTCCACATCATCATCTCTGCAAAATGCCTCAGCTTGGACTATATAATAATTTCCTCTCCAGTCGATATATGCACAGATGTCATCCTACACAAGAAATTTACACAAACTTAGATCCTAAAAAACTCATACAAAACCAGATGGACTCAACTTGCGTAAAGATAAGATATTACCTCGGGTGTCAGGATTTGCTCCAACCAATTGATCTCATCATATGACACCTTTGCAGCTCCCATCCAGTTTATGCATCTAGGACCGTTTGTGAAACTTTTGTTAAGTTTTTTTTCCACAAAGCTTCCCAATCTTTTGTACAGCTTCCATTGCCCAAATCTGCAAGGCGTAAGAGAAACCATCCAACACATAACTAGTATTCTTATCCTTCAGCTTGTCACGATTTTTGGCTATTGAGTTGCAGAGAAGATCATAGGCAAAAACTCCCCAAGGATACTTGCGAACCTTCTCAAGATCCATGACCACCTTTATGTATTTGAGGGGGATATTAGCCTTCTCATCTTTCGCTAAAACCACACAAAGAATGATGGCCAGATAGATCAGTCGTATGCGATCTGCATTCTTCCACTTCTTAACAGCTTCCTTGTCCTTATTCCACAGGTTGAAGAGTGTAATTGTTCCATCTCTTCTCCTTAACACATTGCTCCAGAAAACACCATCTTATTTCCAGTCTTCGAACTTCTTAAGAGAGATATGAGTATTGCACTCAAACCTGGTTACTGCATGGAATTCGTGTAATGAAAATCGAAGTGGTCTCCTCGCAAGATGATATACCATGATTTTCACCCACTTTTAGTCATGGTATTGATGTGATTTTATGATAATTATATATGTTTTGGAGTCTATTTAGAGTATTTACAGGTTCAGGTACGTCCTGGAGAAATATGGTGATTTTGGTGTCTTTTGGAGCCTTAAAGTGCAGAACTGCGCAGACGCGTCAGATGTTTAGATTAGGATGGAGATCTTCCCATGGTTAGATTTAGTCCATCCTTTGAAACAAACTAGAGCTTTGAGTTAGGTTTCCAATGCCACCGGTTTGAGTTCAATCCAACGGTTAGATCAGACGTTATGCCCGTTTTACTGAAGAGTGGTCAGTCTGCCTCGCGAGAGAAGGCTGTCGAGAAGATATGTGCATGTCGATCGATGGGAGACATCTCATATCGGTTGATATGAATGCCAGAACGTGGGCTGACTATATTTCATAACCGACTGAAGCCCACAAGTTACCATAATACCCTTGGACGACCAGAAACCCTAGCTATGATATTTATAAGCCATTGTTGACGGCTACAAGCTATATAAGCTTTTCTAAGTTCTTTTCTATTGTTTTCTCTTAGTTAGGAGAGAAGGGAGGAACTCTTATCAGAGTCCTCCTGGAACTCCATTGGTTTTATATCTTTTCTATTTCATTTTTATATCTATTCATATATGATTTCTATGCAAAATTTCATATCAGAATAGATCCACCTGTTGGATTTAGGGTTCAGATAGGTTGTGGGATTAGCCCCAACTATAGATTGCTAAGTTGTGATATTCATTGTTAGGATTTTATTAATGCTTGTTTCTAGAGTCATGAACTAGAACCATGAACTGGAATAGTTTAATTTATTAATCTTCATTTTGAAATCATCCTCTACAAACTCAGACTCTATTGGGCACGATGCTGTGGGAGTCGATTTCACCCTACTGTCAAATAAATCGTAAATAAGGAAACTTCGGGAAAACCCTAAGTTTCCAGAGGAACCGGCTATCTGCGAGAACCGCACAACGAAAATAAGATGACGAAAATACTTAGAATTAAAATTAGAATAAACGAAAACAGAGAGCAAAGAGGTTCTTATTCCGAATCTGCGTTGAACTGG
>CAKOAT010253377.1:0-34357 GCA_932364175.1 Eruca vesicaria subsp. sativa | reverse complement strand
CAGTTCAACGCAGATTCGGAATAAGAACCTCTTTGCTCTCTGTTTTCGTTTATTCTAATTTTAATTCTAAGTATTTTCGTCATCTTATTTTCGTTGTGCGGTTCTCGCAGATAGCCGGTTCCTCTGGAAACTTAGGGTTTTCCCGAAGTTTCCTTTTTTACGATTTATTTGACAGTAGGGTGAAATCGACTCCCACAGTGAGGATGATAATGTTGGGGATGGGACTTCTATAACCACGGAAAATTCGATGCAGGGTATTAAGAGAAAACAGGAGAGTTTGGTAAATGAGGAGTATTAGAAAGCCCTATTGGTTCTTTTGGTTTTGACATGGACCATAGTGTCTTGTCCATGGATGCTATTGATCCTTTTGCTGATATGAGAGATGCTAATGGTGAATCAACAGAGCTTTTCTGGCAGAAAGCTCCTATCGAGGCAGTTCATGCAGAATATGAGAGACGTATGGGTCCAGAAAAGACTTTGAGGAAACATTGCTTCAATGATAACCTACTTGCATCTTACCCTTCGGCTACTTGTGAGGCTCAGGTTACATCGTCCCAGTTTGTCAATGAGGAGGATGAAGATAGTGATCATATTATCTTGGAGATGGAAGAGCGACGTGGAGCTGGCTCAATTTTTGACCAGTTTGAATCGTTTGCTCCTCATGTCCTGAGGGTTGATGTTATGGATGTTCCTCCATACGTGTTGACTGGTAAAGGTGGTCCTTCTACTAAACGGAGTAGGGAGAGAGATGGTATGGTGGATAAACATCAAGTTGGTAAAAAGATAATTTCCTCGAAGTATTACGCATTACAGAAGATCAGTGATGACTACGACCAAGTAGATGCTCTGCAGGAAATAGACGGAGGCGCGGTGGGCCCAATACCACCATCGGTTCCATGAGAGTTGAGGTGTGAAACTGCAGGGGCTTGGGACAGCGCCTCACAGTTCGACGTCTTAAGGAAATGCAACGTTTGTATTTCCCTGACTTGTTGTTCCTAATAGAGACCAAGCAACAGAATGTCTATGTTCGTGATATTGGTGTCTACCTGGGGTATGAGAAGATGATATTGGTCCCGCCTGATGGTCTGAGTGGAGGGCTGGCTGTGTTTTGGAAATAATCTGTTTCTCTTTCATGTATTTCTAGTTGTTCAAGACTTGTTGATTTGTTTGTGGAATATAAGTCGTTTAAGTTCTACCTTTCATGTGTTTATGGTCACCCGGTTCCTAAACAAAGAATCATTTATGGGAAAAGCTCCAACGTATTGCAGTTAACCGTACTGGTCCATGGATGATATGTGGAGACTGTAATGAGATTGTTCATCCGTCTGAGAAGAAAGGAGGTCGGGTTAGACAACATAGTAGCTGTGCAAATTTTAATACAATGCTCAGGGTTTGTCATATGAAAGATGTACCTTTTAAAGGGAATCCATTTAGTTGGGTTGGAAGACGTAGACAAGAGATTGTTGAATGCTGCTTGGATCGTGTAGTGATAAATTCAGAATGGCGTAGAATGTATCCTATAACTGAAACAGAATTCCTGGAACTTGCATAATCAGATCATCGCCCTATGATCATTTCGATAGACTACGCTTTAAGATCAAGGAAAGGATGGTTTCAATATGATAAAAGGTTGTTTCAAGAGCAAGGTTTTGAGGAAAATATTAATCAAGTTTGGCGCCACACAGATACTTTGACGGGATGGAATGAAAAATTGGCTTACTGCTGTGGTGAGGTGATTAGATGGAAAAGGAGAAATCGTACAAATTCTACACTGTTTGTATAACGATGACGTAACAATTCAAAACTGAAAAGCGCGTTTCTAAGCTGGCTCCGCGCGTTAACGACTGTGAGCATGTTGGGGTTTGTTTCTTTCTTTTGTTTGTTTCTGTAAAACTGATATACATATGTAATCATTTACATTGAATGTGATCGTAAAATATTCCTCTTGTAGAAGTTAATTTTTGATTCTTTATCATGGAAACTCGTGTAGACTTGAGGATGATTTTCATTTTAAAATGCACCGTCTCTGGATTGGCTGATCGAATAATGGGTATATTATCCGATAGTCTAATCTATTTATGATCCAGGAGATTAGAGATAAAATTGATGCTGCCCTAAGAAACAGTGATATCTATCGAACAGATTAATGACTACCGTAAGGAACTTAACTAAGCATACCGGGATGAGGAAGAGTTTTGGAGACTAAAGAGTCGTAATAGGTGGCTGAATTTAGGGGATCGTAACTCCAGATTTTACCATGGTCTGACTAAAGCCAGAAGGAGTTATCATTTGATTAAAGGATTGTTTGATCAGAACGTCATTTTCCATACAAAAGATGAGGCGATAGCACAAATAGTGGAGGACTACTTCCAACAGATGTTTCTCTCATCCAATTCTATGGTGGGAAATGATATCATACCACATCTTTGTTGGAAAGTTACTCCTGAGATGAATCAGTTGTTGTTGAGTGAGGTTACTGATGTAGAGATCAAAGAGACAATGTTTCTGATCGGTTCTGATCGTGCTTCTGGTCCGGACGGTTTTACAGCCTCCTTCTACCAACAATTCTGGAATGCTATTGGTCAGGATGTATGTATAATGGTTAAGTGGTTCTTTGACACGGGAGTCATGGAGCCTAACATTAATCTTACTAATATCTGTCTCTTACCGAAATTCCCAGGGGCTTCTGAAATGAGTAATTTCCGACCAATAAGCTTATGTACCGTCGCTTACAAAATAATCTCTAAGATTATGTGTCAGCGACTGCAATCCTGTTTGAATGAGATAATATCGGAGTCCCAAGCTGCCTTTGTACCAGGAAGACAAATTCATGATAATATTTTGGTTGCTCACGAGCTCATCTCTGCTTTGACATCAAAAGAAGATTTCTCTCGACAATATTTGGCAGTAAAAACAGATATTAGTAAAGCTTATGATCGAGTTGAATGGTCATTTCTCGAAGCAACTAGGATCCAGTTGGGTTTTGATGTTCGATGGGTTAATCTGACTATGGAATGCGTCCGTTCTGTTTCTTACTCGGTTCTTATTAATGGTCTTCCGTATGGAAATTTTAAACCTTCCAGAGGCCTTCGTCAAGGTGATGCTATGTCTCCTTACCTCTTCATCCTTTGCGTGGAAGTTCTAAGTCTAATGTTGGATAGAGCTCAAATACTCAATAAGTTTCAAGGTATGAAACTCGCTCGTCGATGTCCTAGTGTGTCTCATCTTCTGTTCGCCGATGATTCATTATTCTTTGTCAGTGCAAACATGGAGAATGAAGAATGTTTGGCATCCATATTTCAGCAATATGAGCAAATTTCGGGTCAGAAAGTCAATTATGATAAATCTTCAATTATCTTCGGTAAACGTATATCTCCAGAGGTACGTTTTCAGATCCATCAGATTCTGAAAATTCACACAATAGGAGGTGGGGGTAAATACTTGGGGCTTCAAGAGCAATTCAGTAGAAGCAAAGTGTCTGACTTTCAAGGAATCGTCTCAAGTGTTAAGGATCAAATTTCTCCTTGGTATAATCAGTTCTTGTCCCCAGCAGGGAAGGAGGTTCTAATAAAATCAGTACTTCAAGCTAAGCCGGTCTACCCTATGAGCTGCTTTCTGCTACCAAAAACAATATGTGATGAAGTTAACTCTCAGTTATCGGGCTTCTGGTGGGGAAGAAACGATGGGAAACGTAAAATTTCTTGGATCTCTTGGAAAAGGTTGTGTTTACCAAAGAAGGAAGGGGGTATGGGATTCCATGATTTGTATTCATTCAATGTTGCTTTATTGGCAAAACAAGCGTGGAACATTGAGCAACGTCCAAACTCACTTCTGGCTAGAATCTACAAAGGTAGATATCATAACTAGTCGACATTCTTACAGTCGACAAGTTTAAGTAGATCATCTTATGGATGGAAATCCATTCAAGTGGGTAAAGAGTTACTCAAGAAAGGACTGGTTATAAAAATTGGTGATGGTCATTCAACAAAGATTTGGGAAGATCAGTGGCTATTAGAACCCCCGTTTAGAATTACTACTCCATGTCGAGTTCCTGAGATGCGAGTGTCGACACTCATTGACCCTTTATCACATACTTGGAACCAAGCAAAATTGGAAGAACTATTTTGTGAGGCAGACATTATTCAGATCAATAAGATTAGACTATCGAAGTTTAATAAGAATGATCGGTATGTGTGGCCATTCTCTGAGGATTTACAATACTCTGTTAAATCGGGTTATTGGACGGCAACACACATATTCTCTGACTCAGCCGATTTTGCTCCTCCTCAAGGCTCTTTATATATAAAGAAGCAGATATGGGACTTAGATATATTACCTAAGGTTCAACATTTTTTTATGGAAGGTTATCTATGGGGCTCTACCTACTTCGGTACAAATGTGTACTCGTGGCATTAACATTGATCCGATCTGTCAAAGATGTTGTATGGAAGAAGAAAGCACTAATCATGTTCTGTTTTTATGTCCGCACGCATTTGCTATCTGGAGAAGCTCTGGTCTCCCGCTTGAAGATCTTCAACATGATGACCTGGAGCAAAATATCACAGGTTTTTTACTATCTACAAAAGGCAGGACACCCCTTCGCCAATTTGTAAACTTTCTCTCTGGGTAGTCTGGTTTATCTGGAAATCTAAAAATGAGTTTCTGTTTGCAAAAAGAAATGTGATAGAACCGTAATTTATAAACTATGGAAAAAAACTGAATATTGTAAAGAATATAATGATAAAATTATACCAAAGATTAAGAACGGATTATACAACAGCAGAGTCGAGATATTATCTCTTTCCTTAACCCAAAATACGTCTCGTAGTGCGACGGTTCGATAACGTAACGGATCCCAGGATATAACTGCAAAAAATCTTCTAATTTGCGTCACTCTATCAGAAGCCTGGCGAAACTTGTTTTGTTTATACTCTCAGACTCAAAAAAAAAAATCAAGGAGAACAAAAAAAAATATATGAAAGGATTGTCTTTACTCTGAACCTTCAAAGTCACACAAGTATATCCTTTTTAACTTGAAAAAGGTACACGTTATGTAATTAAATGAGAAGACTAACGTACCAATCAATTAGAGTAATGGAATTGATTTCCACGATTTATGTAAGTTAGCTAAAGTAATATCGTGGCTTTGACCAAATCAACAACCATCAATATATTTTTTCTTGGGTTACTAAACTTATATAATCATATAAGAGTATTTAAATAAGTTAATTAACATAATGTCCAATTAACAAATTCAAACCCAAATGTCCAAATTGATGCTAAATGTTTTATATTTAGCCAAATTTAAAGCTTTATAAGCTTTGTATATCACTCACTTTGGACATCCATTTCTCATTCAACACAACTCCGATTTTGACCAAATAATATGCTATCTCACAGTGTTCACAGTGACGATTACATCGTGCCCAAATTCCGGTCTTTTAAACAGACGTCTCCGTCAAAAAACCCATCGGGAAAATGGTCCACACCACATTGTCAAAACCGAGTTCCAACAAAATGTTCATCCTTTAGAAGATGCTCAGCGTGCTCTACAAGGAAACGATGAATGGAACCATAATGTTGTCGCAATCCGGTCGAAATCTCCTCCATTGGTAAAGAGTTCACAATGGGAACCGCCCCCTTCTCTTTGGCTGAAGTGTAATTTCGATAGTAGTTTTTTACATGAGGATAATTCTGCTGGTGTTGGCTGGATAGTTCGCAATGAGTTTGGTGTCTTTGTAAAAGCTGGGATGCTGAAATTATATATTGTCCAGTCTCCTTTACAGGCAGAAGCACTGGCTTTTCTTCATACAACAGATTTGGATTAATGACTGGAGACAAGTCTGGTTTGAAGGCGATAATATTGTACTCACTCGTATTATTAACACTATGGTTAAGGATCATGCTCAGTTAGGCAACGTCTTATCTGATATTCGACACTGGATGTCTTTGTTTGCTTGTTGTTCTTTGGACAGTGTTAATAGAGAACGTAATTCTGCAGCTGACATACTTTCAAAGAAGATCAGACAAGAGAGTGAGGTTGTTTTAAGTTTTAGAGTATTTGCACTCCATACACACACTAAACCTCATAATTCACTACATATCATATTTCTTCCTTTATCTCTTCTCCCCACACATTACTATTTTTCCCACCAAAAATGGCAAATTCCTAATTTTCCATTTTCTTATGGATTTCTACCCAATTCACTCTAAGTTTTAATACTCCTCCTATATAGTTGATGGATTTCTTGTATTGGGCTTATACTCTTTAATGATTAATATAGTTTTCGTTAAAAAAAAAAGATCTGCTTATAGCCAAACTCCTAATCATAGGAATATCATCTGGCGCAACAAATTGCATTTATGGAGTTCGTATTTTATTATCTTATTATTTATAGAATTAGAGTTAAAAATCTAAAAGTTCAACCCGTTTACAGTTCGGTTTAAGTGTTCTTGGTTGGCTTTCTACTCTTTACTGGTTTAGTTTCGTAAGGGAAAGTTAGACCGTATGGTATATAAGTCTATAACCCGGAAATAACCAAACATTCAACTTTGTGTTCAGTTTGGTTCTAATTCAAAATAAAATTCATAAAAACTGCATTCGTATATAACATAGTGAGGATTACATAAATCGATTTTCGCAACAACATTGAAATAGATATATTTTCTCTATAATATATATTTATTAATTAAATAGAAAAAAATTGACAATATCCGGTTAAGTAAACCAGTTCCACAAATAAAGCTCCCTCAGTATTCGTCCAAGAAAGTGTAAAGAGTGTCATCTTTCTTGGTTTTGCGTCGACTAAGCAAAGCCTTAAGCAGTCGCTTGCTCTTACTTGGTTGCTGCTGCTCTGTTTCTTTCTGGTTTTCTTTCTCAAGCCCGACCCTAACCGAAGCCGATCTTCTCGGTTCTGATGGGTACTGAAAAGAAAAACATAACAAGAATCAAGAAATAGACAAACTGATGAAAAAAAAACATGACACTTTGCTTAGTTATGCTTTCATTCTTACCCGTATAGGAGTTATAGATCTGCTCTTGCTTGGTGTCGTAGGCCTGCTGATTGATGCTGACTTCCTGGTAGCCATTGATCCTGATCTTAGTAGCGGAAAACGATGCGGAGACACTGATCTCTTATCTGATTATATCACACACCAAAATAATAAGGATTGTTATTCAAAGAAGAAACAGAGAGCTTTTATGGTTTCTACCTTGTTCTTTCTTCTGAATTGTTGACGTAAACGAAAAGGTTGCTGATCTTTGAGGTGGTTGCCTTGGAGATGAAGTCTGAGATATTGATTTTCTGCGACAACATGGGTTAAGAGACATTACATTTCAAGCTGTTGGTTTTGAGTTTGGAGTTTTTACCTAACTGGTGGTGGAGGAGGAGGCGTTTCCCGAATTGTAGCACGCACAGCTTTAAGAGAAACCAAACCAAATCAAGAAACCAAGTTATGTCCGAACGGAAACAGAGAGAAGATCAACTTACCGTTTCGGAATTGGTTCCAGTCATCTGCATCCTCTAAGCTGCTTCCAAAGTACTTAAGCTTTTCAAGATTAGTAGTCTTTATAGTTTCACCAGCTGGTAAGATGTATCGTTTATGGAACTTTGGAGTTTCAATCACAAGTGATTGCTGTGAACGTCCTTCATGATCCATATACTCTTGGCACATCCTTAGCCTCTGTAACACACCATCCTCATTGATAAAGAGACCAAAAGAAGAAAAATCAATCAGACAAAGAATCTAAAGTGAGGTACTTAATATCTTACCTGTTCGATGCAAGATACTCTTAGTTCAGTCTCTGCTACTTCATCAACCTTCTCATCGATGAAGTCGTTGACTTTATAAGTGATAGAGCCTAGATGGTCAACTGTATTCACCAGAGCCTTCACCGCGTAATCTTTTAGTGTCTCTACAACTCTGCATTCAACACGAGAAAAAAAAAAGAACAGTTTCAGTTATAGAACTTAATCTGAAGCGGTGCTGAATACAAACTCACATCTGTCTTTTATCGTCGGTTGTGTAAGATAGTTCGAAGTACTCAGCTGCTGAATACAACTGCGTTCGCAGATTCCTCAAGTCCTGACAAAGAAAAGAAGCAGAGGCTTAGACCATTTTCATTTCATAGACAGAATGCTACAAACATGACTTAGACTTGAACTCATTATCAATTACAGAATGTAAACCTTAAGACCATCAGAGAAAAGCATGCTTTGCTCCATAGATGCTTCATCGTAGTTTGATGCTTCTCGAGACTCAGGCATTGTAGCACCTGCACTCTTTTCCTTCTCCTCAATCTTAATTCTTGTCTCTGTGGAAAATAAAAGAAGTCATCAATTCTTTATAGCTGTATCTTTCTACATGTACTAGAACACTAGAAAGCAACATTCTCTGAACATCCAAAACTGCTATAATCAGAACAATGTAAGAAGATTTAAGCAATCTATTTGTCTACAAGAAATGTGTGAAGAGAGTAATCTTCCAAGTGGTAAGATAACAAGCAACCAATAAGACAGTGGTGTTTAACCTCAGATTTGATATAGATCTTCTGAGATAAGATTATACATTATGTTGCCATCAAGGAAACAAATGCTAAAGTATAAGATTATTCAATAACAGAACTTTTTACTTTGATCCATTTAACTAATCTTATAAAACAAGAAACAGACAACAAGTAGAATCCATAACTTAGCTCTCTAAAAGCAACCAAACAGTTTGATCTGAAGCAAAAGGATCTTCTTTTGAATCTTTTATTAAAACAAATAAATAAATAAATAAAAAGAGAAACTTTTGTGAGAATGTGCACTTGTTTTATGGGAAAGAAACACACTTCACCACTAATACACACTAAAACCCTCAAGAACACTAAAAAGTTTTCAACTTGTTGTACCATGAGAGCTAGAATTAACAAAACCCAATTCAAATCCTAAGCAAGTCGATAACTTTTACTGAACACAGCAGACAAAAAGTTTCGAGCTTTCAAGTGTGGAGAGTGGAAGCAAACCTGCAAAATGTGATGTGTACAATGAAACACCTCTCTCACGCTTGTTCCTTTCTAGTGTTTCTGGTCGAAGAACAGATCCAAGCCAATGAAGGTTTTGAAGACCGTTGAACACGCGGAACGAAGTGTGGGTGCAGTGTTCTAGTGAATGGGTGAAGATTTTAAGGAAGGAAGTGAACAATGTCTGGTACTCGAGAGACCTCTGACCGAACCCACTTTTGTCCCATCATTTGCGGAGAAACGCCTTGAACCCTTTTTTCCTCTCGCTGAAAACTACTTTTTCTCTTCTTTTTTGACCCAAAAAAAAAAGAGATTTTACCTATCGAAAACGGAACAGTAAACTTTAGTATTAAAGTTATGAAAAGAAGGTGAAAAACATATAGTACATAAATAAAGTTTCACCTTTTTCAAAGTAATTTTATTTTGTCATTTATTCAAAGACAAATTGATTGCTTAACCATCACCAACCAATACAATTGCAATCAGTCCACCAACTCGGTTAAAACATCCACATTGGTAACTTTTAAAATGCGGATTTTAATTTATTGATATTATTAGATTAATATTCTAACTATTTAATTGAATTTAAATATTTCTTAGAAAATTGAAACAAGCATGTATCCTAAGAGATAAGCGTTAGTTTCTTGAGAGATTTACATTCCGAGTCACATTATGACTTTCTCTATCACAAAAAATCAATTTGTGCTACTTGAACACTTTATCTCAACTTTTCCACTTCTTTGCTAACTAAAGCCTAACTAAATACAACTTCTAGGACCCACAACCTATTCTATATATTTCATTATAATTTTTTAATTGAAACAATTTTGTTTCAATTTTGGGATAAAAGCAACGACGAAGAGAATTGCGGCAGAGACGGTGGCGTTGTCAACATCCCTACACATTGATTTCATCTCCTTCACCCTTAAGTTAAATCATTCCTCCCATTTCTATGTCTTCATCATTGGCCATGAAAGTATCACGACCAAGCTTCCTCCTTTGCAACAACTCAGCTAGGTCTCCTCCTTTCGATTCATAACCAAATCGAAACTCAATTCGCGACCATGAAACTTCTTTCTCGACACAAATTCACTGTGGTGGCCGTCGGGAATCGTCACCACTTCAGTCTTAACGTCACAGAGGAAAGCTCGAGCAACAATGGTGATTTGTCTTTGTTTTGCACATTTGGTCCTCTAATGTTTTAGTTATTCTTAGCTTGACCCCAAACTTTCAAAATTGCATATAAATCCTCGTGAATTAAACTCAAACTTCTAAATATGAATTCCAGCCCTTCTTATATACAAGACTGGTCATTCACGCTTAGGTGTTATCTCAATTTTGTTCAAAATTCATGAATTGTGTGTTTATGTTTTTGTTTTGTGAACTTGGCGAGTTGGGGATGTATGAAAATGCGGTTATTATGTTTGAGTTCATTATGTTTTGATGTGTGGTGTGTAAGTACAAAGTATTGTGGCAATGTGTATTTTTAATCGTTGGCATTTTGTTAGGTAGGATGGACGTGTACATGCTAGAATGTGTACATATGGACAAGCTTAAATGATGTTGTACACGAAAACAAGCATGAAGGACGTTGTACACATGGACAAGAATTACATTGTATCATACAAGTGGCAATATGTGTTTTGAATCGTTGGCCTTTTGTTAGGTAGAATGGACGTGTACACGCTAGACCATGTACATATGAAAAATCATGAATGATTGTTTTAGAATATCATTCATGATTTGTAATGTCCACGTTGTTGATGTCCATATGTACAACAATCTCTCGGTACAAACATATTATCATATCTATAATGGAACATGTGTACATATATATACATGTACACTTTATATGATTTTCATGTGTACATGAAAGTTATAGTGTACATGTGTACACATACAAAACACATAAGAAAGTTGTGTAAATGAGTCTCTAACATGGTATTAAGATGAGCATGTACATGATGGACCTTGTACATATGGACAATCATGAATGACGATGTACACACGGACAAACATGAATGACGTTGTACACATGAACACAAAGTGAACACATATGCAAATTAAAAGTTTGGCGGACCAGATGTGAAAATTAAAAGTTTCAGACAAATTGGAGAATAATCGAGATTGGAGGACCAGATGTGCAAATTATTAAAAGTTCACCATTGTTGCTCCACTGAAGCTTTTTCTTCGGTCTGCAACTTAACCGACAACGATTCCGGCGGACACAATTCTGGTCCAGAGCATGACGACCATGGAGAGAAGGAGACGACTTGACTTGGTGTGGATTGCACACGGACTAGAGCTCGCTGTTTGAGGTTGCCAACAACGGAGCTCTTCGGCCCCTTCATCACGCCAGTGCTAGCTTATAAGACCGTAGAGAAGGAAGAACACCTCGCTCTATGGAGTTCGCCGTGGCGGAAGATTCCGGTGAATAGTTCATCAACTTGGGACAGCTCCGACATCTATGGTACGTGATGGTGGACGGCGTCCATACATCTTCTCAACTTTGGTGACCATTCTTTTACGTCAAAGAATTTTGTTCAGATTGTTTTTAATAATAAAGAATAAAAGAAACATATGAAAGGAAATGGGGACCACCATTGTTTTGCTTTAGTTACAAAACCCAACGAAATTGTGCTAATGGTTAGGAAAAAGTGTCTGAATAGAGGAAAGTGACCCATAATGTTATTCTTAAGTGTATATGTGACCTGAGATGTAATATTCTCTAGTTTCTTTGTGAGGAAAAATATGGTTTAACTAGGTATTTTTCTCGTACATGCGGGCTTAATTATATTTATATCAATTTTAAAAATCATCAAAATAAATGATTATTTGCATCCAAAAAATTTGACCTAAAACATTAAACTTTTTACATGATAAAGTTATTCACAAATTAAAAAAAAAAAATCTACTTTTTCTAATTCAAAAATTGATCTTCTAGAAAGAATATTATTAGTTTGGATATTAATACAATATAATTAAATTTATTTTTTTCAAACACATGTTTTCTTTCTTTTTGAATGATCTTTTATTTTATTATGATTAATTTATGTTTAAGGTTTAATTATAGAATATATAAAAATAAATTTAATTTAACGTGTGAATTCAGAGGTGAAAAATAACTTCACAAATATATATCATTATATTATATTATTACATTCTTTTAATTTGAAAATAATTTACGTATTATAGTTTATTTAATTTTCTATTTTCAATTTTATACAATTAAAAATTTTACTTTATGAATATTTATTTATATTTTTCTATTTTTGAATTATTGTATATTTAAATATATTTTTCGGATAACAACACAATATATATATATAGGAATTATCTTCTTTTTTAATATATATTTAGATTATGGATAATTCTTATCATTACTATTAATTTAAATCATTTATCTAATCAAATAAATATTAAATTCATTTTTATTTTTGACTGATTTATATATTTTATTCATTAAGGGTATAAACGATATTAACCACTATAACTTTTAACGTGAGAGCTCTGTTGCAAAAAATCACTTCGCAAATAATAGTATAGATTACAATTTGAATATTTGAAAATCTAGCATCATTTTCAATTTATGTGGAGATTGAAAATATGACTTAAGCTTATGGTCATATCTTGTGTGCTTCAAATGGATAACAAGATTTATTCTTGGGTTCACCATCCAATAAAATTATATTATTTTATATTTGATATCTTTTAAAAAAAAAGAAACAAAATCTTGTTAAGTTATATTATGTTTTTAAAAATAAAAAGATAAAAATAAATAATTAATAAAATGAAAATAATTATTTAAAAAAAATATTTTAACACTAAACCCTAAACTCTAATCCTAAACCGTAAACTCATATGGATATATCATAAACCTTTGGATAACTTTTATAAAAAAAAATTAAAAAGTTATTTTAACACTAAACCCTAAACTCTAATCCTAAACCCTAAACCCTTAGGTAAATCATAAATACTAAACCCTAAATTCTAATCCTAAACCCATGGATAAATCATAAACACTAAACTTTAAACTCTAATTCTAAACCCTAAACTCTTGGGTAAATTATTAACACTAAATTTCTAAAACACTATTAGATTTATCCAAAGGTTATGATTAGCTAGGGGTTTAGAGTTTAGGATTAGAGTTTAGGGTTTAGTGTTAAAATATTTCCTTTAAAAAGAATTATTTTTGTTTTCATTAATTATTATTACTTTTATTTATTTTATATTTTTATTTTTAAAAACATAATATAATTTAATAAGATTTTATTTCTTTTTTTAAATTATATCAAATATGAAATAATATAATCTTATTGAATAGTGGAGTTATTGAATAGTGGAGGTGAACCCAAGAATAAGTCGACAATTTGGGGATGTACAGCTATAATTGTGAGGAAGGACGAAAAACAGAAAGAAAAACATACAATGATTTAAGCGAAGCACGTCTCTGGACAGCCATGTAATTGTTTATAATATTTTTTAATAAAACAACAAATTTCATGAATGTTTTGTATCATTCTTCTTTGACTCGGAGCATTTTGCAGTGGTTACTATAATGACACTGATCATCATTTTGTACAAACTTATATCATCAATTACGTCTATCACCCACAGAACTTTTTGGTGCAACTAATTAAAAATATGTGATTCGTCTATCACCAAAAGATCTTTTTGGTGCAACCAATTAAATATTTGTTTCGGCCTTTAAAAAAAATATTAATATGTGTTTCATTTTCTTTCAACTGAGTCAACTTTAGATTTGTCATTTAAAACAAAAACAGCGGGTCACACATAATAATTTACCTCTTTTTTAGGTAGCAATCGAAATGTCTTCAAACCGGTTTCCGTCGGAGATTGGGTTTCCACTTCCAGATTAAGACTCTTTAGGACCGGGATAACTTGTTACCGCTCCACCTCACGTTTGTAGTTCAAGAAGGCAAGAATAGAAAGAGATTATTAGGAATTCATATCCTCACAGAGATCAGTATTTTTGAAGCAACTTTTTAGAATTCTAAGAGAAAAAAGAAGATAAATTTGTCTCTTAACTAGTTAACTCAACCCGATTCATTAACTGGCTCGTTTTTACTGCGGAGTTCCAACTTCCAAATACGCTTCAAGGACGTTCTTTGATGCTTGATGGTTGTACCTTGGTCTCGAACTTAAGCTTTTATAGATTAGATTGGAGCCATATAGGTGGACATTTTATTTTACATATGGTCTTGTCTATATAATTATTTTTGTTGTCTATATAATTATAAGTCTATATATCTATATAAACTCCCCATCAATCAGAGCGATTATGTTGTCTTGAGGCTAGTAACTCATGTTCATTCCTTTTGTCTTTTCCCGGCATCATCGGTCTACAGGCCACGGCCAGAGACTGCGTGGAAAGGAAGGTACAGGAGGAGGATTTTTGGTCTGTGAAGGGATCTTGTTTGGTCTGAAACCTTGTTGTTCTCTCTCTTATGTAGTTATAAGGACACTGACGACTGGAGGAAAAAAATGTTTTAAAGGAGAAAGAGAGGTTACCAACTTGGTAGGTGTAGATAGAGAGATGTTAATATGGGTATTTACTGTGTCAATACCAAAAAGATGAGAAAGAAAAGTTTTACATGGTTACAGTAGTACTCAGCTGAATGTTTACATTGTTTATATTATTCGTGATGTTCATTATGAACGAATGGCTAATTATTTACTTTCGTTTGGATGGATTGATTGATAACGCCGCTTGGTGCCTCTTTGACAGATATGACAAGGCAATCAAGATTCACGAAGAAATAGTACACCATTCACATGCCATTAACTCAACATCTATAATGGTTAAACAAGGTGTGTTGAGTCCACTCAGCCAGAGTGCTTATTCGTTCATTGGTGTTCTTCAATGGGTAAGAGTATTATTCTTCCTTACTTAGTCTAATATGCAATTATGTTTTGAAGGACATTGTTGTCTTTGTTGAACCTTGCTCATTACAAAGGGGAAACATTGAAGAAGCAAACACTGAAACACATGTCAAACCCGCAGTTAGGACCGGTAAATCCGATGACTTAAGATAAATCTGATTTGAATTTTGTGAAAAAAAACAATATTAAAAATTCAATATAACCCAGAAAAAATCACTAATACTCGGAACCAACTACCGGTTGAACCTCTCGTTGAACCAATAAATAATTTTTACTTAATTTTTAGTTTTTAAATATGTTTTGATTAAATTTTCTTATTTTTATTGTATTTAATATCAAGTACACTATTTTATTTTTGATTTTTAGATTCTGATAAAAATTTCATTATGCCACTTGAAGAAAATAAAGTGAACGATTGTAGAGAGAATGAAAATTAGTTGATATGATTTTGGTGTTGGATTATGTTTTATCGACAATTTATTACAACGATGTTTTACTTTTGGTTTATTTTCGGATTTGAGATATAATTTGAGTATTCACATTAGACATTTAAATATTTAATAAATTTAAATCTTGATATTTTTTATTAGATTTCATAACTTTTAAGTTCTTAACTTGTTACAAAATAAAAGTCTAAACTATGTTTTATGATATTTCCTATGTCAAACAAAAATAAAAATATAAGTTAAGTATTTTCTAAAAAAATTAAAACATAAAATATAGAGGAATTACTTGGAATGACCCAAATTGATCTTAAAATAACTATAATGACTCATATAAAATTTTAAATACTAGACCCTATTTTGTAACAAGCAAATAGACTAAAATACCCTTTTAATGTGTGCAATCCAAAAAAAAAGTTTACGAGAAAAAAAAAACATTAAACATAAAAGAGAAAATAAATTAGATTCACATAAAAGNGAATTAATTGAAGTAAACCGGGATTAAATCCGAATTTAATTTCTACTGGTTTACTAAAACCCAGAATAATTAAACAAATCTGTCACTACGTAAAATAACAAGTCGGCCACGTCGTAATGCAACAAGTCTACAGCATTTGTAAATCTGTGATAGATTTGCCTTAAGTCTACCGTAGGAAGAATAGATTTTCTATACAAATTGGTCATAACTCAACAAGTCTGCCTTTCGAAAATAAGTCGATCGCACAAATCTGTGGTTTGATACAAATCTGTAGTGTCATCCGACAGACATATTTAAGAAATCGTTTTTTTAATACAAATCAGACAAAATATAGACAAATCTGTTGTGTCATACGATAGACATTTTTAACAACTCTGTTGTACGGCAAGGGTAATTCTGACCACGAAAACATTCTAATAATTTGAAAAAAAATATGAGTCATTCTAGTAATATCACCATAAATTTGAGTCATTCTATTTTTCTTCCCTAAAATATATACATATCTAAAGTATTATTTTATGTTTTAAAAACCATTTAGGAAATACTTAACTTTATCATATTTTTATTTTCATAGCTAATATATAACTATATAATAAAATTAATTAATTTATTAACATGTGGTTCATCCGTGATCAACTCATTGACCCGGTGATCTGCGAATTTTCTGATTCGGTGTCCGAGTCAGGTTTCAAAATACTTCTAATATCTCTAGGTGTTGGTATAACCAACAAGTGACTTGATATGTTTACTAAAAGTAACTCGTCATCCTCGTTCCAAATTGTGTACATTCATTGAGCTTACTGTGTTGATATATATACTTATGTTGGATGATTCGATCGGTTTAACCATACCAAACCGATATTACATCATTCAAGGAAGTCCAGATCAAACATGTTCATTTATTAATATCATATATAATACAACTATGTAACAAAGAAGATATATCCAAACAAGAGAATTAATCAGACAAACACACGTGTAAATTTTTATTTCAAGAAACCAGAAAAAAAATCAGATACTTCTAGTGATCATGCATCCAGGCTCTCTTCCCAAACCCAATAGGACTTTGACTAGGACTAACCGGTTTACGTCGTATGTCCATTTTCGGGTTAGGACTCCTAGAACCAGGATAACCAGTTGTTGCTACTCCACCAGAACTTGACGAATCACAACCCGATCCATTAATCGAGCCGTTTTTGGTCGAAGAGTTCCAATGCGGCCCAAAAGAAGTACCTTGAAGCTTGACGGTCGTGTCTTGATCTCGAACTTTAGCCTTTGCTGATGCGGTTGGAGTCATATAGCTTGGTATATGGCTTGGGCTTTTACGTTGCTTATGGACTTGTCTATACGATCCAAAGTCTATATACTCTCGATCAGTCAGACCGATTATCCTGTCTTTGAGGCTTGTCGGAGTGGCCACGTCCATTTCCACCGTCTTCTCAGATACATCATCAGGTGTGGTGGTACCAGCCGAGGTTGCTGCGGCTGTGGGGAAAGGCGGATAGGGAGGAGGATTGTACAGTCCAGGACCAGGACTGGAACCCGGACCGGTTTGACGGCCCGTGTATGGTTGAGAAGACATCCAATGGTCAAGCCAGTTCCAACCCCATTCAGTTCTATCAGGCCCGTTGACAGAAAATCCAATTGCTTCGTCGTTATATGTGTGTTTCATTTGCCGCTTCATTATGAAAACCGTAATCATAAGGATGCAAATAATTAGATAGATTTCTAATTTCACGTATAATAATAACTTCCAAAGTTAATATTATCAAAAATGAAAAAGAGAGATGACCAACCTGGTAAGTGTATGCATAGGCAAGAGCCCTCTCTCTTTTCATCATTCCTTCACTCTTCTCTTTTTCCTGTATCTACTCAAAATATAGTTAACTAATACTTTACCAATATAGTACTAATCTCTTCTAAGAAAATATTTTGGAACATAGTACCAAAGTAAGATTTTTTCCACGTTACCTTTGCTTGAGGTTGGTACAGGCTGGTTCGGTTCACTTCGTGCAATTTCTTGGGTTTCTCTCGTTCTGTTTGGAGATTCGTAGACCCTACAATACCAAACAATTTCATCTTCACCATCATAAGCGTATATACAGTATATATCTCTATAATATTATTTGATAAGTCACTTTTTTACTTTTTAGGTGTCGCGCTCACGTTAACTCTCACGTTGGTTGATTACTATGATACCCCTAATGAATTAAAAATACAATTATATATTATTTCCTTTTTAAAAATTTCCAAATAACAATATAAAATAAAAAGGAAACATTTATAAAATTTACAAAACTATTTAAAAACGAAAATATAAGTATATATAATATGGTTTAATAAAAAAGGAAAGTTCACAAAATAGTAATAATTAATTTAAATATATTTTAAATAACATAAAATATACCTTTGAAGTAATAAAATACTTTATACCTATATCTTCTTAGATAAAAAATATCTGTATATAATGAGATTTCATAAAAAAAATTCACACAAAAATTATTGCTATTAGAAAAAGAAATATTTAAAAAAAAATTTAAACAATAAAATATATATTTTTTCAAAATAATTATTTTTGTATATATCTATCTATTTTATTAGATGATTACATAAAATAATCAATTAACATAAACTGATATATGTTTAACTGAATTTTTTTTATAATTAGTATTACTGAAATTATTTTTTAGTATATTTATTTGACTATAATATCTTACAATTACAGTAAAAATATAAATTCTATTTTACTTATATAGTATAATTTCTCAAAAACAATCACTTTTTACTGACTATTTTAAAAGATACTAAAAATAAAACTAAAAATAAATTTAATGATAAACATCTTTTGATCAAGTAACTACAATTTTTTTTAAAATATCATAATACTATATAATTTAGTGAGGTAGATATATTATATTTTAATAGTTAAAATTATCTGTTCTAAGAATAAGGATTCTGATTTACTTAACTATTTTGATTATGGTTATATTAAGTTTCACAAACATAAAAACAGAAAATAACTACAATTATTTTAAAATACCATAACACTATATAATTTAACGAGGTAGATGTATTATATTTTAATAGTTAAAGTTATATGTTTTCTTAATAAATCTTTTGATTTTTAATTTTATGTTTTTATGTTTGTGAAACTTAATATAACCATAGTCAAATATCAGAATCTTTATTTTTAAAATTATTTAAAATAAATTTCAGTTTACCATCCAAACAATCTAAAGCAAAAATTTATTTATAATTTATAAAATATTTTAACTATTGTAAATATTGGTATGTGTTCAAAATCTTCTAAAAATTCATTAGTTACTTATGTATGTAATTTAGAATCAGAAACATTAGTTTTTATTTTTTTTTCCTTCTAAGCACAAAAAATCTTAAGTTATCTATAATCTTACTAAATATACTTATATTTCTAAGATAACAACCAGCATAAATGCAAATAAGACAATTAATCAAAAATTTAATATATTTAAAATATAAAAGATAATAGTTGAATTCAGAGAAATATATAGAATTCAATATATCTAAATGATAACTAAATCGACCGTAAAAACAATAAAACAGACTAAATATAACATATCTAAAATTATATATATAATTAAAGTAATTAAATATTATAATATAAATTAGACATACAAACTATAAATTAATTTAAAAATTAAATTAAATATCAATTAGTTATTATTGTATATTTATTTTAGTATATATGTAAATCACCTAGTATATATGTAATTCGTAACAAGATATTTCAGTATATACCTATGTTCGTTTTTTCCATCCGGGATCGCCTCTCTTCTTCTTCAAACTGTTTCTTAAACCGGTCATGAGCAACTTGGAGCCTTCTCGCTCTCACTCGGCCTTGGACACGAACCAGAGCTTGCATACATTTCATGGTCATTTGTGCCTGTTTTCTTACGTGGTTGCCACGTACCAATGCTTGTAGCCTAACTAGTCCTTTTAAGGCTCGAAGTGCTCGTCTCGCCTACAATAGAGAGAAAAAAACAAAACAAATTTCATAATCTAGAACAATAACGGCTTATATTTAAAAATTACTGGTTTAATTAGTATTAGTTTACAATTACAAGTTGCAAGGAATGAGGATAATTACAACTACAAGATCCCTACGCTTCAGAGCACAATATATTTTGGATTTTTTATGAACAAGACAACTGGTTAAGGTCGATGGCAAATTATCGTGAGAGATGAAGATTATTTACTTATTACCAAATAGCCCCTGTAGTGGGATTGGATGAGAACTGCGGCGGTATCTTCCTCTGTCTGGCGGTTGTAGCCGGCTAGACGAACGACTTTGGCTGCGGCTTGTGCTGCAGCAACGGCGGCTTCAGCAGCAGCTGCCGTGGCTATAGCCACCGCCATTGCGTGTTTTCTTTCTCCAACGGTGGTTGCCGGAGTAGAAGCTGTGCTCTCGACGTCATGGGAGATTTCTGGTGAACTTTCCGCTGGGAAATTTTCAAAAGACACGACTTCTTGCGTATCATGTTGCTGCTGCCACCTGACGGCGGTATTGTTGCTAATGTTGTTTTCTCTCTGCATGTATTATAAGCAAACATGACATAACAATAATCATATGATCATTTGAAATTTTCATCTTTACAAGTTTTGTTGGCTTATGATTACGCCTTTTAAATTCGATATTTTTTTTTGTATTTTAGGTCCAAAGTCTTCAACGTTGTTACTAGAACTATTACATTTACTTCATAGTGTGCATGTGGTGACTTTCTATCAATCTATATATAAGGGAAAGAGTTTTAAAAAATCTAAAAAAAGTTGTTTAGGTCTATTCATTAGATTTAACTATTATTTTAGTTTTACCTTATATTTCTGTAACTATACATTTAATTATTCTAACTATGCTGATTTATATTTGTGTTACCGTGAAAAGTTAATGAAAATCCCTAATATCATGGATCACAATAATTATCTATATCCAATCATACCAAATGGCCACAACAAATATAAGTCTATATTGACATTCTCAAATATACGACAGCCACCGTAACTTTTACTCAATTATGAAATAAATGGAATATAAACCTATGAAAACGAACGCATTATTAATTTGCTATAACCATTTCATTACCAGTTTATATTTCAAATTAGATTCATATGGATGGATTGTAGTAAACTATGTACTCATTCATATTTTTACATATTGATCAAGTTCATATTATCAATTCTTACATCAAATCAATATATATTAACCAATATACACCTCACATCTTGAATTGACATTTCTTAATGTTAGTAAAATTAATTTTACATTTCATAAAATTTCGATATATATTTTGAAAATTCACTGATTTTAACCATTGACCGACGTGAGAAATTCAGTTTATATTATACCTAGAAAACAGAAAATGTAAGCCTTATCACATAATATTTGTACTATCAGAATATAATCATTTTAAAAATCTTCTACAGAAAATATAAGCTTTATATCATAATATTCTTTTGTTATTACGAGAATTCAAAATTATTTATTTATAAAAATAAAAACAAACACCTGCTAGGGTGTATTGATATAATTGTAATCTTAATTTATCCAAAATCCAAAACTATAACCAAACTCAAACCCAAATGTTAAAAATATATGTAATACTAAAATATATCTGAAATACACAAATATACCTAATATACATAAAATATATTGGGTACTATATGTATGCAACGGGTCTTGGATAGGATCCGAATTCGAACAGGGACATACAGGTCTACAAATACTTAATTGGTACTTTACCCTAGATCCAAAGCTGAACCCAACCTTTATTGGTACATTTACCTTAGACCCAAAGTTTTGATTCGGCTTTGGGTTGGTTTGGGTTGATTTTTTTGTTTTGATAAATTGTCTATGCTTAAGAGAAAATTACAAAAAAATGTACATACAAATTCTCAAATAAACTAATTCAAAAATTATATATATATATATATATATATTTTGAAAATTACCTTCTTCAGTGCAATACAAATTTGAAATATAATAATGTAAAAAAATTCAAAAATACTAATTCATTTCAAAATTTAGTTATAATTCAAAAATCCCGCGCTTTCGAAGCGCGGACCAAAATTAACTTCATTAAACTAACATTTTTTAGTCTTCCCTTATATCTCTCTAACTATATAAATACTTGATTATTTAAATTAACTTCATTTATTACTTTCCATAATCTATTATATAATTACTCTAACAATAAATCTCTATGATACTCTAATATATTTAATTTCTTTACATAAATTGGAAGTTGAAAAACTTAAATGTCAATTATTCAACTATGAAACTTTGATTTAATTAATTACATGCAATCAATTACTAAAATTTGATATTACATTTTTATACATGAACTAAATGATTAATCATATATATAAAAATAAAATGGGTCTAAATGGGTTGGAGATTTTAATAATATAGATGTTTATTTATTTTACAAATTCTAACAATCCATATGATATGTTTTTATTAAATTTTAAATGTAAACTATCCTACAATTTAAATATCAATAATTTGAATAGAAAATATTCGGGTAATTCATTTTTTGCCTAATTTGGTTTATAAAAAGTATTTTAGGATATTTAGTATTTATGTATTATATATAATTAATATTTTTAGGTATATAATTTATATTTAAAAATTTTAAATATCCATTTGGTTCTTGGTTCGGTTTCTATTTTTCGGTTCCAGAGATATATGATATGATCGATTATGTATGAAATTTGGTTTAATTTTTCTTTCTTTTTTTTTCAGTTTACGGTTCGGTTCACCTAGATAAATGTATCTAAATATATACATTATCTTATATAAAAATTTATTAAGAAGAATTTTTTTCATTTCGAAAATAAACTCGCGCTTTTCAAGTGCGGATCAAAATCTAGTGTTATATTATAAACCACTATAGTGATTTAATAAATGATAAATTCAAACAGAATTTATAAGTGTATAACAATATAACTCTACATTCCAGTTTTATTAAATACATATATACGGATCCAACTCAATAGTTTTATAGGCTCTAGAACAAAAAGACAATTTTGAACCTTAGATATTTAACTATAAGGTTTTAATAAACTTTTTCCTCTTAAGTTTTATGAGTAATATTTAAAAACTATAATAAAATATACATTTGAAATATTTTTAAGACTCTTTTAAATACAATATTTTAATCTTGTATTTATCTAAGTCAGGGTCTTTAGTTAATAGAATACCAAAAATCATATAATTAGACATGGGAAGAGTCACACTGTTTAGCATTTCTAATGTATAGTGTAATTCCATAATGAAGTTGTTTTCTCCAATCATATTATATTTTATAATAGAAAATAGAAAAATGAGTAAAAACAAATGTATTGCCCTTTTCGGAATAACTCTATATTACTCTATTATAAAGTCAAAATTGAATCAATATTCTGTTTTACAAAGGAAAATAAAGTTAGATTAAAAATGGTCTAAGCCTACAATGATATATATATATATAGCTGTCGAGGCAAATATCGGTCTTCAAAATACCACAATTAATTTTGAGAATCAATAAGGGGTTAGACCATTAGAGTTGAGATCCAAAATAAATAGAAAAGGACAAAGACAATCGGGCTAAACTTTAGATAGTGGTAAAAAAGGGGCCTATGCGTTAGCAATGTGAAGATATTTGCCTATCTATGGATACAAGTTGACAAACATACATATATCAATAGGTGGGGAATTAATTGGGGTGGAGTGATGGCGAGGGAACGAAGCAATGCACGTGAAATTTGGGAAAAGGAAAAAAAAGATTTATTTAGGTGTCACGAAAATCATATTTCAATACTCGTATAAGGAGAGACTCCTTAAGTAGTCCATCTCTTTCACAAGGGGACCAATCTTTTCGGCTTTTAATTCATAACCACGGTCTTTACATTTAACTTTGCTAACTCACTTGTCGAAACATTTATAAGAATATAAGATGAATGATCATATCACTACCCCCGTTTTAAGCTAGAATACATATATCTTATGGACACTCGTTAAATAGTGCAAACAAAAGAGAAAAAAGGGTCATATTGCAACAAACAAAAGTACAGAGTTGCATGTCCCTCTCTAAATAGAGCCATGTAAATGAGTTAATTTGTTTGTTTAGTATTTCAGGTTAATAAAACTGAGTAAAAAATAAAAATGAAAAAAAAAACAGTGCACTACGTACGTATGAGAATGTTTTTTTTTTCTGAACTTGCGTAACTAGAATGTTTAAGACATATCCATTTTGTTACCAAACAATAGACATATCCATTTTGTTACCAAACAATAGACATATCCATATCTTTTTTTTTTTTAACTACGTACTATATATCCATATCTAAGAGCATGTGCATTGATGGTATTTGTAAGGGGTTCACACGGATCCCAAGCAAAAAAATATTAAACTAATCTAATTTGTGTGACTCTCTGTACGGCCGCCTCTCTCTACTGATCCGATTCATCACTATTTAGCCGGCCCCATGCCACGTGGTGGTTCGCTATTGGGTAATTTAATTTAAAAAAAGAAAGAAAGATCAAACGAAAAATAAAATAGAATATTAAAAAATTCAGTTATGAACCCCAGCTATGCGCTCTAATACTATGCATATTGCTTAATTCAAGAAGAAAAAGACATTAAACCAAAATTGCTTACAATTTAAGAAATAATTACGGCCATATAAGATTAGCTTATTCTTCAAGTGATCTTCTTAAAAATTGCTTAAATTAATTAAAACGTTATAAACGTACACTTTGATTACTATTAGTTTTTCTTTCTTTTTGGATAAAATGGCTCTAATTGGTGTTTTACATTTTAGATCCCAATACTTCTAAATAACCCACAGTGTCCTAAATTTTCATAATATGTTTTAGTACATTGAGTAATGATGCTTTTATATAATGATACATGTATGAATGTGATAAATAGAGGTGTGTTTAGGTTACCTTTGAGTCTTTAGGAGAGGATCTAAAGACCTTCTTCTTCACCGTTGAGAACCACCCACCACTCCCTTTCTTCCCCATTTCCACAGAACTTTTTGATCATATAAGCTCTATTAACACTGTGCAATTATTTTGAAAATGCTTATAACTAAAGTTTCCAAAAGCAGCTTTTGAATCTGCAAATAGCGAATACAGTTCCAGAAGTAGTCAACACCAAAGCAAAAACATTGCAATATGCACGCGTTTGCGTTTATACATAATGTTGACATATACCTAAACATGCATAAAAGTTAGACATATGCGTATATATAAGAATCAGGAACGTACATGTTTGTGCAAAGTGATCAAGCCATTGAAACGCTTTTTGAAGTTTAGAGAGAGAGAGGGAGAGCGAGAGATAGTGTGGGGAGAATGAGAAAGATAAGAGGTAAGGGAGAGAGGTCACATAGAGTTAAGATGGAGGAGGTGTCTCATTTCACCACCGATAATGAAATCATTAACGGAGTCACGTGGGGTTCGGTTAAACGCCGTTAAAGTATTTTTACGAAGTTCACGAGCTTCCTACTTTTGTCTTTTCTTTATACTTAGTTTTTATTTTAACGCCAATCACCTTCTTTTTTAAAAAAAAATTTTTAACGCCAGTCACCTTCTTTTTTTTTTATAATAATTTTTAACGCCAATCACATTCTTTTCTTTTGTATATATAGTCTTCTGCATTTGTAATGACCAGAAAAACAAAAATGATCAACGATCTATTTTCCCACGAGAATTATCATATAACATCAGATACCCACCAAACTATAATCTCGTGCTAGATTTCCATGAGTCAAAAGTTACAGATTTATTTATCCCTAAATCGATGGTTCAAATCTTAATTGTCCGTACACTATGATTTTTATTGGTTTATTGTTAACCATATGATTTAAACCAAATAAAAATATCAATAATCTATTTTTTATCCAAAAGGAAAAATGCTAATACATTAATAAAACTCCACACTATCACTATTAGCAAAGAAATTTTAAAGATTTTTATTCTTTGAGAGATTTTAAAATTTTATTTTTTGATAAAATTGAATTTTTGTTTGGTTTTAAAATTGTTTGGTTAACAATAAACCGCTTAAACCATTTTTATGTGTAATTAACTTTTAAACTATTAGTTCGAGGAAAAATAGATTTCAAACTATCGATTCAGAGTGAAATAAGTTTATAACTTATAATTCAGAGAGATATGACACAAGGTGATAGTTCGATGGATATCTAATGATATATGATAGTTTTTATGGAGAAATAACAAATGAAAGAAGACAATCCATCTCATTCATTATTACAAAATACATTTGACTTTTCTCAAGTTTGTAGACTTGTGGACCTAACCTAAATTATACTCATTTATTTCAATATGTTGCATATATTACATATATTATGCATATTAATAAATTTATAACAATTGCATAAATTTTCATGATTATATTTTTGCAACAAATCTAAATTAAAAAGAATTCAATAAATGTAATTAAATTTTTTAAAATTTCTAATTAATCATTATTAGTTGACAAAATATGTATTGAAATATATATATATATATATATATATATTTGAAACAATATTTTTCTAAAACATGTAATCTATAATCTTTTAGAAGTAGTAACAGAAAATTTTGGTCAAAGAAATAGTAAAATTTTAGATTGAAATTTACTATAAAAGATCAAATGACGCTATTATTATTATTATTTGAACCAAACACTGATAATATTATATTTTTCTAGATGTAAACTAAATTAGAATGACACAAAAACAAATTATGACAATGTGCAGTTGTTTTAATAACGGCGACCTAACTTCTTTTTTGCGGGCCCATGACCTACACTACCTCCAAGTTGGACCATCTTTCGCCTTCAATACACATTGAGCTTCAGTCATCCACACGAGAAGCCAAAAAATTGTATGCATCAAACAATGATAAAGATTGTTCAGTATAGCTAAACTACGAAAGATATTTTTATCTTGTTTGCAGTGAGAATTAGAAATACATGTTGTATAACAACACAAATGGATTTATTTGAGATGGTGGATTTCGAACATGGCATACTTAGCATTTTTAGCGTACCCTTCGACCATGTTTATGTGGTTATATGTTACGAAAGTTGTAAAGATAATGAAAGGTCTGTTAAAACTTAATAAAATATGAAAATCCTTAATGATATTTACTCTTTCTTTTCTTCAACATATTTTTATTGTTTCAAATTTGTGAGATACTGGATTAAGAATCTCAGGTGGAAATTAGAATCTCAAAGTAATTTTTCAGAATATATCATAATGAAATTTGTAACAATTACTCCTAAATCGAAACACTGAAAATTACTAAAATCTATGTCTTTTTTTTTGTAACACTACTAAAATCTATGTTCACCATACCATTTTGTGCATGTAAGATGTTATTTCATGTTTGTAGCTATCTATACTTGTTAAACTACCTATATCAATACCTATAACAATCCTTAGCTAAAGTCAATGTGATGATTTGGTACGTTAATATATAGGACAATCAAGAACATCCGCAACGTGAGTCTTTAGGGAGAGTCCTTAGAAAAAAAATAATTAAATAATCGGTAGACTCCATAAAAAATTAAGGATTCAATTCTTAAAATCTCTAAATAAGGATTGTTTCTTAGCGAATCCTTACACTATTTGCGGGTTCCCAAGACACGTGGCAACCGGCGAATAGTCATCTTTTTTTTTTTAAATTCGAAATATCCTTACCAAATCTGAAATACTTTTTTTTCTTAAGGACTTCTATGAGTCTCACGGTTACGGATTATCTAGAATATCATGTGAAACAAATATAATTCTTGGTTTCTACGTATTCACACTATTCAGTAACGTATGCTCATCATCTATTGGGCCTTTTTGGCTCAAATCTATTGGGCCCTTTAGTTTAAGCCTTTCCTGGATCGAATGCTAGCTTTCTTCTAATCATAAAATAATCGAATAATAAAAAGAAAAAAACAGTTGCTGACGTGTTCCTCCCAAAAAGAAAAGGAGAAATATTTGTCTTTCTTTAATTTCCAGAAGAAGACTCTCTGCAAAAAATTAAAACCTCAGTGAGAGAGACCACAGAAGAAGCCGAGATCGAGTAAGAGAGATTCTCCGCTGATAACCACCAATGTCTCCCACCGGTAAACAGGTCAGCTCATCAATTTTCAGATTTGTTCTGTCTATCTTGATTCTCTCATTTGCATGCGTCTACAGTTGGCTAAATGCAATCGCTTTCTTGTTTATTTCTTTAGTATTTTCATTAAAGGTTTCATCTTTACGAATTTGAGGATTAGGGTTTTAAGAAAGAATGGATTTTTTTTTCTGAATCAGACTTGTTGCATGATATTGTACATGTCGTTTCAGACCGCCCCTTTCGCTGTTCAAACTCCGACAACTATGATGCAGTTGGATCCAAAAGAAACAAGTTCAACAGATAATGGAGCAGGGATGTCTCAGGTAGAGTTTGCTCTGTTCAACTCCGACAGGCTTCAGTCTGATCTTGAAGGCATGGGTAATAAAATCAAACAGCATGAGGACAACTTGAAGTTTCTCAAGGCTCAGAAGAACAAGCTGGATGGATCAATCCTTGACTTGCAAGGTTCGAGATGATTCACTCATGCTTATATATAAGGGCAAGAGGGTCACAATGTGTATTTGTTTTTGCAGTTTATATGAGCAAGCTTCATCAGACAAGCACTTCTAGTAGTGAAAACAGTGATACCAATCTTCAGGGGGAAGAAGATGTCAATGAACAGATTCTTAGGCATGTAAACTCAGCTGCTGGAGTTTTAAGTTATGTTCAGTCTCATCATTACTCGCAGGCTTCTCTGTTGGATATGACAAATGGTGTAGTTGGAGTTGTAGCCAAACTGGGGAAAGTCAATGATGAAAACTTGAGCCAGTTAGTTCCATTTTTTGCTCTCACTCTCATTTCTCTTGGCTCTCTTATTCACATTGTGAATGCTTTTGTTTAAAATTGCAGGGCTTTGTCGGATTACTTAGGGACTAGGTCCATGTTGGCACTTGTATACAAGGATTACAAAAGTGTTAAGCCTTTAGAGAAATATGACAACTGAGGCAGCGTTGATAGAAACGGTGCCATTCATGGGCTTGCCTCTTCCATTGGCAGAACCATTGAAGGCCATTTCGATGTCATTTGTCTAGAAAATCTAAGGTACTAGTTCTTGTTTTGAAATCTGATGTATCAATATCGTGTTCTAATGACTTTATTTGGTGACTTCTTAGACCATATGTTGGCAAGTGCATAGCTGGTGATCCACAAAGAAGGCTTGATCTTCCGAAACCCAAAATGCCTAACGGCGAGTATCCTCCTGGTTTTCTCGGATATGCTGTGAACTTGGTACAGATAGATCCAGCTTACTTGCTTTGTGTCACGGCATATGGATATGGTCTTCGTGAGACCTTGTTTTACAGTCTTTTCTCCCATCTTCAAGTCTACAAAACGAGGGTTGATATGATTAGTGCCCTGCCATGCATAACTGATGGTGCAGTGTCTCTTGACGGAATCATCAGAAAAGCTGGGATCTTCACACTTGGAACCCGGTATGTTTCTGACAACTTGATAACCTCGAAACTTGTTTCCCTCTTTTGTTTCTCTGTTGTGTAACAAAAATGCAAGTTTCAGTGATGCGGTGGCGAACATGAGATTTACAAAGCCAAGTACTTCACAGACGAAGGACAATTATAGTGAGGCGGAGAGGAAAATGAATGAGCTGAGATGGAAGAAGGAGAAAACACTGGAGGACATGAAGCGAGCGCAAGTGCTCCGTGATCATGTTGTGTACAACTTTGGCAAGAAGAAAGAAGAGTTTGTTCGTTGCTTGGCTCAGAGTTCATACACTAATGAGGTAGTAAATCTACTTGATATCTCCTCTAGCTTATTAGTGTAGATGAATTAACCAAAAAGTCTATACTTTGAGATAATCATTGCAGCACATGATGGAATCGTATAAGAACTGTATTTTCATTTTAAAAGCGTTGGTTTTCTATGGCTAACGTTTCTCTGTGTATTTATGTGTTGTGGTGGTCCAGCAAATGAAATCTTTCAGATGAAAAGAGAGCAAGCAAAGAAGCATGGATCTCTGAGTAAAAGCAATGGCCAATGCTTCTAAAGAAAAATCATATTTTGACTTTGGTTTTGATTCATGGAAAACATCTGGCGGTTTAGTAGACTGGTTTGGTTTAGATCAGTTAGCTTTGATACTCTATGTTTAGTCATAATTTTGTTTCGGTTTGACTTGACTATGTACATATGTGATGGATATTTTTACTATCTTCAAGGCTTTCGAGTCTTACAATTACAAATTATCACAAACTGAGGCCACCTCTATGCACAATTACAACCATTGTCACAAGTTATTTACAAAATTCAATTCCTTGTGTGAATCATTATGCTACAAATCATTGTCACAAGTTATACATGCACTAGATTGTTATAGAGTGAATCAATTTGTGCTACAGACCATGTTAATAAACTTGAAACGAGAAGCAAAGCTTGCACTAATGCATTTGCCAAAACTTGGCATAGTACCAAAAGATGGATCACATAGCTTATTGTCTCAACCCAACCAATTCCCTAATTACATTAAAAATGTTAAATAATATGAAAATAAAAAAGAGACTAATCTAATTCAAGTAAACAACAATCAGCAGCACGGCGGAGCCTGACCGTTAGACCCACCTGTTTCTCCTCCTTGAGCCACGTCAACTTCTTTAACAACACCGTTATCATCCCAAGGCATCTTTACCTCTTCGCTCTTTTCCTCCTCTCCTTTTGAAGGTATTAAAGAAGCTAAGTTAAAACGTATACTCCTCTTCGCCGCTTCTGCTGCTTCCAACTCTTTCATCTTTGCCTCTGCTTTTAATCTCTCTTTCTCATCCATCAGTTTCTGCGGATCATCCTCTCTTTCTTCTTTCCTCAGCTCTTCTTTCACAAAATCTTCTATCTCCTCACTCTCACTGTTTCCTCATCCAGCATCATATCCACTATCTTAAGCATATCATCCAGTCTCCCAGCTTCACTTAGCGCCCTCATGATGAACTTGTAAGCCTCATCACCCATCTTGAGCTTGCTCAACATCATACCAAAGAAAGATATCGCATCGTCGAGCTTCCCGGCTTTAACCAGCTGATCTTGCAACCGGTAATACACCGCCAAGTTTGGTCTTAGACTGGACTCAACCATTGTTCTGAAATACGAAGCTCCTTCATCTATCTTACCTTCCTTGAAACAAGTATCCATCAACAAACCATAAGTATACTCATCAGCCTTCACTTTCTTCTCATCCATTTCACCGTAAAGCTTCTCAGCCTTTGCCAAAAATCCATTCTCACACAGCTGATTCATCAGATTGTTGAACGATAAAGTATCAGGACAACACCTAAACTCACCCATTCCCTTGAAAACCTCCATAGCTTCCTCAAACTTCCCTTCTCCACAATACCCATTAACCATCGCATTAAAACTCCCCAAATCCAAAGCCAAACGCCTTGGCGGTTTATGTTCCTTCTTCATCACATCAAACAACTTCAAAGCCTCATCAAACTTCCCATTCTCACTCAAAGCCTCCAACACATAGTTACAACCCACAGCACTCATCTTCTTCACCTTTGACTCCTCATAACACTCCATAGCTTCTTCCCCCATCCCTTTCAAGAAATACCCTTTCATCAACTGCCCATAAACAACACCATCCTCAACAAACCCACCAAGATTCTCCTTCAACTCCTCATAAAGCTTAATCACACCATCACCATCACAATCCTTCACACACTCTATCATCAAATAGCTATAAACAACGGAATCAGCAACAAAACCTCTAACACACATCTCCTCCTTAATCTCCAACGCCTTCTCAACCATCCCGTTATCAACTAGACCCTTAACAAGAATCCTAAACGTGGCGATAGAAGGATTCAAAGGCGAATTATCCACAAACAGCTTGTATGCTCCAACGCAATCTCCGGTTTCTTAACGTCCAGATAAGCTTGGAACAACAAATTGTACGTGATGATGTTCGTGGCGATCCCCGCTTGGTTGATGAATCTGTGTAACCGAAGAAAGGCTTCGTAATCACCTTGACGGAGCTGCGCTGTTAAGACGGCGTTGACGGTGAAGATCGTGGGGCGGCAGTTGGAGTAGATAGAGTGACACGTGTAGAGAGCGGCTTCTTGGAGGTCGTTGTCTTGGATTAGTTTCAGGATGTGGTTGTGGAGGTTGAGGCGTTTTCCGGTGAGGGAGGAGACGGATTCCGGGAGTTTTGGGATGTTTGGGTTTTGGATCGGTTTAGTGGTTTGAGGTTGTTGTTGTTGTTGTTGAGGGGATCTGTTGTTGAGAGGTGGTTCCATGCGGATACGACGCTTGATACGGCGTCGTTCCGCGGCGGCTTCTTCCTGCGTCGGGAATGATAAGTACCGGACGGCTGCGGAGAACGGCGGCGAGAGGGGAGGGCGGTGGGAGGAGATGGTGAGTGTTTTAAGGCGGGTTAAAAGGGAGGATTTGGAGATCCACATTGTTGTTGGAGTCGTTCTCGGTGGGAGTGGTGAAGGTGCTTGTTAGGGTTTTAGAGGGGTTTGGAGATGAAGAAGTTTGTTTGGTAACTTGGATAAGTATGTTTCTGCGTGTGAATAGATTACGTGTGATTTGGGCTTGTGGCCATTCGTATTCGAGCTTTAGTTAGGGGGCCGCAAGTCGATTATTTTTTACAGATATCCATAGTTAACTACAACTATGTTGTAAGACAGAGACCCACTACAACCACAATATAACACACCAATTTTTATTACAATTTTATTAATATTTGTTTATATTTATTTTAATTTTCAATGAACTCATGGATTTATCTGGGCCTGAGCATAAAATCCGTAACCCGAACCAAAAAATCTGATCCGAACCCGGTCCGAAATATAAAAAATATCTGAATGGATCTTGTAAGGTGGTATGAAACATATCCGAACCCGAAGTGTTATTAACCGAACCCGAATAGGTACATAATCCGAAAAAACCAAAAAACCTAAAAATATATCTGAAGAAACCGATCTGAATATCCAAACTAATATACAATATAATTATATGAAACATAATTATATACTTCAAATATTAATTTTCATATTTATTTTGATATGGTATCGAACAATAAGTATTTAAAATTTAAATAAGTATCTTAAATACTTAATTATATATAAATAAGTATATATTTCTTATGTTTTCCTTTTAAATTTTAGATTTTACTTCGGTTATATCCGAACCGATCCGATATAACCCGAACCAGAATGATATATGGTTACTTTATGGGTTCTATGATGTGATAAAAAACCGATCTGAACCCGATGTGTTATATTCGAACCCGACCCGTAATTACAAATTTACTAGAATGGGACCTATGAGGTGGTATAAAAAAGAAGCGAAATCCAAAAAACCCGACCCAAACGCCAACGGGTACCCAACGCCCAGGCCTATGATTTATCCTTAAAGTTTTTTTTATTAATAAATTTTACAATTATAAATTTTCCAAAAATAATTAACAATAGAAAATATAAGAAAATGTGTTAAGTTAAAACTATTATAAAATATAAAATACAAAACTTGTAAAAATAAATCTAATGGTGAATCATTTCTCCCCAGCAACAGCGATAAATTTGATATATGCTTACCCTATAACTATTGATTACTCTCAAATAAGAAGTTCAGCTGTAGTAATTAGAGATCGAAAGTAATTCAAGTTTTAGCAATATCCAAAGCTATTTTAATTTTTAGAAGTCCAAATCTCAACAACTTAAAAGATTATCCGTGGAAGTATTTTACCTTGTTTATATGTTTTTTGCTAGTGTTATATGCAAAGAAAAGATACTGCTAACAGCCTGAAATGGATTTTAAAAAAACTGAAATGGATTTAGGTATTGTTAAAAACCTGAATTTTTAGTTTTGAAAAACAACAATCATATTAAGAATAAAGCTAGTTACTTTGGCTTTGAGATTTTGAAAAACTTTAGAGAGTTTAAAATCTGATTGTTAAAAAACACATTTTAAAGACTTCAGAAATAAGTTAAAATCTCTAAAACCATCAAAGTTCAAATCCCAATCGGATCTTACATCTTCAAAACTCTAATATTTGAATTTTGTATTCAAAAATAAACCTTCAATATTTGATGAATCATCATTCATTGGAGAAGTTAATATAATCAACCTTCTAACCAAGACGCATTGGTCCAAATGGTAAAGAGATTTCGGCATGAGACTACCATCATCTGAATTCGGTTTAGACTGGCCACCTAACCGCACAATAAGATAACGTGTATCCGGATTTAAAAAAGGGAAAATTGCCAAATATGACTCAAAACTTGATTTGAAATGCAAAAGTAAACCCAAACTTGAATCAAATGCAAAAGTAACTTAAAAGGCTATTGAAATTACAACCAACTCCTTGTGAACAAACAAAAAACGCGAATTTTTTTTACGTTTCTAGCCCTCGTAAGTCGTCTGCCCAGACGACTTTCAAATAAGTCGTC
>CAKOAT010253266.1:0-34459 GCA_932364175.1 Eruca vesicaria subsp. sativa | reverse complement strand
ATATCATAATATAATACAAACCAAAATCACGCCATATGACGATCATAATATAGTTTCTTTTTTCCAAAACTGAAAACCATTCAAAAACAATCCCTACTTATACAAAATTACAATTAACTATAGAATATCATAACTGATTATGTAATAGCGACGATCCCAGAAAATAGAAAGAGGTGAAGATGATCGAAGTTTTGAACGAGAAAAAAACAGAGGTTAAAGCAACGCGTTTTTTCCCTGGAGGTGAAGATGATCGAAGTTTTGAATGAGAAAAAAACAGAGGTTAAAGCAACGCGTTTTTTCCCCGGACAAAAAACTGTTACAAGTAGGTTTATATATGGGTCTTTTAATAATTAGTCTTAACAAATATTTAGTTAGATCCCATTGTTTACAAATTAAACCCACAACTAATTTCGACTTAGTTCAATAATATTGTAATTTTCATATTGTTTTCGTACTAATTTAGACTTAAATTTCATAAGTATATGTATTTATTGGGTAAATAATGATGAAATAAAATACTACCCAATGTTAATAAATAATCTTAGGTAATTAACGGGTGGCCAATCTTATTAAATATCAAATTAACTTTCATATTACAATATGTATACACTATAATTTATTTTATTTACAAATTTATCTTTGATTTATTTAATTTATGTGGTAAAAAATTAAAAACATAGATATGATATAAAATACATAGATACGATTAAAATTGTGTACAAAAAATATAATTCAAATTAATACATTCTATTTTTAAAAAAATTTTCGGAACAATATATTAATACATAGTTACAAATTTTGTCCCGGTTTAATTGTCTAAATGATCCAACACACATACAATAAGAGAAATATATAACACAATACAGGAACATGAAAACAAATTTATGGTATGAACAATGAACTAAAATAGCACAAATGAACTATTATATGAAACCATTATGTTTTTTTTTTTGTTTTTTTTGAAATGTTTATGTAATTATCAAAAAAACATCAGCGCGAATGTGGGACAAAATCTAGTATTATTTTGTGATTAGAAGTGATTAGAATCATATTAAAACAATCATCTCACATATAATGGTTTTACACCATCAGATTTCAAAATTTTAAATTTGCATTAGCACTTGTTTTCGAAAATTTGTTAAAATGTTCAGCGTAATACAATTGAATTGTCAAGTACCAGAAAGAAGTGACTCGTATTTAAGAATAAAGTTTTGATCCGTCCAAAATATATAAAACTTATTACTAAAATTTTTATTTAAGAAAATACAATAATTTAAAAAAAAAAACAATTCATAATCTTATAAAACAACAAAAATTGGGGGGAGGGGGGAGGGAGAGAGGAACTAATGGGAAAATGAGATTTTTGGGAAAGTTAAAAGTTTTTGATTAAATGAAAAGAAAATCAGTATATACGATCTTTGATTTTTTTTCAACTCTAATTATTCTGTCACTTCAGTTCTAATACACTAAAAATATTATGAGCCCCTCTTGCTCCTGGATATGAATTACAGAGAAGAAGATAACTTTTACTGTTTTATTAACTTTTCTCAATACTTAGATTGTTACATGACATGGTCTTTTATAGGATACAAAAATGATCTAGATTATCCATAGCTGTCATAATGACTCACTCATATGCTAAAGTCTTAACCTTGTTTGTATGAACGTATGTAAGATCAAAAACAGGGGATTAATAAAACGTTTGCTTTGTTTTATTAGTTCTTTCTTAACTTTCTTTCTAATGTTGTAGGGATCTCTCTTACATTGTATCCCTATATATAAGTAATAGAAACCTTAGCTTTATCCTATTACAATTTGATCTAGGAATCTTAGTCTTTATCCTAATCCTCTTTCTATTTTGTTATCATCCTTATCTTCAAGATAACTTGTTGTCTAAACAAGAAGCTTATCCAACATTCACCCCCATAAGCTTCATGTTCTTCTGAGTTAAGTCTTGTACGCAGATCTTCTCCCTCATCTCCTTGAATAATGTCTTCGCCAAAGCCTTTGTAAGTACATCCGCAAGCTGCTCCTTGCCAGGAACGTGTATTACATCAAGTTGATCACTCTCGATGCATTCCCGTATGAAATGAAACCTCTTGTGGATATGCTTGCTCCTTCGGTGAAAGACTGGGTTCTTTGTTAGCGCTATAGCTGATTTATTGTCGATCTTGATCAGAGTCTTCTTAGCTTTCATTCCTGTGATCTCGTTCAGTAAATCCTGAAGCCAAATGGCTTGTTTTGCAGCCTCTGTTGCTGCGGCAAACTCTGATTCGCATGAAGAGAGGGCCACTATTTCTTGTTTTTGTGAACACCAGGTTATGGGTGTATCACCAAAGCAGAAAAGATGACCATAGTACTCTTACCATCGTCGATATCAGTGTTGTGGCTACTGTCGCTGTAGCCAATTAGTTTCTTTGTTCCTCCCTTCTTATATACTAAGCCGTAGCTTAGTGTGCCTCTTAGGTATCTTAACACTTGTTTAAGAGCGTTCCCATGTGACTCTCGTGGAGAATGCATGTAGCGGCTTAGAAGTCCAACCGAGAAGGCTAAATCAGGTCTTGTGTAGAGAAGATACCGGAGACAGCCTATCCTTCGTCTGTAGACAGTTGCATCTATCTCTGGTTCTTCTGTTGCTTTGGATAACTTAAGACCAAACTCCATAGGTATGAGTGTCGCGTTGCAAGAGCTTAGGCCTGCTTCGTCCACTATACGCTTTGCATATGCCTCCTGTTTGATCTCAATTCCGCTTGGCAATTGTCTTACTTCAATGCCAAGATAGTAGCTTAACCTTCCAAGATCGGACATCTCGAACTGTTTTGACATCGAAGCTTTGAACTCCATGATTGCAGCATTCACATTACCGGTGATGAAAAGGTCATCTACATAAATAGCAACGATCAGAAGTGTCTCTCCGTCTTGCTTGCGATACACGGAGTTCTCCTTCGAGCACTTAATGAACTTTAGTCTTCTCAGAATCTGATCTAACTTTGTGTTCCAGGCTCTCGGAGCTTGCCTTAGTCCGTATAGTGCCTTTGATAATTTGAAAACCTTATGTTCTTCTCCCTTCTTTTCAAATCCTTCTGGCTGAGAGACATAGACATCTTCATTAAGTTCTCCGTGTAGAAACGCTGTCTTAACGTCCATATGATGTATTTCCCATTGATTCGAAGCTGCTAGTGCAGTTAAGAGACGAATGGTCTCAAGCCGAGCAACCGGAGCGAATGCTTCTTCGAAATCAACACCAAGTTCTTGGACATACCCCTTTGCAACGAGTCTAGACTTGAACTTATTGATTGAACCATCTGCGTTTCTCTTTACTTTGAAAACCCATCTGAGTCCAATGACTTTCACTCCTGGTGGCTTCTCAATCAACTTCCATGTTTTGTTTTTGTTGATAGAGTCGATCTCATCTGTACAAGCATCTTTCCATCGCTTGTCTTTACTTGCTTCCTTGTAATTGATCGGTTCATCATTGAGTACAAAGAGTAACATCTCACATTCCATATCTGCAATCATAACATAATCTTTGAGATGAGAAGGTGGTCTGGATACACGAGTGGATCGTCTTAGTTCTTGCGTAGGGTCAAGCTCTGTTTCCTCTTCAACATGTTCTGTTTCTGCTTCGACATGTTCTGCTCCTACTTCGGCATGTTCTGATTCTGCTCCAACAGGTTCTACTTCTGTTTGAGTGTTGCTAGCTTGTTGGGTACTGATGGTGAACGGGCCGTAACCTTCATCACTAGTAGATCCCCACGTCAAGTTAAACATGCCTGAGCTTCTGTCTTCAAGATCCTCCGCGTTAACTCCCTTCCAATTCCAACACTCATTCTCACTAAAGATCACGTCTCTGCTTACAATTATTCTTCTCGTGCTTGGATTGTAGACTCTATAGGCTTTAGATCCGGGTTCTATGCCGAGATGGACAAGAAGTTGAGATCTATCATCGAGTTTCTTTAAGTGGACTGAGTCAACTTTTGCATGTGCAGTGCATCCGAACACTCTTATGTGACCAACATTCGGCTTTCTTCCTTTTAAACTCTCATATGGAGTTTGATCCTTTAAAGCTCGTGTAGGCACTCTGTTGATCAAGTACGTCGCGTGTCGAACTGCTTCTCCCCACATGTAATTAGGTACACCTTTTGCTTTTAACATACTCCTCGTCATCTCCATCAAGGTGCGATTGCGTCTCTCTACAACGCCGTTTTGTTGCGGTGTATAAGGAGCTGTGAGATGACGCCTTATTCCATTGTTGTTGCAGAATTCATTAAAGTTTGCTGAGGTGAATTCACCACCTCTATCAGTACGTAGTGTACCAATTCTCTTGTTTACATCCTTCTCAACAAACATCTTGAAGGCTTTAAACTTCTCATAAGCCTCACCTTTATCTTTCAACAACATAGACCACATGTACCTTGTGCAGTCATCTATTATAACAAATATAAATCTGTTATTAGCGAGTGTGGCTGGTGATATTGGACCACACAGATCAGCGTGGAGCAGACCAAGTGCTTGTGATGATCTGAACTTTGTTGCTTGAGGGAAGGACAGTCTAGTTTGTTTTCCAACTAGACAAGAGTCGCAGAGCTGATTGTCTCCTTTTATCTCTGGTAAACCGAGTACCATCTCCTTTGTTGACATCGATTTTATGGTCTGTAGACTGATGTGACCAAGTCTTGCATGCCATCTCCATGGTACTTCTTCAAGCTTGACATGTAGACAGATAGGTTGACCAATCTTAAGACAAATCTTGTACAATCTGTTTGAGCCTCTTTTAACTTTAGCTAGTAACCTGCCACTGTTATCTTTCATTATAAGGTAATCATCCTTCATCCTTATGTCGCATCCTTGCTCAGTAGCTTGTCCTAGACTTATTATATTACTTTTAAGCTCAGGGAGATAGTAGATGTCTGGTAGAAGTTTCTGTTCTCCTGTCTTTGCTTCGAACAGGATGGAACCTTTTCCTTCGATGTTAATATATGAACCATCCCCAAACCTGACTTTGCCTTTGATTTTCTCATTAAGCTCAGAGAAAAATACTCTTTCACCAGTCATATGGTTAGAAGCTCCGTTGTCTAAGTACCAAAATCCTCCTTCATTCCTTTAAACTTCTCGAGATTTAGGTATAATATTTTCTTCGTTGAGAAGAAAAATCTCATGCATAAGTAGAGCGTTGTCTGCCTTCTCTGTTTCTGCAACGTTCAATTCTTGATCATCATCCTTCTTCTCCGGGCAAACAGATGCAAAGTGACCCTTATTCTTGCAGTTAAAGCAAACAATCTGAGAATAATCTCTTTTCTCCTTGACTGTATTACTTCTTCCTCGTCCCCTTCCTCTGTTTTCTCTTCCCCGACCTCTGTTACCACCTCGTCCTCTTCCTCTATTTCCATGATCAGAATATAGCAGAATACCATGTTCATCTCCACGCAATTTATCTCCCCCGTGCAAACGTTCCTCGAAAGCTTTAAGTCGACCTACTACATCTTCATACTTTGTGTTGTCTAGATCGAGAACTTGTTCAAGTGTTGCGGAGATTTGCAGGAACTTACTTGGTAGACAAGAAAGAAACTTTTTGACGAGTTTCGGTTCATCTATCGTTTGACCTAGCGAAGCTACGGTGCCTGCAAACTCTGATAACTTTCCTGAAAACGTGTCTATAGTATCGTCATCTTTCATCCGTAGACGGTCGAATTCAATCATCAGTGTATGCAGTCTAGCTTGGATCACACGATCAGCACCCACATTCATAGCCTTTATTGCTTCCTACATCTCCTTAGGGGATTCTTGATCACCAATTTGAAGAATAAGATTTTCTGGTATTCCTTGAAAGAGTATAACCGTAGCTAGATCATTCTTCTTCTGTTCCTTTGATCCAGGATCTATGGTTTCCCATACTTCATGATATCTCAGCAAAACCTTCATTCTCATTGCCCATACGGCATAATTCGTTGTGGTGAGCATTGGCGTCTTAACTGAAGGAGGTAACGAACTCATCTTGACTTGTGGTTTAGAATCTGGATCTCCCATGATTTGGCTCTGATACCAAATAAAGTCTTAACCTTGTTTGTATGAACGTATGTAAGATCAAAAACAGGGGATTAATAAAACATTTTCTTTGTTTTATTAGTTCTTTCTTAACTTTCTTTCTAATGTTGTAGGGATCTCTCTTACATTGTATCCCTATATATAAGTAAAAGAAACCTTAGCTTTATCCTATTACAATTTGATCTAGGAATCTTAGTCTTTATCCTAATCCTCTTTCTATTTTGTTATCATCCTTATCTTCAAGATAACTTGTTGTCTAAACAAGAAGCTTATCCAACATATACAGATAAGAGAACATCAAATCTATTGTAAAGTTGTGGTTGTGACTCCTCACATTGTTTCACCTTTGCAGAGGAGATTTGACTCTGCTTCTGTTTGTCTCAATCTGAAGTGGGTCTTAGTGGGCTTACATTCTCCCTTAAACTTGGAGTGAGTTGAAAGGACACACCAAGTTTGGTGCGAAGATCACATAAGAGACGACGTGAAAGTGAATTTGTGAACACATCGGCAAGCTGCAACTCGGAAATGATGTGTTGTGTCTCAATGAGATCCAACGAAACTTGCTCTCTGATGTAGTGAAAGTCTGTATCAAAGTGCTTTGACATTTTATGGAGGATGATTAACATTGAGATAGACTGCAGAGAGGTTGTCACACTTTAGTGGAGTTGCATGATGATACCGAAGTCTTGAAGCATAAGTGAGATCCAAGTAATCTCTTGTGCTGTCGAGGATATAGCTCTATACTCAGCTTCCCTGGAGGACCTAGACACTGTCTCTTGACGCTTTGCCGACCAGGAAACCATATTCGAGCCAAGAAAGATACAAAATCCAGTTGTTGACCTTCTAGTATTTTTTGCAACCTACCCAATCACAGCTAAGTAATGAGAGGAAGCTGAGTGTCTTTCTTAATGACCAAACCCATCGAAATTGTTCCCTTGACATACCGGAGTATCCATTTTAGGAATCCAAGTCAGATACCGTAGGAGAATGCATCCTTTGAAAAATAAAATTGACTGCAAACTGAATGTTTGGCCTGGTGACCGTCAAGTATTGGACCCTTGGCGGTCGCCCTTGTCTCCCTGTACATGAGCCGGACCTGCCACCATGTCCAGGACTACTCATGGGAAGCTCAGGCTTATGGAATTTTGCATGATCCTTAAATGTTTACTCTCTTTGTCATTTATGGCTTAGTGGGTCTCTGAACAACGGTAAAACATGAGGATTGTGTATAACTGGTTCTGGTTGGTAATTGTCTACAGATTTCTTCCTTCGTGCACGTGCAACGCAGACACATGCACCTCTCTCGCTCTGAATTGGTCGTAAAAAATGTGAGTTTCTCTTTGGCTATTGTCTCCAGATGTTGTAAATATCTACGGGCAATAGAAACCTCTCCTAATGTGAAGTTTAAAACTAGATTTCACAGGAACGAACATTGTTGTTGTTGTTGTTTACCTGATTCAACCTTGGGTGCCAAGCGCATTGCACCACACTGCAAGTTGGAGATATTCCAACTTTTTGAACAGTCTCAAGTTTGGAGCAGTCGTAAAAACAGAGAAAACCTCCTGTTGTACCTTGCTTCACAACGGATGTTCCAATCAGGATGATTTGTTCATCTGGACTAAAGGCAACCTTGGTTTGAGGATAATTATTAGGGAGACCGTCAAAAGACTTTAGGGCTTCTTTCATCTGCCGCAGGTCCCACACCTGTGATAAAAAAAGAGTTCAGCTGATATTTGCTGCTCTGAGAAAAAAAAGGATATGATTTAAAGTTTACTTTTAGAGAAACATCAAAAATTCTTGAAAAGATAATTCTCCCATTGCTAGAGAACTTATCAGAGGTTATATCATCAGTGTGAGCTTTCCCAACATATATATCTGGTCGGCTTCCTCATCCCGTCCTATGCCACCAGCGATAAGCTTTCCATCACAATCTGTTCCAATAAACATTCAATTTTCCAAATTCAAGCATCTAAAACCAGTTACTAGTATGCATTGAGATTGTTCAGTATACCTTAATATGTCTCTTAATATGTTTCTCACCGGTATCTTATACCGATTCTCCTCATTGTCTTTGTCATCAGAACCCACATCAGAAGTAGCAGTACAAGGCAGTGGAAGAGGACCGATCATATCCTCCTCATCATCAGAATCATTACAGTTCTTGAGCCCCATAGAAGAGGAAGATAGAGACGGGAATCTGGATTCAGCATTGCCGGAGTTGGTTTGAAATACGTGCGGCGAGTAGCGCTGAATCTTTCAACTTCTTGCCAAACAAAAGAGGAAAATGAGCTCGCATTTCATCCCCCCCATTGCTAATCGTTTCTTCTTCTTGAATTTGAAATCTTATATAACGTCCACGTCTGCCATGGAAAATTCTCGTTGCTAGGAACGACCACTGACGGTTAAGTTCATAAAATATTGCATATCGGACCTGAGAATAAAGGCCTAAGAGCATCCTTATTGGCGAGACTCAATTTGAGTCCTTATGATTAATTAATGTAAATTTATGATTTGGAACTCATATAAGGACTTTTCTTAATTTGTTGAATATTGGTAGGACTTGCTCTAAGTCCTTAACAAATTTTGTTGATTATTTTTATTAATCAATAATGAGATATATAAAATAGAAGTTTTAAATAATACATATAAAAAGGAAATTAAAATTATAATTGAAAACATAAGAAAATTTCAAAGTTACAAGAAAAAAAAACATTACAAACATCATAACTAATAAAAGCAAACAAATATTTTATTCAATTCAAAGAAACTTATAAATTACATGTTATCTTGAAGATGTCTGAATTTAGCCCATATGTTTTCAATCAAATCATTTTTTAAATTCTGATGGACTTGTCTATTCCGAATGCTTGTTCGACGATTGATTGTATTACCGAGATTTGAAGGCATATCGACGGAAATGTAAGATCGGCATCGTGGCCTTGTTGGAATTCTAGAACGTCATACTGAGTTGAGGATTCTCGTTCATCTTCGACGATCATATTATGGAGTATAATACATGCTCTCATAATATTTGCTATTTTTTCTTTATCCCATAATCTTGATGGATTTTTGATAACGGCAAATCTAGCTTGTAGAACTCCAAAGGCCCGCTCGACATCCTTTCGCACCGCTTCTTGAGTTTTAGCAAAACATGAATTCTTCCGCCCTTGTGGTCGTGAGATAGATTGAATAAAAGTCCCCCATTTCGGATAAATACCATCCGTGAGATAATATGCCAAATGGTATGGATTACCATTAACATAGAAGTTTACTTATGGTGCTATTCCGTTAATAATGTCATCAAAAACGGGTGATCGATCAAGAATATTAATATCGTTCATAGTATCTGGAGCTCCAAAAAAAGCGTGCCATATCCAAAGGTCATATGAAGCTACCGCCTCCAAGACAATTGATGGTTTGCCGATTCCTCGTGAATACATTCCTTTCCAAGCGGAGGGGCATTTCTTCCACTCCCAATGCATACAGTCGATGCTTCCAACCATCCTCGGAAATCCACGTTCTTCTCCAATATATAGTAGTATTTGAAGATCCTCCGGTGTGGGACGTCTTAGATATTCATCCCCAAACAATTGGATTACTCCGGCGGTAAAATGGTGCAAACATTTTCGAGCTGTTGTTTCAGAAAGTCGGACATATTCGTCAACTGTATCAGCCCCACCACCATACGCCAATTGACGAATTGCTGCAGTACATTTTTGGAGCGGAGATAGACCAGACCGTCTGGTTGCATCTTCTGTAGGTTGAAAATACTCTACTTCTGTAGACATCCGATGCACAATACGCAAGAATAATGTCTTGTTCATTCGAAACCGTCGCCAGAATAAGCTGTGTGGATATGTTAGAGTTTCGCTAAAATAATCATTCCAGAGCCGTGTGTGGCCTTCTTCTCGGTTTCTCTCGATAAAAATACGTGGTTTTCTTTTTTTTTTGGTTCCGGAATAGTAGCGTGTTTGTTAAAATAATCCTCAAAAGGGGCTTTGAGATCTTCATCATCATCCTTGTGGTAATGATAATGGGAAGAAGATGCCATTTATGTGAAAGAGAAAATAGAAATGGATTTTGTGTATTCATGAACACTCAACATGTCTCATATTTATAACTCTAAAAGTTGAGGTTGGCAAAACACCCGTGATGATCATTTGTTTTCTTGTTGAAGAAAAAAACAAAATCATGTGATGGTTTGGTTATTAAATCCGTGACTAGTTCCTGTTCGAGTACCAACCTAACACTTTGAAAACGTGATACAACATGAAAAGTTCAATCTATCTGGACTAGTTCCTATTCGAGTACAACATCTGAAGCTCTAAAACATATTAAAACAACATAAAAAGTGCATACACACGGGACTAGTTCCTGTTCTAGTACAACGTATTACAACATATTACAAAGCCATGCGCTTAAACTTGCGCTTACAACATCCATAGTTCCTACTTAAACATGACAACCAAGACTACCATCAGTTTGATAACAACCATCACACCAACAACTATCTCAAAGCCATTCTCAAACCTTGATTTTTTTTTAGCTAAGTCACAGACAACTCTTTCGAGCCTTACCAACTTCTGCTCAGTCTCGTAATGTAGTTCCTTTACCTGATTAAGATGTGCCTCGTAGTCATTCACAAATGGTAGATAATCAACCTTATCTGAGAGCTGTGCACACTGACTCGATATTGCTTTGATCTCCTCCGTAGCTGCTACATCCCACCACTTCCATACGTGACAGTCTCCGTCGTCAACGTTCTCACATGTGTAATACCTTCTCCAGGGATCATTTCGTGTGTACGATGTGGCTAGAAGCGGTTGGCCGCCGCAGTAACATTCCTTCGGGAATCCGAACTCCACTTCTGGCTGCGGAGGGTATCGACGCCGCGCAGCATCAATCTCAGCTTGGTCCACGAGTATATCAAACTCTGTTGGGCTGTAACGACTCTCGCCTGAGCTTCCACCATACTCCTCGGACTGAGATGGCTGCGTATATCTGTAATCCAGTCCCATTTGTTCCTTAACCTGTAAAGAAACACATTGTAAATTAGATAAGCAAAACAGAACCAACAATTTTTTATAAACTCCCATCATTAAAAACAGAACCAACATTTTTAGTAACTCTCATGGTTCAAAACAGAAAAAGCAATTAACTCTCATCATTAAAAACATAAACAACAATTTTATTTCATAAAACAAAGCAGCAAGTACAAACGAAGCAAACATGAAATTCAAAGACAAGCAACGGAATTCAAACAGCAAATTCAAAGACAAGCAACAACATCAAACTAAGGATAGGAGTTTATTCTTCACAACTTCTTTACTCTCACTAAGGGGTTCCTTCTTAGCAAGAAGAGTGTCAAGTATGGCGAGCTTGGATAGCTTCTCTTGCATCGCCAAATTTTCCATCTTCAGCTCCCACATGCTCTTATAATCCTCATAAGCCTTCCCTTTACCAGTGTTCCTGCTTGCTTTTGCCACCTTGACACCTTCTGGCCGCATCTCTTGCTCACTAGTACTCGTGTTTGAAGCTTGCGAAACGGCCTCACAAATTTTCCTTTTACCAGTAGCAACGTTGAGGCTTAACCACTTTTGCTCAAACCTCAACATACACCACGCATGCTCTAGGTTAAACTTTGAATTGTGGTCCGCGTAGAAGATCTTATGAGCCGACTCTAGAACGTTGTTTTCACTCTGTCCACTGGTGGCTTGTCTTTCTGCAGCAGCGTATGCTGCACAGAACTTGTTCACCTGCTCATTGATCTTTGACCACCGCTGCTTCCAGTGCTGATGAGAGGTCGCATCACCCTTGCAATGTGGACTTGCTGCGGCGTAATCTCCTACGCGTTGCCAGAACGTGCCTCCCCTTTGGTCCTTTCCAACAATAGAGTCTTTAGATGTGTTAAGCCAGGCGCTTATTAGCACCTCGTCGTCAGCTGGGGTCCATGTCTTTTTCCCCCGACACTCTGCTGGTGTGTCTTCAGTTGCAGCAGAAGCCTGAGACTGTTGGGAGCTAAAAGATGGGATTTCTGAGGCTACAAAGTTTACACTAGAGGTAAAGGTTTGTTGAGGAAAGTTTTGATGACCTAAATTCTCTCTTTGAGAGTTCAGAAGCCCTACATAACTACGATATTGGCTATATGGATTCGTTGAATCCATATCAGGATTGCTTGAATCCATAACACCAAGAACATAGAGGCAAGTATCTAGAAAAACTTGTTGTTAAGCAAAGAGAAGAGAAATAAAGACTATGGAGATAATTAGAAAAACCGATTTAAGGATGGGATTAAATAGGTGAACCAACAAGTAATAACTCACAACCACCTAACCATTTTCTACCGAGGTCTAATCATCAGTTATTACACATCTACAAAGCTATGTAATACAGTAGTTGGTTGCCTTCTACATTCATTTTAGCATTAATAAAAATAGCAGTTCCACGAAATGACAAGTAACCACAACCTACAATTCTTTTAACCTGAGAAATAACTAGTTAAGCACAATACACAGCAAACACAAACGATCCACGAAATGATAAAATACTATATTAATAAGAAGGTTATTCATAATCTCTAAAATAAATATCACCATTTGTTATCATTTGTAACATGTAAACTCAAAAAAAAGTAACCAAAGAGAAGACTAAAATTCATAAGCACAACCTATATTCTTAAGCACAACCAAAAAGTAACGACTAAAATTCATAAGCACAACCAAAAAAAGCAACCAAAGAAATGACTAAAATTCACAATCTCGACCAATCTAAGAAAACAGAAATTACAAAAATCCAATCGACAAAGGAGATACATGCAACCATAAAAAACAACAACAACACCCAGAAATCGACAGAAATCACTTAGAGCATCAGAATTGGGTAGAAAAGACAAACCTTTTTATTGAAATTATCGAAGAGATTCTTTAATCCGGGATGAAATCGGAGGAGGATCACCGTCGAAACGATCTCGCCGTCGTCATAGACCGTAGATCGTTCGAGAGAGACAATAGATCGACGGAGAGGTTCTTCAATCGGGGATGAATTCAACACGATTTCGTTTAACCCTCTATCGCCGTCTAGAGAGTTTCGAGAGAGAAAGAGAGAGAGTTGTGAGACGAAACTTCAACTTTACTCTCCTCCAAAACAATCTCCAATCACCGCTTGACACCTGTGAGAAGGACCAGCCCAGGACGAGCCCAAAAGCATCTTAATTTGGGACTTTCGAACACAATAAGGACTCATAATTTCTTTTTCATTTTCTTTTTGGGCTAAAATTAGTAAGGACCCTTATTAGGACTTGCAATACTGATGCTCTAAGAGCACCTCTATCAAAGGTTCAGATGGGGTTCACACGTTTTTCAAAAAAAAATATTAAAATAAGGAATAGTGATGAACCAGCCTCTTGCACGTGGCGACCCAATTTTTTTTAATTCTTTTTATTAAAAAAAAAAGAAAAAAATTTTATAATAAAAAATTGAATCCGTGAACCCCAAGAGGGGGTTCATTGATGTGGATGCTAACTATATCATATTCAGCCAACATTACTATTCAGGTCTTTTTTTTTTCCAATATGAGTGTTCCATTAGCGCAATGGACAACAAAACAAAAATATGTATGAACTAGGGTAAACCCGTCATACGAGCCGACAAATAAATAAACTATTAATAAAAAGTGGTTTTAAATGTTTGATTTATTTTAATTTAAAATAGAATTGACATTCATAAATTTCTTACAACAATTTAACCATTGATTTCACTATACATTTAAAAATAGGGGTTTTTGCAAAATTGACTCAAAACTTATAGTTAAACACAAAACTAACTTCTTCTTTACCTCATCTTGTTTTTGTCCTATCCACCCCACATCTTCATTTTATTTACGAAAATGCCATTAATTTTTTTTTTACTTTTTTTTGAAAATGACCTTTTTTACTCTCTCAACCTCATCATCTTCAAGTATTTACAACATTGCGATTCATGAATACTCCCAACAACCTTGTACAACCCAAAAACCTTGTACAACCAAGGTTTGAAGCTTTTAATGCACTTAAAATCGATACTCATTCTCTCTTTCTCAATTGTTATGAACTAAAAACAACATCTCCTTCACTTTGTCTCCATATTCATACCAAAAACCCAAGCTTTTGATAGCAAATTTTTTATGGTTGTTAGAGCCATTTAAGCATACAATTGTTGGTGGGTTACTTTCGTTCGATGTTCTGGGTGGTTGGAGAAGACTTTGTGTGCAAAGGAAGTCATCTCACCTAGTTTAAGGTTTGAAATTGAATTTTTTCCAGATCTGTTCGCGTAGAAGACTTACCCGTAAGTCATCTGGATATAGAAAACGTATGGATAAGTCTTCTGGTCAAATGGACGACTTACTTCTAAGTCGTCCAGCTTTGTTTGTTAAAAAAAAACACCAGACGACTTATAATTAAGTCGTCTAGGTAAAACGGTCTACTTTTTCTTTTGACCGAATTGTGTCAGATATTTGACTTTTTCTGGACGACTTAAAATTAAGTCGTCCCTGGGAAAGTTAAAATTTCAATATTTTATTAAATTTAGACGACTTACGGATAAGTCTCTTAGGTTAGTTTTGCAATTCAAAAATAAAACTTAAATTTTTAACTTCTCCAGACGACTTAATTAAAAGTCGACCGGTCAGACGACTTATGTTAAAGTCGTCCAGGATAATCAAAGTCGCCATAATATTTTTCGAGTTTTCTGGTCAAACCTTGTTTATCCTGGACGACGTTAATATAAGTCGTCTGATCGGACGACTTCCAATTAATTCGTCTGGAGAAGTTAAAAATTTAAGTTTTATTTTTGAATTGCAAAACTAACCTGAGACGACTTATCCATAAGTCATCTAGATTAAATAAAATATTGATATTTTAACTTTCCCATAGAAGACTTAATTTTAAGTCGTCCAGAAAAAGTCAAATATCTGACACAATTCGGTCAAATGCAAAACTAGCCCGTTTTACCTAAACGACTTAATTATAAGTCGTCTGGTGTTTTTTTTAACAAACAAAGCTGGGTGACTTAGAAGTAAGTCGTCCCATTTAAATTTCAATTGCAAAAATGACCTCAATGGACGAGCTACGGGTAAGTCGTCCAGACGATGTTTAGTAAACTTTCATGAAATTCTCTATGTTTACTAATGTGTTTTATTTTGAGTTTTTGCAGATGATTCGTCAGTTACATGCAGTGTATGGAGAATGGTTGTTGAAAGATTGCCGTTGGGATTTTGTGCTTGATGATCTCAAAGGAGCAAGATTGTTTTTATTGAATAAAGATTCAACACATGCTGAACTTGTTGCAATGACACAAGAAGATTATAACCTGGACATGAGCACAGTCACTGTGGAGATTAGATACTCATTACCAGCAGAAATGATGATGGCTCCAGACACCCCTCCCATTCATGTTACAAGTGATAGACAAGTTCATAACTTGCTCGAGATACTCTAAACTCATAGAGTATGTCTTTGTGTATCAACCCGTAGCAAGGTGGGAACGGTTTCAGAGGAAAGGGAAGAAGCTGATGAATGTTTTGAAGATGAAGGTGATAATGAGTTGGTTGGAGATGAAAATCATGATGGGGAGGAGGATGATAAGGATGAGGATGATAAGGAGGAGGATGCTGAAATCTCTGTTTGCTCTAATGTTGCTGAAGCGGACGAGAATGGTGAGGATTATAGTGTTTATGGAAAGGTTAGAGATGAGGATGAGGAAGAAGATGGTGATGTGGTTTTTGAAGATTTCAAAGATACATATGCTATTAAAGGAGGACGATCGAATGGTAACGGTATATATGTCAACAAGAGTTTTGTTAGCAAGGATGCACTGCTTTCAGAGCTGCGGTTGACAGCAGTGAGGCGTAAGTTCTCCTTTGGAATATACAAGTCAACGCAAACTCTCCTTGTGTCAACATGTCGGGTTAGTGGTTGTGGATGGAAGATAAGAGCGAGTGTGAAACATGGTACAAACACGTTTTGGGTAACAAAATATGTGGAAACACATACATGCTCAGTGGGAGACCGAATCGCTCAGCGGAGACACTGTACTCCGAAGTATGTCGGTAGGCTTTTCATTGATCGTGTTGGAATCATNTGGGTAACAAAATATGTGGAAACACATACATGCTCAGTGGGAGACCGAATCGCTCAGCGGAGACACTGTACTCCGAAGTATGTCGGTAGGCTTTTCATTGATCGTGTTGGAATCATTGATGGGTTGACTCCGCAGCATATCAAAGATGCAATGAAGAACATGTTTGGCATGGAGCTTGATTACACCACTTCATACAGGGAACTGTTATATGCACAAACATTGGTGAGATGAACAATAGAAGATGGGTATTCGCATCTGCCATCATATCTCGAGCAAATCTCCTTAGCAAATCCCGATTCAGTCACGGCTATAGAACTTGATTCTATGAATAGATTTAAGTATCTATTTCTGTCTTTTGGAGCTTTTATCAAAGGTTTTAAGTATCAGCGAAGGGTCATTGTGGTGGATGGGACTCACCTAAGTGGGAAGTATGAGGGTACTATGTTGGTTGCAGCCGCACAAGATGGGAATTTTCAGATATTTCCATTGGCTTTTGGGATCGTAGATTCTGAAGACGATCCTTCTTGGGAATGGTTTTTCACAAAATTGACTACTTGTATATCTGATGACCAGCCTCTGGTGATAGTCTCCGACCGGCATACGGCCATTAAAAGTGCGTGTGATAAGGTGTTTCCTTGGACAGTGAGAGGAATATGTTATTATTACCTTCAAGATAACATTGTCAAAAAGTATAAAGGGAAACATCTCTTGTACTTGGTGAAAGGTGCTGCTTATGCTCATACGGTTTCAGATTTTAACCGGTACATGGCTGAGATAAATAGTGCAAACCTGGAACTTGCAATGTATTTGGTGAATGCCGACGTCAGCCTATGGATAAGGGTTTATTGTCAGGGGGACAAATACAACATAAAAACAAACAACATCGCTGAATCTATTAATTCTGCACTGAAGCGAGCTAGAGGATTTCCGATTAAGTTTCTGCTGGAGTTCATAAGGGAGGAGCTAGGAAAGTGGTATTGGAAAAGGAGAGAAGATGCTTTGAGTCTCCCAACTCAACATAGTCGGGGTGTTGAATACTTGCTTGCTGTTCGAGAGGAGATAGCAGATACGATGAGGACCAAACCAATTGATGGATGGCGATTCTTTGTGAAAGGTGGCAAAATGGACTGTGTGGTTGATTTGGAACGTGGAAAGCGTGATTGTGGTGTCTACCAAGTGAAGAAAATACCTTGTTCTCATGCTATAGCTGCTGGTACATTTGCTGGTTTGCATATATCCACACTTGTACATCCAGTGTACTCAAAGGAGTATTTGTTTGGAGGATACTCAGAGAATATATTTCCTTGTGGTGGACAACAAGTTGAAGAACGCACATGCTTCCCTCCAGAGGTAAAGCGTGGTCCGGGGAGACAGAAGAAATCAAGATGGCAATCTTGGTTGGAGCAATCTTGGTTGGAGCAATCTAGGACGAAAGGACGCAAACCCCGGAAGCAACACAGGGTTTATAGATGCTCAAACTGCAAGGAAACTGGCCATACGAAACCACAATGTAAGAAACTGGTTGATTAGTCATTCAGACGACCTATAATTAAGTCGTCTAGTGTTGATTAGTCGTCCAGACGACCTATAATTAAGTCGTCTAGTGTTGTTTAGTTGTTCAGACGACCTATAATTAAGTCGTCTAGTGTTGTTAAGTCGTCCATGGTTACCTAGTCCTCTGGACGACTTAAAGTTAAGTCGTCTAGTGTTGATTAGTCGTCCAGACGACCTATAATTAAGTCGTGTAGTGTTGTTTAGTCGTTCAGACGACCTATAATTAAGTCGTCTAGTGTTGTTAAGTCGTCCATGGTTACCTAGTCCTCTGGACGACTTAAATTTAAGTCGTCTAGTGTTGTTTAGTCGTTCAGACGACCTTTAATTAAGTCGTCTAGTGTTTTGCCAAATTGCACAACCAAAAGATTATAAGACGACTTAATTTTAAGAATTAATTGAAAGTTTAATATACAACAACACAATATACAACAAGCATCCTAAACATCAGCCTAAACAAGTTCGAATACAAACATACAATGCAAACATCAGGCTTCATAAGTACCGATCTCCTCAAAATTATCCTTGTTTCATACCAATGCGGGAGAGTGAGCTCATTATATATATCCACAGCCATCTTATCCCTAATATTCTTCACGCTGGCGTCGTTCTTAGCAAAATCTTTTGGATTAAATGACAGCCCAAGAGCATGACATTCAATGTATTTTAGAGCGTAGACGCCACAATCACCAGATCGGGCCTGAGGCACATTGCTTGCACGTTCAAATGTGAATGGNCACAGCCATCTTATCCCTAATATTCTTCACGCTGGCGTCGTTCTTAGCAAAATCTTTTGGATTAAATGACAGCCCAAGAGCATGACATTCAATGTATTTTAGAGCGTAGACGCCACAATCACCAGATCGGGCCTGAGGCACATTGCTTGCACGTTCAAATGTGAATGGCTCCAGGGAGTATTGGTCACGCAGCTCATCAATGGAAGAGCACTCAACAAGCAGATAAGCAACCATGTGCACAAAAGGCTCCATTACCAGTTCGAGGTTTCCGTCGGAGATACAAGATACGATGCTGTCCCAGACGACTATGTGTCTCTTAAGGATCGATATCCATATAGCAACCCAATGCTCGTCCTTGTAGTTCACTGGCACATAGATATCATCAATATCCACCCCCCCCCCACAACTTCAATGACTTGCAAAATGATGGTACAATGTCTGCATAATAGTTAGACGCTCCACCAGGGAGTCTTCTTCCCAAACCGTTGGGAGCAGGCTCCGATGCTTTAAAGACGTTGTAGCTGGCTCTCCATTGCTGAGCAAAGAGATGATCAAGGAAGCAAATCCTCTCGCTCCTGAACGCTTGTGGATGTTCAGCATACCTCTTCCTCAGCACATAAATCCAAGCATCAATGTGCTGCATTTAGAATAAAAAAACAAGATGAGTCAGACGACTTAACAGACGACTTAATGGTAAGTCGTCTTGTAAGTATTCTACATAGACGACTTAACAGACGACTTACCATTAAGTCGTCTTGTAAGTATTCTTTGTGAACGACTTATCAGACGACTTAACGGTAAGTCGTCTACGTAGAATACTTAGAAGGCGACTTAACGGTAAGTCGTCTACGTGAAATTATAGTCAAAAGATACACTTACACAGTCATGCAGCCAAGATAAGGTGTTTCGGAGGATGTAATACCACTTAGTTGGCGCTGTACGTGGTTTATCCTTCAAAGGTGTCTCATACCAGCTGCAAACACAAAATGTTCAGTCAGAAATCAGTTTTGTAGACTAAAAAGCAAGCTATTATGGATCACTTACGGATCAGTTTTCAACCATTCAACGAGCGCCTTCAGTTTGGTCTTGTTAACTGATCCAAACGGATTATAGACTGGAGCTTTGGCCTTTTTGGAAGCAATGTTGGCATTTTTGCTTTGACTCTGGCTTTTTTGCTTTGGGTTTGGAATGATCACTTTGGCCGTGCTGTTTTCTGTATAAGGAGATTGTTGTGAGGCAGTAAGATTCCTTGCTCGGTCACTCTTGGCACGTTTAATTTGTTCCAAACCGGCTTGCCTCTTTTCCTGATATCTTACTCGCTCCTTCACTCGATCTGAAATAGTGGGTTGGTGTTTTTCCAAGATTTCGAAGCTCGGGTCTGGATCTGGAAGGTTGAATGGAAGATTGAACGGACGGCTGGATGGAAGGCTCGGTTCTGGAGGTTTTTCCTGGCTCGGAACTATACTCAGCTCTTTCGAGGCAGTAGCACCTGCGGACAAATCCGTTGCTTGACCCCCCTTCGGCAAGCTCTTCTTTCCCGCGTTCGACCCATTAAAACTTTCACATTCCCCTTCAGTTTGACCCATACTCTTTTTTTGTTCTTTTCTGGTGACACCATGGATTTTCTCCGCAGCTTCCACCCTTTCAGACAGATACTTGATCTTCGTAAGGCACGTCCCAAACCCTTGACTCAAGGCATCGAGTACATCCTTCAAAGAATCTTTCAAAGAATCCTTCATGATTCTTTCAATATCCTCTTTGGTAAACCCACCAACGTTCGGTCTGACCTCAGCCTCTTCCTCTGCAACTCCCTCTGCAACTTCCTCTGCATCTTCCTCTGGCTCTTCCTCTTCATCTACCAGCTCTATACGCTCTGTACGACCTTTCTTAAGAGGTCTTGGACTCTCTTCCTTCACCAGAACTATCGCCTTCTTTCTTTTCTTTGCTACCAGCCTTGTCCAAGTACCGGTGACTTCCCAGCAATCCATGGTCCACTTCCATGGTTACTTTATGTACATGAGTTTAATTATGTTCTCCGCGGCCGGATCATCAGCATCAGAGTCCCATCTTGGAAACATTTCAGCCATGCCTTTCTCAACAAAGTTCATAGCACTAGTCTGCAGTGAATAGAAGATATAAACTTAGATATTTGGCGGATTAAGAAATATGGAAAGAAAAGTATTCGCAGAAAACCTTATGATTAAGTCGTCTGAAAAGTCATCCAGCTGGATGACTTAGCAGACTACTTATTTTTAAGTCATCTGCTAAGTCGTCCAGCTGGAAGACTTTCCAGACGACTTAATCATAAGTCGTCTGCTTCTGGAGTAACGTAAATACCTGTCTTTCAATGGCATCTTTAAAATGCCGTCCTTTGGCACCCTTGTAAGCTAGTATCGGTGGATAGCTGTTTGGTATGGGCTGACCATAATTAGCCTCCAATTCCGGCAAAGCTGTGTACACCCAGACCTGGAGAGCATGTACAAACCCATCGATGGTGTAACAACCAGATATATCTTTGCCCTTCACAGAGTCCATCAACACCTTAAACGCGACTCTCCCCCATGGATAATTCTAAAACCGTTCTAGATCCATCACTAGCCTAGCCAGAGAAGCCCGTGTATGGGTTGAATACTTCCTCCCTTCAATGTATCCAGCCAAGATGGCAAGGTACCGAGCCGCTTGCGATCATCCCGAGACCACTTTTCGCATCTCTGAAATGCATCTATTATCTGATCAGTAGTTGGCCCAGCTTCAACATTAGCTCCCAACAACTCCCAGAAAGCAACCAACTCCTTTGTAACATGACAGTTTGGTCTCTCAAGGTCCTGAATGTACTCGCAGTTTAGATCAGTGAGGTATTCAAACTCGAGCAGTGAAAACCTCAAAGGTTGTGGACCAGCAAGACTCCACAGCTCATACTTCTTCTTTATGTCGAGCTGGAAACAGAGTATGTAGTGAACCAGCCTTGAAGCCCATTCAAAATCCAGCTTTTGGAACTTGATGAAAACTCCCAACTTAGACTCCTTCAGCTCTTCATATTCTTCATCATTAAGAGCATTCCTTAGAGCAGTATACAAATTCGTACACAGATGATACGTAATGCTATGCTGAGCGCTAGGCTCTTGCCCTAGTGTATGTATCCTACGGGGGAGTTCGGGAATATTCTGCAAAAAAATCAAAGAAAACCATCTCAAACACACAACCATCCAGTATAACATTTTAATTATAAGTCTACCAAGACTTCCAGTAGAACATTTGAAAGCTGACCTGAAAATTCAGAGAAGATGTACTCGCCTTCGACATAGCGGTTATAGAACTGTAAAAATAGACGTGAAAAAAGAAGCGCGATGAGAACGACGGTAACCGTAAAATATCCCCAATCTTTGAAACCCTAATTTGAAATGAAAATATCCACAACATCCAACCTAACTAAACAACAAGTCGATTGAAATCCCCAATTCTTGAAACCTTAATTTGAAACCAAAATTTCTCGAAATCTTTGAAATTGCAAAACCAAACGGTAAAAGTAAAGGAAAACAACATCCATCCTAATAAAAACCCATTAAATCGGCAAGAGAAGCCTTCGATTTACCTTGGTCTTGTATCGGATTGAAATCGCCTCGAGATCGCCTCGAAATCACCTTTGAGAGAAACGGCGTTAGGGTTTTCTGAATTTCGCGAAAAGTGCGTAAAAAAAAAATCTTCTTATATATGTCCGGTAAAAAATCCGGTTAGGTTTAAAAGTAATTCGGTAAAATCCGGTTTGGACGACTTATAATTAAGTCGTCTATTGATATTATACATCCGACTAAGTCGTCTGCCTTATTAAATATATTTTCCAGACGACTTAGATATAAGTCGTCCAGACCCTAAATCCTAAAACCTAAACTAAATTGACTAAATTAACTAACTAACCACGTTATAAAATCAAATTATACTTAAATAGAGTCTACTATATATAGAAATAAATACACTTAGGTAAATTTTTAATTTTTCAAAAAAACATTTATGCTTTCGAAAATATGACCCTAAGAAACATATACAATACTACAACATATGTTGGCAAACCCAAAACCAAAGAATATCATCACTCACTACTTTCACTCATCTATGTTAAAAATAATTAAATTTTTTTTATCTTACTTTATATCTCTTAAAACTGGTGTTAATTACATAATTTCAATTTTTCACTTATCTAAATATTTTTTACAAATTTTTTAAATTATGTTTAAGAATAACTATACCAGACGACTTTCAACTAAGTCGTCTGGACGACTTAGTTGAAAGTCGTCTGAATAGAATACTTACGAGGTTAGACTACTAATAATTAAGTCGTCTGACAAATCTTCTGGCTGGATGACTTTCCAGACGACTTAAAATATTAGTCGTCTACTAAGTCGTCCAGGCTTTTTGAGTATGTTTTTAAGATTTTGTGTTAGAATTTGTGTTAGACTTCTTACACGACTAATAATTAAAATTGGTGTTACCATGGTTTGTACATAGAGGACAAAAGGAGTTGTAGTTATAAAAGTTGATCATCCATTACAAGTCATAGGTTTAAAAACAATTTGAAACAAGGGAACAACAACATAGAAGTCATCCATTACAAGTCCACTAGAAGCAGATTACAATAAAACGATAGCAAGACAAACATCCATCATTTAGGAAGAGACGAGGAAGTTGAGGCACCATCCGCAGCATCATCCCCTTGAGGAGGTGTATACTGAATCTCAGTAAAACTAGGACCGAAAGGAGTCACATGAAATACCATCTTTCCTTCCTTTTTGAACACAAGAATGTCACCGATGCAAAGGGAGTGTGCTTGGGAGAAGGCTTCCCAACCATCGGTTAGCCTTCTTCCTTCTTGTATAACTTCCCAAGTTTGGTGTGAAGCGTCCGATCGCAGTGTCCATTTTCCTTGGTTCGGCGTGCCTTCTATGTGTTTTGCGTAGAAGGCAAGTGGTATTGTCTACAAGTCAACAAAGGAGAAGATAAGCAAAGGAAATAAACAGAGGAGAAATAGAGAGCATGTGTATACCACGCCACTGTAGAAACCAGGAAGCAGAGGCTTCAAGAAGTGAGGTTCATGCTGATTCTCCATCTGCAAACAAGAAATGAATTGGAAACATTTTAATTCTAAGTCGTCTGGGTCGTCCACCTGAAAGACTTATAATTAAGTCGTCTGGAAAGTCTTCCAGGTGGAAGAATTTTCAGACGACTTAATTATAAGTCTACCAAGACTTCCAGTAGAACATTTGAAAGCTGATTTGTGGTCTAGTTAGGTTGGATGTTGTTCTCCTCTCATTCGTCTGGTCAGCTTTAAAATGTTCTACTGGATGTGTTGGTAGACTTATAATTAAGTCGTCTGGAAAGTCTTCCAGGTGGACGACCCTAAAATGACCGTAAAATGAGAGGAAAACAACATCCAACCTAACTAAACAACAAATCGATTGAAATCTCCAATTTTTGAAACCCTAATTTGAAACCAAAATTACCCCAAATCGTTGAAAACACAAAACCAAATGGTAAAAGTAAAGGAAAACAACATCAATCCTAATAAAAACCCTTAAATCTGCAAGAGAAGCCTTCGATTTACCTTGGTCTTGTATCAGATCGAAATCGTCTCGAAATCACCTTTGAGAGAAACGGCGTTAGGGTTTTCTGAGTTTCGCGAAAAAGTGAGTCACAAAAAAAAACATCTTATATATGTCCGGTAAAAAATACGGTTAGGTTTAAAAGTAATTTGGTAAAATCCGGTTTGGACGACTTATTATTAAGTTGTCTGTTGATACTATACATCCGACTAAGTCGTCTGCCTTATTAAATATATTTACTAGACGACTTAATTATAAGTCGTCCAGACCCTAAACCCTAAACCCTAAACTAAATTGACTAAATTAACTACTAACCATGTTATAAAATCAAATTATACTTAAATAGTGTTTACTATACACATAAATAAACACACTTAGGTAAATTTTAAATTTTTCAAAAAAGCATTTATGCTTTCGAATTTCTAACCTAAGAAACACATACAATACTACAACATATGTTGGTGAAACCTAAACTAAAGAATATCATCACTCACTACTTTCACTCATCTATACTGAAAACAACTGACTTTTTTTTTTATATCTTAATTTATATCTTTTAAGACATATGTTAATTACATAATCCCAATTTTTCATTTCAAGATATTTATTACACAATTTTTAAATTATTTTTAAGAAAAACTGTCCCAGACGACTTGCGAGGGCTAGAAACGTTAAAAAAAAAAATCTTTTTTTTGTTCAAAATGGGTTGGTTGTAATTTCAACAGCTTTTTAAGTTACTTTTGCATTTGATTCAAGTTTGGATTTACTTTTGCATTTCAAATCAAGTTTTGAGTCATATTTGGCAAGTTTTCCTTAAAAATATAATGATTTCTTCCAGCTTTTATTCTAGTTAACTATAACAATATGTCACATAAATTTTCTTAAAATTTGGTCAAGTAGTGAAGTAAAGTTATTTTTTTCTCTCAGTTAGATAGCTGTTTTATGATTTAAGTTATTTTAATACATTATCTCTTTAAACTAATGATATACAAAATATAAAAGAAGTAACTTATTCATTATAACTAAAAATATTTTAAGATAGATTAATAGATAATATGAAAACATCTTTACTATTTATACATATACATGTTTGTTAGAATCTGATAGGTATTATTATTATAAATCAACATAATTGATTAGAATTTTAAATTAAACATTACTGTTTTTTTGTCATAAAATAAATCTTACTGACTAATTTATAAAGAATAATCTTCAGAATAATTTTATTACACATAATTAAATTATTTTCTATGGACTATATTAATTATAGTTTATTGTTGAATATAACTATTTCTAATATATATATATGTAAGTTAAATAATGTAAAGTACTATTATAAGAGAAATTACTTAGAATGACTCTATTTAATCATGAAATGACTAGAATAACTCATATAATTTTGAAATAACTAGAATAACTCTTGAAATAAGCAAATTGACAATTTTGCCATTACTAATAATTATACTATAATTTAAAAAAAGAAATATACTTTAATTTTAAGTAATAAAAAAGGCAAATATTTTATTTTTGTAGGGTTTCTCTGCCGAACGAAACAGCCTCCTCCACGTCTCCTTCACCTCTAATTTCCATTTTTTTTTTTCATCAAAACCGGCTTCGTATCCATCACCCCAACTGTAACTCGACTTTGTATCTTATATGCTCCACTTGCACTCACCTTTGTCTCTGTGTTTCACCTCACTCACTTTCGGCTTCAATTGCAACTTACTCTAATCTGTGTGTCTTTAATCTGTATTATTCGAGTTGTTGTTATTGTAGATTAGTTGATTGCAGGTAGAAATTTGGAACCCTTATTCTCAGTTTCGTCTAACCTTCGACTTTAAATCTGTTGAACATAGGTTTGGTTCCGAATGAGAATTGATTTCTTTTGTGTAGGAGAATTTCTGAGTTAAAAGAGAATGAGAGACGATGGACGTTAGAAGATATTTCTTGAAGCTGGTTGGACCAAAGGTTTCAGCTTGAGAAGACAATGAAAGATTCTTACTGGTGGTGGAGCTGATGAAAGCAAAATAGGCGTTGAACAAGTCAGGTGAACTTGGACTCAGTATGTATTCCTTTATGAAAGCTTCCATGTTTGACCCCAATGTGAGTTGATATTTTGCTGTAAAGTTTTGCTTTTTTCTTATGTTTATATTGGAACTTTGGTTTAATTTGTTGTTGTGCTCTAGATGGAGAATATGGTTCACTTTCTTACTGAAATTGGAATGGTGCACTATGACACCTTGAAGTTCTGTTCCTCCATGCTTGCTGCTTCAGCTGTGTACACAGCGAGATGCTCATTGAACAAGTCACCTGCTTGGATTGACACTATTACTCAGAATCTGAGATTATGTAACAACAGAGATGACTACTTCCAAATTGCAGAAACTTATATGTTTTATTCTGTATTTGTGTTGATAGGGCATGCTCAAAGCTTCTAGCTTTACATCACTCTGAGATGCGGAGAGAGAGCATGTTACGTGCTGTGTATAAGAATACTCAAAGATCGAGAACAGCGAAGGTGTTGCTTTGGTTTCACCAGCCAAGTCTCTCCTGAGTGCTGCTCCTCTTTCTTTATGCTCAAGTGATCTGACGGGAAAAGAGTCGTTCCTCAGTAGGCATATTCCTCAGATTTGAAAACTTTTGTTATGAGTTCAAAGTAGTAATGAATTCTTTTTCTTTGTATTGGTTTCAACTTTTCTATGATTAATAAATAAACTTTATGATTATCTGATTGTGTTTGCTTGTTTTATGCTGTGTAATGTGTTGTCAAAACAATCGTAATGATCTCATTTAGTATGAGCTTAAACAAATTTTACCGGAACAACATATTTGATCTGAGTTCTAATGTCTGAGTTGTGTAATGCCAAATTGTGTATTTGTGTGTGAACATGGTGATGTGTCCAACATGACTCTTGAAATAATGTGTACTTTATTGATTTCTATATTATATAACGTCCAAGCTTTTTCCTATATCACGAGGCATAACTTTATGGATGAAAAAGATAACAGGAATTGCCAAATATATCTAATTATGATCTTAATTAATCTAAAAATAAATCAGTTTTGAAACTAATGTAAACCAGATAGAAATTGAACATTTGATTAAGTTTGGTTTACGGTTTAGATTTCCATAAATCTGTCATAACATAAATTAAAAAAGTCTGTCATCACATTAAAAAAAAGTCTACCAACAATTTTAAATCGGATATATAACTCTATTGTAAGAAAATAAGTCGAACATAAGAAAATAAATCTGTACATAAAAATAATTTGACCACAAAAATCTATCATTTATAATAAATCTGCTACTTCATTTAAATGACATATTTTTAAAAATCTGTTTTCTATTTAAATCGGATAATTAACTCTGCCGTGAAAACAAATAGAACGTTCATAAGAAAATTTGACACCACTTTAACGTTAGATTTTTTTTTTGCCTAAACAGACTTTACAAACAGACTTATTATTCGACAGATATATTTTTTTAAAAATAAATATGCCGTCGATCAAATGGTAAGGTCACTTTTGTAATATTTTTTTTGTTATAACTATAGACAAAGGTAATTTTGACCAGAAAAATATTCTAATAATTTTCAAAAAAATATGAATCATTCTATTAATAACACAATTAATTTGTGTCATTTTTAGTAAACTTCCCCTATTATAATGACATGTAGTAGCCGTATATGTAAATTCACTTGTTTTCGGTGGTGCTTTCCGGTCGTAGATCTAGGTAGCGTGGAGGTTGTAGTGGAAATCTCCGGTAGCGTGGAGGTTGCGGTGCTAGAGCTATTGTATGTTACTGGGTCTCTGTTTGGCTATTTATATTTGTTTAGGTCAAATCAAATCTATTTAGATTTTTCATAGATGTTGCTTATAAGTTTATTTTATTTTTTGTTTTAGTGTATTTTAAAAAATCAAATATTATTATGTACAAACCTTTTTACAAAAAAAAAAAACAAAACATAATCTGCAAATCAGATTTGTTATACTTTATTTTTCCTTTTATATATGTTGCAAGAAAAAGATAAATAAAATGTTACATGATAACATAATGCAAGTTACAGTAAGAATTTAGTCAAAAAAAGAAGGGAATTAGGCTATGATTAACCCTGATCTTTTAATTGGAGTTCTTAGTTTCGACTAAGAGATATAAGAGTCTCTTAGCCAAATGTAAAAGAAAAGGGTCAAATCATGAGTCAAGAACTCCAAATAAGAGACCGAGGTTAACAATTCTCTTATGTCCATATAATTTTCTTGTGTTTAATAAAATAAAATGTTGCATAATAATAAAAAGCTTGAGTGATATATAGATAAGCTTTATAAAAAGCCGTTGACAAAACTGTTTTATAATAAGTCCAAATATGTTATTAGGCCCATGAATATACTTTAGTTTACAACTCTACTCTAGGTTTGAACTTCGGTGGCATGGAGGAAAATTTTAAGCTCAACAATGGCATTGGAGTTCAATGATTTTGGGCATCAGTTAATTATACTGATGAAGAGGATCAGAAGACTGGTGATAGAGGCATCGATGCCCACAATGAAAGATTAATTTTTATGATTTCTATAATGAAATCTATCCCAAGACCATAATCTAGATTTAGTTTTAATTCAACCCTAACTATTTCTCTAAGAAGAAGAAAGATACACTAACCTTAATCCATACTTAATTTGGTTTGCTATTGGAATCAATTCACCAATTGATTTTCTCCTCCCTCTGGCCTTCAATCCTTTATGATTCCCTTTGATGAATAAAGGAATCTAAACCCTTCTAATCACGTTTGTTTTCTTTATGGTGGCTAGTACGTTTCTTGCGTAATAATTTTATTACCAAGACACACGTAGCTTTTCTTGTCTTTTCTCTCTTTTTAGTAACCACCACCAAACGTGAGTATATATATGTGTTGTTGTGCTTTTCCATTAATCATACCTTTTCCTTTATACTCTTACAAGCATAAACTCTATTTTATATGTGACTAATATATTGAAGCACAACTATAACACACATATATATATAACCATTATAGAAGAATCCATTTATAATTAAACAAGGTAAGAGAGGAGGGTTATCAATACACTCATATTCTAATTCTTTTATCGAAACCGATCCATCACGATATCGTCTTTTATATTAGAACCTAAAACATTAATATGAACTTGAAATTTATATTAAACCAATAGACACATAGGTCATACAGAATATACAATATTCTTACATTCTCCCACTTGACCTTTGTGTTGCTTTAAGGAATTAATAACTTCAATGTGCACTTTACATCAAGTTCACTTGATCTTTACTAAATTTAGAACTGATTGAATCATGGCGGTTGTATGTCATTTAACCGGCATAGTCCCTTCCATGTATCACAAACCAATTCCAATTTTATATTATCCTTACATGAGAAGAATCTTTATTCTCAAAATTTATCATATGTTATCTTTAAACCTTAAGTGTATACACATCCTTTAATGATAACATATTTACTAAATCAGAAACTTAACTTTAATTGAATTCCTAGGTGTCCGAAATTTAATGAGCATTCCACAACTATAATAGCAAGGCTTTATCTATAATATCCATACGCTCTTAAATGGCCATTGAACGCCTTGGATGGCAAACCTTTATTTTGTGGATCCACTATCATTATATCCCTTCTTATGTGCTCAAATGACACACTATGTTTCTGAATTTCTTCTTTAATAGACAAGTATTTTAACTTAATGTGCTTAGCACCATTCATATACTTGTCATCCTTTCAAAAAAAGACAACTGCGAAATAATCATCCTAAACTCTCAGCGGCTTGGCTATAATTAGTGTCGACAATCCAAAGCCCTAAGGTAAATTTTCGTAGTAACTATTCATGAGCTGTGGCTTCAAAGCATGCCAAAATTCAACTTTAATAGTGGAAGTAGCAATGACATACTGCTTTCCACTTTTCTTTATTTGTTCCCTCAGTTAATAGAAAAAATAACCAAACGTTGATTTTTACCATCAACACATCTGGTTTAATCAGAATCTGAATATCCAATGACCTTTAACTGATTGGATCTCTTTTATGTAAGCATGTTCTCGTTGGTGCCTTGCAAGTACCAGAGGACCTTTCTTTGCAGCGTTTCAGTGGTTTGTTTGCGGAATTACTTTCATATCAGCTCAACTTTCCAATATAAAAACTGATATCAAGCTTAATATATATCCGATATATTTCAAACTCCAACCACTAATGTGTAAAGAAATCTTTCTATTTCTTTACGCTCCAATTCACTCTTAAGCATACTAAACTTATTGCCTTTCTGAATTGGAGTTATTCCTACAGAGTATTTTACTTATTTATTTTATATCTCTCTAAGATCTTACTGACATATCATTTATGAGACAAACTCAATAGTCTTTTTGATCTATCTCGAAAGATTACTATTCCGATCACATAAGCTGTCTCACCTATATCTTTTATTTCAAAGTTCTTAAAGAGATACTACTTTACATCATGTAACATGCCTATGTTATTTGCAGCAAGCATAATTACATCAACATATAAGACTAACATACAATATGCTCCCACTGACCTTAATGTAGATACATTGATACACCATCATCTCTACAAAACCATATGACATGATGGTATTATTAAACTACAGATACCATTGTCTTGAAGCTTATTTTAGTCTATATATTGACTTTCTCAGCTTACACACCATATTTTCTTTTCATGCGACCATGAAACCTTCATGTTGGTCCATATATACTTCCTCCTCAAGCTTTCCATTTAGAAAGCGGTTAAACATCCATCTGATGAAACTCAAGATCATAATGAGCCACCAAAGCCAAAAACAGTTCTAAGAGAATCTTTCTTTGAAAGTAGAGAACACAGATCTTTATAGTTAATGCCATCTTTTCTGGGTGAAACTTTTAGCAAAAAGCAAGCCTTATATCTTTCAATGTTACCTTACGAGTCGCGTTCGGTCTTAAAGACCCAATTATAACAAATGGTTTTAATACCATCAGGCAACTATAATAGGTTCCAAACTTTATTATCACCCATAGATTTTGTTGTTCTTTTCCGGCATTAAACCTGTTCCAGAATTGTCACTTTCCATGGCTCTTAGGAATGAGATCGAATCTTCATACATGCTTAAGTCACATTCACTTTCAATAGCAACCACATAGTCATGTGATATGGCAGATTTTCTTTCCCATATCGCTTTAAAGTGACTTGTGGTTCACTATTCTTTACTTGAAACTGTGACAAGTTCATTGCCTAAATATTTTATCTAGTGAGAATGGTGCATCCTCATGTTGTTGTTATATTGTGTAACTGAATATTATACAACAATAGAAACAACTACTTCAAGTGCACTTTAGGTGAATGAACTTCAACCCGAGTTTCAGTAATGTACACCTTTCACAGTTCACCACTCCCACTATTTTCAATATTCTCAATGAACATAGTTTTAACCAATTCAACTACTCTCGTACTATGGTTAGGACAATAAATTTCTACCCCTTTGATTTTTCAGGATAGTCAATAAAAATTTATTGAGAATCCTAGAATCAAGTTTCTTTTCATGTGGATTATATAAATTTATTTATGTTGGGAAACCCCATACACGTAGATGCTTCAAACTAGGTTCCTTTCCGTCCACAGTTCGTAAAGGATATTATGAACTGTCTTACTAGAATCCTGGTTCAACATATACATTGTAATTCTTAATGCATATATCCACAACGAAAGGGGTAAAGAGCAATTACTTAATATTCTCCTAACCATATCTATTAAAGTACGATTCCGTCTCTTAGCTACACCATTATGTTGAGGAGTATTGAACATAATGTATTTTTCACAAATACCCTTATTATCAAGTAACTTTGCTAATGGACTAAGAATTCACCACCTCTATCAAATCTCACTACTTTAACCTGCTTATCTAACAGTCTTTCTACCTAGTCAATGAACATTTCTAGGACATCCACAGACTTATACTTTTCATAACTAGATAAGTATATCCATGATGTGAGTAATAATCAATAAAGGTGATGAAATATTTTTCACTGATCCATGAAGGAGCATTGAAATGGCCATATATATCGGTGTGTATTAACTCATGAGGCTGAGGTTCTTCTTGTGGCTGTTTTATTAATGTAGTTTATACATACATCTAGGTCACTGAAATTCAACTGAGGAAGAATTGAATTCCTTACCAACCTCATAATTCGTTCTTCTTCCTTTTTTTTCCGGATATGTGACCTAGTCTTTCACGCCACAAGTAAGCAGAACTCTCACTAGATACGCTACGCTTAATGCCTCTACTTTTAAACACCAAGTATTACTAAACATTTCAGCAAGATTCTTTTCATAGCAAACAAAAACTTTAATGTTTACTTTCTTAACAAGACAACTCTTTATTTTAGGACAATCCTACTTGAAGAGTCTCATTTTATTGCAAAAGAAACACTTCATTTCCTTTCGGATTTGACTTTTAAGTCCTTTCAGAAAAATCTTGTCCTTTTTACTTGGGATTCTTTTGCTGCTAGCAACTTGATCTTTTATCTTTGTTAATCTCCTCTTCTCTTGAATTAGCATAGCCTTTAATTCTATAATGTTCCATTATATTTACTAGAGTTGTAATTCATCTGGAACTGACTAAATTCAAGAGGTACAGAGTTCGTGATGAATTGGATAAGAAATTGCTCATGCACCTACATTCCTAAGATCTTTAACTTTGCGACCAGATTAGACATTTGCATCACATGATCATGGATTGGTTGAGACCAGTCAATCCTTTGCGTAGTTAGCTCCTTTATGAGATTTCCAACAATTGACTTACAACCAACTCCGACTATAAACACTCCTTAAACTACTTAATAAATTACTTTTCTTTTTCTGTCTTAGACATTGATGACTTGAAACCTCATAAGGTTCAAACTCAGCCTATTAGATTACTTTCATCTCTTACACCGAGATTTTTCATTTTTCGAGCTATCTTCCGTAGTGGCTGAGGCCTCCACATCAATTGCTATGGAAAAATCCAACGACATTAATCCAATGTAAATCGGAACTTTTCGGATCAGTCGCCACAATTGAGCCCATTGAACCTTACGAAAGAGTTATCAAATGTAAATACATTTGATGAAACTGCAAACTTTTATTCAAGCTTACCATTTATTGCTTTGAAACTTTACTACAGATTCTAAACTTAATATAAACTTTCAAGTTTGTATTTAAGCAACCTTTGGGCAATACTTAAACACAAAGACTTTTAGTGATACTAAAATACACTTTAATGATTAATCATTTCAAAACTCTAGTCAATAGCATCCTACCTTTGGGTACAAATATTATCAACTATAGTAAATAAAATGCCTAATCCTTTGCAAATTATTAACTATATTCAAAATCCACCTTTGGGTGATCTCCTAGAACATGGAAAATAAAATAATTGATCACTAATACTTTAATGTCATTTAGCATCTCTTTTATCATGATCAATTATACTACTATTAAATTTAATGTTTGCAAGTAAATAACAAGATCACTTTGGTGACTAACATGTTATAAACTATACAAACATTAAAATAAGAATAGGTAAATTTATCCTAATATTATGTTATATTTTCATAACATAATTTTCCTAGATTGTGTTAATATTTCATAACACAAGTTACCTATTTATAAAATGCAGCGGATTTTTTTTTTTTTTTTTAAACTACAACTTTTGCATATACAATATTTTAAATTAATAAAATATTATATAGCTTACTTGTGTCCCTAAAAGCTGTATGGAACACTTGTTCCTTAGATAAAACACAACTAAATTTCAACCAACTAAACGTAACAAGCACTTCACATTTACGGATTTACTAACAATAATCTTTTGTTAATCCACGCATGCTTACATATCAATTAAGTTATCAAGCCAGTTACTTTGTTTTCAAATCATGCAAGCACACATTCATGCAACAACATGCATTAATCAATTAAACGGGCCAATATTTCCTTTTTAATTAGTGTGAAAGTCTTACAGTCACAACCCGCAGTAGTGACTTTTCACAGTATTATGGTAATAACCGTCATAAGAAAAATTCCATGCATGTGCCTTTACGCTTGTTAGCGTAAAACCCAGGTTTCACGTCAAACCTTTTAAACAAACGACCATTATGCACACATGAACCATCGTGATTTTAATGGATTTATTAACATGCATTCTTGCAAAATCCATATTGATCTGAATACATGAAGACACAAGAAGAAGTACCTTGGAATACAAGGCAGTCCGTACAGGCCGTACAGTCTTGGCTCACAAGGAGCTTAGCTTGACAAAGAAGGAACTTGGGAGACAAGGCAATACATATGCTCGTTCAGCTTCATCCTTAGAAGCAGAATTGAAAGTCAAATGGAGCTTCCAACCGTTGAGAGA
>CAKOAT010253155.1:19061-31714 GCA_932364175.1 Eruca vesicaria subsp. sativa | reverse complement strand
ATGGTTTCAGATTGTAAAGCTTATAAAAGCAAGTGTATGCTCATTTGTAAGCTCTTAAGCGTGTGAGAAGGCATTGCCTCTCCTCCTTCATAATAAAGTGTGTGTTCTTGGCTAGAATCCCTTTAATCTCTCCCTTTCTTAAACACTAAAACACTTAATCACTCTTATACACTCTTAAGTACTCTTATACACACGTTTCTAGTCTTGATACCCACACATACCATCATTCCATTTCCATAACAATTTCAAGAAAAATCTTCCTTGTAAAGGCTTTGTTGTTCATCACACTCACACACGACCTGAACTCTGAAAATCTAACACACATGAGAAGCTTGGCAATCAAGTAAGAGAAAGGCGCGAGTAGAGATGACTTGATATGCAAGAGAAGGTTTGGGTTTGTAACACACCACACGGAAGAGAAGGTCTACTTTATGTGTGACCGTTTAAAGATAAGGTTGGAGCCAAAATGCAAGTGGTGTGCTAGCTGGAAAGTAAAAGGCATCAGTCCAAGATGCTTATGGGATCAAACGTGTGGAAGATCTCACCCATTCATCTCAAAAGTATTGTGTTGACTCTACATGCTCAGTCTCTGATTCTATCCTCTCTTGCACACGAAAACCCTCATTAAACCTCATATATATATTTGTAATCTCTCACTCAGATTAATTAAGAAAGTATGAGTTCATCTTATTCTTAGTCTCTTGGTTCATACTAGTACTCAAATCTTGTTATCTTTGTCTAATCTTCTCCAAATCTCTTCACGTGTCTCTTATTCTCTTTATTAAGTCTTAACTTACTCATATTACATAAAATCATTATGGTATCAGAGCCAGGTTGAAGGAAATCTGAGTTCTCGTTTTGGCACTTTGAAGACTCAAGTTAAGTTTATCACAAGGCGTGTGGTGTTCTAAGAGTTTCAAAGCTTTGTGGTGGTTAGAGGGGGTGTTCTCTAAGAAGTTGAAGACGAAAGTGTTAGTCTTTTGAAGCTGAAGGGTGTGTGTGCATACGGTTGAGTCTTTATCAAGCTTTTCAAGTCAAGCTGGTGGAGATGGAAGGAAACATGCACATGAACATCAAAATTCCGGTGAATCTGAAGGGTGGAAACTATCAACTATGGTCGCGGTTGGTAAAAACTGCTACAGGAAGCAAGGGGTTGTGGAGTCATGTCACGTCTGATGAAGCACCAAAGCTCATCACTCAAGATGGTGATAAGGAAGTGACCACAACCGATGAGAGCAAATGGAAGCAAGAAGACTTACTTGTCCTCACCGTGATGCAAGGGTCTCTAGACCAATCTATCCTAGAAACCTATAACTACTGCACTAAAGCTAAAGACTTATGGGATACTTTGAAGAAGGTCTATGGGAACATAAGCAACCTAACCCGTGTGTTTGAGGTGAAGCGCGCCATCAACAATCTTTGTCAAGAAGACATGGAGTTTACCAAGCACCTTGGGAGGTTTAGAGCACTCTGGTCAGAGCTTGATATGCTGAGACCTAGTACCATGGATGAAGGAGAGCTGATTGAGAGGCGTGAGCAAGACAAGGTCTTTGGCCTCTTGCTTACACTCAACCCATCCTACAATGGTCTCATGAAGCACATCTTGCGCTCTAAAAAGCTCCCTTCTCTTGAAAATGTGTGTGGTCAGATACAAAAGGAGGAAGGCTCCATGGGACTCTTTGGTGGAAAGGGAGAGCTGTTCTTGGCTAATCAAGCAACTCCGGAGGTTCAAGGAGAAGGACATCAGGCAAACAAAGTGGCGTATGGGAAGTATGAGGAGAGGAGGTTTAATGGAACGTGTGATCACTGCAAGAAGCATGGTCACAAGAAGCACCAATGCTGGATCCTTCATCCACATCTCAAGCCAGCCAAGTTCATGAAGGATAAGGAGGCTAGAGCCAACATGTCTGAGGGTACAAATGGGGCTGGTACAAGCAAAGGAGGAGGAGGAGAAACTCGGGAGATCACTGATGGGAAGTCTATGATTGCTTACACTGGTGGAGGTCAAATGAGCACCAAGGAGGTCTGACATTGAGGATTTGATAAAAATCTTCAAGGACAATGGTAAAATTTCTGGTTACTCCTTTGGTGCATCCGTTATTGATGATAGCTTAGTTCATTTACTTGACATGAATAGGATTGCTAGCACTAATGTGCCTAAGGTAGACAACTTGAGTAGGATAAATGAATCTAGTGGAATTTATAAGCCATCTAGTATACTTTGTCATAATGCTCAAAATATGTTGAAACCTTTAATCATTGATTCTGGTGCATCATGTCATATGATAAGTGATACAAGCTTGATAAAGAACATAGAACCGGCCATAGGAAATGTCATGATTGCAAATGGTGATAAAATTCCCATTAGAGGTGTAGGTGATCTAAAACTGTTTAACAAAGACACTAGAGCTTTATATATGCCTGAGTTTGCTTCTAATCTCCTATCTGTTAAGATATGTACTAGAGATTTGAATTGCAATGTTATATTCACCCCTGATGATGTGAGATTTCAGGATATTAAAAGCAGCAAGGTGATTGGAAAAGGGGTTACTAAAGGAGAGCTATATGTTCTTGAAGACTTAGCATCTCTAAATGATTTTAGTTGTTTTAATTCTGCTTCTGTTTTGAATAAATGTGCTCTGTGGCATGCTAGANTGTGAGATTTCAGGATATTAAAAGCAGCAAGGTGATTGGAAAAGGGGTTACTAAAGGAGAGCTATATGTTCTTGAAGACTTAGCATCTCTAAATGATTTTAGTTGTTTTAATTCTGCTTCTGTTTTGAATAAATGTGCTCTGTGGCATGCTAGACTAGGACATCCACATACTAGAGCTTTGAACTTAATGTTACCAGGTTTTGTGTTTGAGAATAATGATTGTGAAGCTTGCATTTTAGGCAAGCATTGTAAATCTGTTTTTAAGAAATCTACTACTGTTTATGAAAACTGTTTTGATCTTATTCACTCTGATGTTTGGACTGCACCTTGCTTATCTAGGGAGAATCATAAATATTTTGTCACATTCATTGATGAAAAATCTAAATACACCTGGTTAACATTCATACCATCAAAAGATAGGGTGATAGATGCATTTAGAAACTTTCAATCTTATGTGACTAACCATTATCATGCTAAGATTAAAATTTTTAGATCAGATAATGGAGGGGAGTATACAAGTCATGAGTTCAAAGCCCATCTCAACAACCATGGCATTTTCCATCAGACAAGCTGCCCCTACACCCCACAGCAGAATGGTGTGGCTGAAAGGAAGAATAGACACCTAATGGAGGTTGCTCGTTCTATGATGTTTCAAGCAAATGTACCCAAAAAGTTCTGGAGTGATGCGGTTGCTACTGCCTGCTACCTTATCAACAGAACCCCCACTCGTATCTTGGATGATCAATCTCCCTATGAAGTCTTAAACCACTACAAGCCGTCTCTTGATCACTTGAGGGTGTTTGGATGTCTCTGCTATGTGTTGGTACCAGGGGAGCTACGGAATAAGCTTGAAGCTAAGAGTACCAAAGCAATATTTATTGGGTACTCTTCAAGTCAGAAGGGCTACAAGTGTTATGATCCATCAGCAAGAAGAGTTCTGGTGTCTAGAGATGTTAAGTTCCTTGAAGATAAAGGGTACAATGAAGAGAAGAATAGAGAAGAGCTCAAAGATCTTACTTCAGATAGAGCTGGTACATTGAGAATTATATTGGAAAGACTTGGTGTTAAGACTACTCCGGTCCATACTACTCCTACACCAAGTGCTGTTCCAACACCTGATCCCCACCTTGATCATGAGGGGGGGGGGGAGAGAAAGAGAAACTGAAAGTTGTGATCAAGAAGATCATGTTGAGGAAGATGGAGGTTCCGGGTCTCCTGATCAAGGTGGGACATCTCATGAGAGAAATGAAGATGCAAGTGGTCAAGGGGAAGAGGAACAAGAAGAAGAGGGTGCACATGAGGAGCAACAGCCTCTAAGAAGAAGTACAAGGATCAGACATCCTCCATCTAATTGGGTGAACACTCGGGTGTATTATAATGCACAAAGTGTTAAACACCCATCTCAAGCTGTTTGCTCGTTTGCTGAGTTCCCTAAAGAGCATTGTGCATTTGTGGCAACTCTTGATGGGAATCAGGTTTCAAGGAGTTATGAAGAAGCCATGGAGGACAAAGAATGGAGAGAATCTGTTAAGAGTGAAGCTGATGCTATGATAAGAAATGAGACTTGGTATGAGAGTAGTCTTCCAAAAGGGAAGAAGGCAGTGACAAATGGATATTCACCATCAAGTTCCTGCCAAATGGGAAGATAGAAAGGAAGAAGACTCGCCTAGTTGCAAGAGGTTACACACAAACTTATGGAGAGGATTATGTGGATACCTTTGCTCCTGTGGCCAAGCTTCATACTATCAGAATCATATTATCAGTGGCTGTGAATCTTGAGTGGGGCTTATGGCAGATGGATGTGAAGAATGCCTTCTTGCAAGGAGAGCTTGAAGAGGAAGTCTATATGCATCCGCCACCAGGCTTGAAACACTTAGTTAAAGAAGGGAATGTGCTGAGATTAAAGAAAGCCATCTATGGGCTAAAACAATCTCCTAGAGCCTGGTACAACAAGCTGAGCACCACCTTGAATGGGAGAGGTTTTAGAAGGTCAGAATTGGATCATACCCTCTTCACTCTCAACACCAACTCAGGTATTGTTGTCCTTCTAGTTTATGTTGATGATATCATCATAACTGGAAGTGATAAGGCAGGTATTCAATCTACTAAAGACTTCCTTAAAAGTGTTTTTGATATTAAAGATTTGGGAGAAATGAAATACTTCCTTGGTATTGAGATATGTAGATCCAAGGAAGGATTATTCATGTCCCAAAGAAAATACACTCTTGATCTTTTGAAAGATGCAGGAAAGTTTGGAGGGAAGGTAGCTAAGATGCCTTTAGAAGATGGATACAAGTCTCCACGTGAGGGGGAGATAGAAGACAGCAAGCCATTTGAGGATCCTAAGCTCTCCAGGAAGCTAGTTGGTAAGCTGATTTACTTGACTATTACATGGCCTGACATTTGTTTTGCTGTGAACCAGGTTAGCCAACATATGCAAGTACCAAAGGAGCATCATTGGGAGATGGTAAACCGGCTCCTAATGTACCTAAATGGAACTTCAGGCCTTGGTGTATGGATGGGGTGCAATGCGAGTACAGAAGTTATTGGTTACTGTGATGCAGATTGGGCTGGGAGATAGGGCTGATAGAAGATCAACCACAGGCTATTGCACCTTCATAGGAGGTAACTTGGTTACATGGAAGAGTAAGAAGCAGAAGGTTGTGTCATGTTCATGTGCTGAAGCTGAGTATAGAGCCATGTTGATGCTTACAAATGAGTTGGTGTGGATAAAAGGGATACTGAAGCATGTGGAGATAGATCAAGCTACACCAATGACTATGCATTGTGACACCCAGGCGACCATTCACATAGTTTCTAACTCTGTGTTCCATGAGAGGACGAAGCATATTGAGGTTGATTGTCACAAGGTAAGGCAGATGATCATTCTTGGAGTTGTCTTACCTTGTTATACAAGGAGTGAAGATCAGTTGGCTGATGTCTTCACTAAAGCTGCAAGGCAAAAGACCATGGAGTCCATCCATACCAGGTTCGGACTCATGGATCTTACTATACCCAGCTAGTCCCCTCGCCATGAGGCCTTTACTCTTTTCCTCATTAGGGTTTTATCCCAAAAAGGGTTTTCTCTAGTGAGGTTTTTAATGAGGAAGGTTCTCATGGCATTCCAAGCTAGACTTGTTTCACATGGTCTATCTTGAGGGGGAGTGTTGAGTTGAGATGAGTTATATATGAAGGAGGATGAGTGATTAGAGTATAAGAGAGGAAAAGAAGTATGAGAAGCTTAAGGTGAAGAAATGTGTACGGACATGACTTGGTCCGTACACATGAGAAACTTGGCAATCAAGTAAGAGAAAGGCGCGAGTAGAGATGACTTGATATGCAAGAGTAGGTTTGGGTTTGTAACACATCACATGGAAGAGAAGGTCTACTTTATGTGTGACCGTTTAAGGATAAGGTTGGAGCCAAAATGCAAGTGGTGTGCTAGCTGGAAAGTAAAAGGCATCAGTCCAAGATGCTTATGGGATCAAACGTGTGGAAGATCTCACCCATTCATCTCAAAAGTATTGTGTTGACTCTACATGTTTAGTCTCTGTATCTATCCTCTCTTGCACACGAAAACCCTCATTAAACCTCATATATATATTTGTAATCTCTCACTCAGATTAATTAAGAAAGTATGAGTTCATCTTATTCTTAGTCTCTTGGTTCATACTAGTACTCAAATCTTGTTATCTTTGTCTAATCTTCTCCAAATCTCTTCACGAGTCTCTTATTCTCTTTATTAAGTCTTAACNTAAACCTCATATATATATTTGTAATCTCTCACTCAGATTAATTAAGAAAGTATGAGTTCATCTTATTCTTAGTCTCTTGGTTCATACTAGTACTCAAATCTTGTTATCTTTGTCTAATCTTCTCCAAATCTCTTCACGAGTCTCTTATTCTCTTTATTAAGTCTTAACTTACTCAGATTACATAAAAACATTAAAGACTATATTGATACCTTTGCTCCAGTAGCTAAACTTCATACCATCAGAATTGTGTTTGAAAGTAAATGAAGAACAAGGATGAACAATGTGAAGAACAAGTGAGAGAGTGAGAGTAAGTTGAATCCGTAAAGGAGGAAGAGAGTAAAGTGAGGAAACTATCTTCCTTGATTATAATGTGTATTGCTTACATACATATATAGGCCAGAATGCCTTGACCAGAATTAATAAACACAATAAACTAATCTAGCTTAGGACAAGAATATACTAAACAAAGGGAGCTCGCCAAGGTATGAAAGGGACATGTCCCAAACTGATATCTGCTTAAAAGGAACATGTGACTCTTCTTAATATATTCATTCTTCTTGGTGCAGAAGTCCTAACGGCTCTCTTCAGCTTCTAGATGCTTTCTTGGCGAGTTTGAATATGTCTTGCCTTCCAAGGTAAGCTAGGGTTAGCATGGTAGCTTGTACTCCAAGGTTGTACGGACCAATGTACGGACTGGTCTTCTTCATCTACTTAGCTGAAGGGTTTCTCTTAACTAGCTTCCTTGTTATGGCTTCATGTCAATACTCCCCCTCAAGCTTAGCCATAAGATATGGGTAAAGCTTGGACCCCATGAAGGCATCCCTCATTAAAACCTTTGTACTAAAAACCCAATGGGATAAAACACACAAAGTAAAAGAGTAGATACTACATGGCTTAGGAGGATCATGATCTAGCTAAGTCTATGAGTCCCAATCTCGGGTGTATGGACTCACAGACCTTGCTGCTTGCTCCCTTGGTGAAGATATCAGCTAACTGGTCTTCACTTCTTGTATAGCAAGGTAGAATAATCTTCTGCTCCACAACTTGTCTCACAAGGTGACAATCCACCTCAATGTGCTTTGTCCTTTCATGAAACACTGAGTTGGATGCTATATGAATAGCTGCCTGGTTATCACAATGCATTGTGATTGGTGTTGTTGTGTCTATGTCCAAGTCTCTCAGAAGGTTCCTGATCCAAATGAGCTCACTAGTAAGCTTCCTCATGGCTCTATATTTTGCCTCTGCACTTGAACATGATACCACCTTTTGCTTCTTGCTCTTCCAAGTCACTAAGTTGCCTACTATGAAAGTGCAATAGCCTGTTGTAGACCTTCTGTCTACTCTATCACCAGCCCAATCTGCATCACAATATCCCACTATCTCTATGCTTTTGTTGCAGCCCATCCATACACCTTGACCCGTGGCTTCCCTTAGGTACCTTAGAATCCTTTCCACCATATTCCAATGGTGGACTTTAGGACCTTGCATATACTGGCTCACTTGGTTCACTGCAAAGGAGATATTTGGCCGAGTGATGGTTAGATAGATCAGTTTGCCCACCATTCTCCTATAAAGTTTGAAGTCTCCAAATGGTTCATCTTCAAACTCCCCCTCACGCAAGACTTTGTATCCTTCTTCAAGTGGTGTATTGGCCATTCTTCCTCCTAGCTTTCCTGCCTCATCCAATAGATCAAGTGTGTACTTTCTTTGGGATAAAAACAGCCCTTCCTTAGAACGGCACATTTCTATTCCTAGAAAGTACTTTAGCTCACCTAAATCTTTAATATCAAATGAACTTTTAAGAAAAGTTTAGTGGAGATGAGACCTTCTTTGTCATTTCCAGTGATGATTATTATTGTTTTTAGTGGTTTAGAGGATTTGTAAGGCAAATGAAGAGATTAAGAGAGATTTAGAAGAGATTATAAACGAGATTCAATAGTAACTTAGAGAGAGAATGAGACTCAAAGATTAGTTTTCATTAATCAGAGATTACAAAATATATAGGACAAGAGCTGAGGGTTTTCGTGATACAACGGTCAAAGAATACTATAGCAAAGCGTGTGAGTTCAAAGGGGGAAAGGAGCGCATATTTGAAATGAGAGGAGGAGGTGATCCGCATGCTTGATGCCATTGGCATCTTTGACAAGATGCCATGCTACCTTTCCAGCTCTATACAGCTGTAAAGTTCCTTCTTCCTTATCTCCAAACGGTAACCTTACTCTCCTTGAAAGCCNGAGCGCATATTTGAAATGAGAGGAGGAGGTGATCCGCATGCTTGATGCCATTGGCATCTTTGACAAGATGCCATGCTACCTTTCCAGCTCTATACAGCTGTAAAGTTCCTTCTTCCTTATCTCCAAACGGTAACCTTACTCTCCTTGAAAGCCTCTTCTTCTCATAGAAGTACCCGGGTCATTTCTTCCCTTGCTTCACCAGTAACATTTCAAACTTCCCACATTTCCTCTCCATGTGTACGGACCAAGTGATGTCCGTACACCTCATCCGTACAATAACCCTCACTTGCATCACAAACTCTCCTTCTCAATCTCATATATAAATGTCTCTCAACTCAACACTCCCCCTCAAGCTAGACCATGTGAACAAGTCTAGCTTGGAAGTGAAATGAGGTCTTCCTCATTAAAAACCTTACCAAAGAAAACCCTTGAGTCCTTAGGGATAAAACCTTGATAAGGAAAAGAGTAAAGACCCCATTGCAAGGGGATTAGCTGGGCACAGAAAGATCTATGAGTCCCAACCTGGTATGGATGGACTCCATAGTCTTTTGGCTTGCAGCTTTAGTAAACACATCCGCTAACTGATCCTCACTTCTTGTGAAACAAGGCAAGATCACTCCAAGCACCATAACCTGCCTCACCTTGTGGCAATCAACTTCAATGTGCTTGGTCCTCTCATGAAAGACTGAGTTGCTGGCTATATGGATTGCTGCTTGGTTGTCACAATGCATTGTCATTGGAGTTGCTTGATCAATCTCTAGATGCTTCAGTATTCCCTTGATCCACACCAGCTCGTTTGTAAGCTTCAACATGGCCCTATACTCAGCTTCTGCACTTGAACAAGACACTACCTATACTCTTCCATGTAACCAAGTTGCCTCCAATGAATGTACAATAGCATGTGGTTGATCTTCTATCAGCTCTATCACCAGCCCAATCCACATCACAGTATCCAACCACTTCAGTGCTCTCATTACATCCCATCCATACACCAAGACTTCTTGTTCCATTTAGATACATCAAGAGCCGGTTCACCATTCCCCAATGATGCTCCTTTGGCACTTGCATATGCTGGCTTACCTGATTCACAGCAAAACATATATCAGGACGAGTAATGGTTAAATAGATCAGCTTACCAACTAGCTTCCTATAAAGCTTTGGATCCTTGAACGGTTTGCTATCTTCAATCTCCCCCTCACGTGGGACCTTATACCCATCCTCCATAGGCATCCTAGCTGTCTTGCCATCAAGCATACCTGCATCTTTCAAAAGATCAAGTGTATATTTCCTTTGAGACATGAATAAGCCTTCCTTGGATCTACATATCTCAATTCCAAGGAAGTATTTCATTTCTCCCAAATCTTTAATGTCAAATACAGATTTAAGAAAGTCTTTAGTAGCTTGTATACCTTCCTTGTCACTCCCAGTTATGATGATATCATCAACATAAACCAAGAGGACAACAATATCTGATGAAGTGGTGAGAATGAAGAGGGTGTGATCAAGTTCAGATTTCCTAAAGCCTCTCCCATTCAATGTGGTACTTAGCTTGTTGTACCATGCTCTTGGTGACTGTTTCAGACCATAGATAGCCTTCTTCAACCTCAACACATTCCCTGGTTTCACCAAGTGATCTAAACCCGGAGGAGGATGCATGTATACCTCATCTTCAAGCTCCCCTTGAAGAAAGGCATTCTTCACATCCATTTGCCATAAACCCCATTCAAGATTCACTGCTAAGGACAACACAATTCTAATGGAATGTAGCTTGGCAACAGGCGCAAAGGTGTCAATGTAGTCTTCATCATAAGTTTGAGTAAACCCCCTTGCTACAATTCTGGCCTTCTTTCTCTCTATCTTCCCATTAGGCAAGAACTTGATGGTAAAGATCCACCGGCTAGTTACAGCCTTCTTACCCTTTGGGAGATTACTTTCATACCAAGTATCATTTCTTATCATAGCTCCAGATTCATTTGCCACAGCTTCTCTCCATTCTTTGTCTTGAATAGCCTCCTCATAACTTCTTGGCACTTGGTTTTCATCCAAGCTCTCAACAAACATGCAATGCTCATCCGGAAACTTAGCAAAAGAGCATACTGCTTGAGACTTATGTTTAACAGCTTGTGCATTGTAGTAGACTCGAGTGTTGACCCAATTGGAAGGATCCCTTCTTATCCTTGTACTTCTCCTCAATGGTTGAACGGCTAGTTCTTCTATCCTTGTTTCTGACTCAACATTTGTTTCTTGTTCTCCATCATTTGCTTCTTGACCAACACCATTTCCATCTTCTTCTTGAGATGTAGGACCTCCTTGGTCATGAGAACCTGTTTGTTCTCCTTCTTGTTGATCTTCTTGACCAACATTTTCAGGTTCACTTCCCCCCTCATGATGAAGGTTGGTATCTTGACCATTAGAACTCGCCGGTTGAGTCTTGGGAGGACTTGGTTGGGTTCCTTTAGTACCCTGATCCATATTGATTCCTAGCCCCTCTAGGATGTTTCTCAACACTCCAGCTCTATCTGAAGTTAAACTACTCAAGTCTTCTTGTTCCTTGTCTTCATAGTACCCTTTCTCTTCTATGAACTTGACATCTCTTGACACTAGCACCCTCCTTGCAATGGGATCATAGCATTTATACCCTTTCTGACCCGTGGAGTACCCTATGAACATTGCCTTCACACTCCTTGGATCAAGCTTGTTTCTTAACTCTCCTGGTACCAGCACATAGCATACACACCCAAAGACCTTCATGTAATCAAGGACAGGCTTGGTCTTGTTGAGAACTTCAAAAGGAGCCTGATCATTGAGGACCTTGGTTGGTGTACGATTGATTAGGTAACAGGCAGTAGCAACAGCATCACTCCAGAACCTCTTAGGTACATTAGCTTGAAACATTAGTGACCGAGCAACTTCCATGAGGTGCCTATTCTTTCTCTCAGTCACACCATTCTGCTGTGGAGTGTAAGGACAGCTGGTTTGATGGGGAATGCCATGTTGATTTAGATGAGTCGTGAATGCATGACTTGTGAACTCCCCTCCATTATCTGATCTAAAAATTTTAATCTTAGCATGATAATGGTTAGTCACATAAGATTGAAAATTCCTAAATGCATCAAGAACTCTATCCTTAGTTGGTATGAGTGTTAACCAGGTGTATTTAGATTTTTCATCAATGAATGTCACAAAGTATTTATGATTCTCCCTAGATAAGCAAGGTGCAGTCAATACATCAGAGTAAATTAAATCAAAACACTTATCATAAATAGTTGTAGACTTTGTGAAAACAGTTTTACAATGCTTGCCTAAAATGCAAACTTCACACTTATCATTTTCAAAATAAACACCTGGTAACATAAGTTTTAGTGCTCTAATATGAGGATGACCAAGTCTAGCATGCCACAATGCATCTTTATTTAACATAGAACTAAAAGAAAAACTAGCATCAGAAACTGAAGTAAGATCTTCAAGCAAATATAGGTCGCCTTTAGTAATCCCACTTCCAATCACTTGGTTGCTCTTAATATCCTGAAACTTAACATCGTTAGGAGTGAATATGACATTGCATTGCAAGTCATTTGTACATTTCTTAACGGATAACAAATTTGAAGCAAATTCAGGTATATAGAAAGCCTTAGAGTCCTTGTTAAATAATCTTAAATTTCCTATTCCTCTTATAGGAATTTTATCACCATTTGCTATCATGACATTACCACTAGTAGGTTCTATGTTCTTAATCAAACATATATCACTGATCGTATGGTGGGAAGCTCCAGAATCCACAATTAAAGGTTTAATCATTTCCTTAGCATTTTGCAAAGAATACTAGGTGATCTAAAGTTCCTAGCCCATTTCTCAGCCTCATGATCATTTCTAGCAAGCCTAAGGTTCTCACTATGTTCCACTTTATAGGCATTATAAGATAGAGCTTTAGAGATACCGTTATCCTTGAAGAGTTTGATGAGAGCATCAAGGTCGGATTTGCGGAGATACTCCTGACCACCTTGGTTAA
>CAKOAT010253044.1:0-37652 GCA_932364175.1 Eruca vesicaria subsp. sativa | reverse complement strand
CACTCAAAGGGGGCACGTGTTCAAAACACCCAGTTCAAACTATTAACTCCATGATTATGCACTCCATCAAAGTTATAATAAAAACATTTACGTTCAATCGTCTCATGTTTCTACTATTTAAAATCAGGTCACGCTGAACCTGAACCTAAGGTCTTAAAATCCTACTATATAAAATCAGGTCACGCTGAACCTGAACCTATGGTCTTAAAATCCTACTATTTAAAATCAGGTCACGCTGAACCTGAACCTAAGGTCTTAAAATCCTACTATCTAAAATCAGGTCACGCTGAACCTGAACCTAAGGTCTTAAAATCCTACTATCTAAAATCAGGTCACGCTGAACCTGAACCTGAGGTCTTAAAATCCTACTATCTAAAATCAGGTCACGCTGAACCTGAACCTGAGGTCTTAAAATCCTACTATCCAAAAACAGGTTCCGGAAAACCCGGACCCAAGGTCTTAAAATCCTACTATCTAAAAATAGGTTCCGGCAAACCCGGACCTAAGGTCTTAAAATCCTACTACCTAAATTCAGGTCTCGTCGGACCTGAACGTCCTCTAGATGAGTCTAGGTCCCAAATAAATCCGAACCTGGAATCTTAAAATTCCACCATCCGAGTCGGATATTGACAAATTCCAATATCAAGGTCTCGAAGCATGAGATAAACGAACATAGGCTCTCTGAAGAATCCAACCGAAAATTTCAAAAAACCATTAGCTCGAAGTATGGCTAATCCCGAACAAAGTCAGGTCTCGACAACCTAATCTCAAAGCCTCGTGTAGAAAGGCAATGTAACCTATTCTAGAATTCTTTGTTCAAGGGGATAAAGAATCACATTCAGGAACTCGAATCTGTACTAAGGGATTCATCGAAATAAAAGATAAAATGTTCATTAGTCAAATGACTTAAAGAAAAGCCGAGATAAAATAAAGGTTTAAAAGCCTCCCCAGGCTATTTAAATTCAAAGATCCTAAACGCAGAAAGGTTTAAAGACCTCCTCAGGTCGCAAGTCTTAAACAAAAGAAGAAAACCAAGCAGATGAAAAGTCTGGGAAAACATAAAGACATAACATAAAAAAAAAAAGAAAGAAAGAGGAAGACGTCTAGACTTCCATATCATCAGCATCCTTCCCTTCATCTTTTTCTTCCTCACTTGCAATCGGCTCCTTAGCCAAGGATCCATCACCCGCACCTTTCTCACCATCACCTACGGCTATCTCAACTGGGTCTGAAGCCAGATTTACCAGACCAAAATTAGAACCATATCCTCCGGAAAAGGAAAGATTAAACGTGTTGATCTCAAAAGTACCTGAGCTCTCTGAAATCTGAGGAAGGGACAGCTTGCTCACTGAAAAGTCTGACACTTGAGCCTTCTCGTACGCAGCGGTAGCTTCAGGAATCAATGACATCAGCCTTTGATGCTCCTCGTCAACGCTCTTGATCTCATTTGACAACATTTCCTCGAGAAGGACAACATTAGCCTGAAGTTCCTGAGCATAAATCTGGAGGCTAACTTCTTCCTTCTTCTTGGCAAACTTCTCCTTAACAGACGTCAAGATCTTGTTGTAGGCATCAGCTACCTCCTTCTTCCCTTGACGAATAGCTAGCTTCACCTCAGCTTCCTTATTCTTCTGACTGATTTGCGCCGAAGTAACCAGCTCTCGGACGTGTTGCTCGGCAACTCTCTTGGCAGCCTCCAGCTCGGCTATCCTTATTCCTTTCACTTGAAGGTCAATAACTTGACTCTCGATCTTCCCAGCCTGAATATCGGCCTTCGAGCCAAGCCTTTCTACCACACTCTCGAGCTCAGCAACCTTAGCTCGAGATTGATCGAGCTCCTCTTTAGTAGCCTTCACCATTTCAGTCACCTGAGCTAATTCCCCTGCTCGGGGAGCGTTGTTGATCGGGTCCTCCAAACTCAATTGGACTCGGTTGATGGCCCCAGCTAGCTGAAAATGAAACAAACCAGCTTTCAGCCAACAGTTTCACTGAAAGGAACAGACAAAATAATTTTTGAGATCTCTCACCTGACCCATGTAATGAGCGACCTCCACGTACTCCTCTCGGTTAGTCATGTTCTTAATCGCAGGAAGGGAACAACCAGTCCTCTTCATATGCCTCATCAAAGTGGCCAAACCCCAAGAATCCTCCAGGACAGAGCCGGGTTTCGAGTGGGTAAAGTTCCACCCCACGGTCCCCCCTCTCGAAGAGGAAGAGGAAGACCTAGACGGTCTATCCACTTGGTCAACCCGGGATCTCTTGGGTCTGGGAGGCTCGATCTCGGAAGACTCCTTGATCACTTGAAGATCGGTTTCCTTGGTCTGCGCATCGGGTTTGGGGGCAACCTCCTGAGCCTTCGAGGTGTCAACAGCAGCGGCATCCTTGATCACAAGGGAAGCTCCATCATCAAGAACATCTCTCACCTGATTGAGAAAGGATCCTCCTTGGTTCTTCTCACTTCCTCGGGAGGAGCTGGCGCCTTTAATGGCCTTGCCCCGGGAACGGTAAGACGGTTGAAGAGGCATCTTAGCTTGCTGGGTCTTCTCAGTCTCGGAAGTACTAGCTTCTGTTGAGATAGACACGACCGAGGTACCTTCGGAAACTGAATAAAAAAAAAAAACTTGTTCAAAACCAAATGGTTCTTAATGTAAAACCATTACATTTGGAAAGAAAGATAGAACCAACTCACTATCTAAACCCGCAGCTGGGATAGGATCCAAAAAAGAGGCTCCGTATCGTTCAGGAAACCTGGCTGCTCCTATGCGTGAAGTAGTAAAAGCTCCCCACGTACAAGGACTCTGCTTCAACTTACGATACAAAGCTCTGGTAAGCTTGTTAGTAAGCTTGTCAGGTTCTTCGATATCTGTCGGAAAGAATCAATGGTTAATGAGATATGTAGAAGGGAAATAAACCACACAAAGACTTTCCTAGGAGACCCTAACCAGAAGCATCGGACCAAGAAACCCTTAAGGTACGACCCACGGGGACCGTCAAAGGGTCAACCTTAACGTAAAAATATTTCTTCCTCCAGTCATCATCACTGCCAGAAAACTTAAAGAGGCCCAGCTTGGGTCGGCAAGGTAAATAGTAGGTACCGCTACCACCATCTTTTGAGGCACTCTCTTTGATAGTATAGAGGCTCATTAGATCACGGAGGCCAANACCCTTAAGGTACGACCCACGGGGACCGTCAAAGGGTCAACCTTAACGTAAAAATATTTCTTCCTCCAGTCATCATCACTGCCAGAAAACTTAAAGAGGCCCAGCTTGGGTCGGCAAGGTAAATAGTAGGTACCGCTACCACCATCTTTTGAGGCACTCTCTTTGATAGTATAGAGGCTCATTAGATCACGGAGGCCAACGGTAACCCCTTCTTCTTTAGCTCTGGTGATAAAACCGTTAACCACTCGGATAACCGAGGGGCAAAGCTGAGAGAGAGCTAGCTGGTAATGATCGAGAAGATCCAATAGGAGATCTGGAAGCGGGAACCTGAGATGACACTTGGTGATGTACTTCTCGTGAACACAGAACCACCCTTCCGGAGCAGTCTCCGGAGTCTCGTCGGGTTTACAGGCCTTGGCTAAATCTTTCTGGCCTACAGCCTGAACCATCAGATTAACAACCTCCTGGATCCTCAGCAAAGAGGGCACGTGAGATCCGAAAGGGGTGCTCCCACCTGAGCCATCGTTTTTCTTCGTTCTCTTGGAGACTCGTAAAGCAATTGAGTCCCTACCCTTCTTGCTCGCTTCACCCTTTTTCATCTTTTCACCGATTTCCAGCTTAACCTTCATAAGCTGAGCACCGGAGGGAGGAAGTTCAGTTTCTTCGGTACCCTCCTTGTCTTTCGTCATGATAGTAAAACGGAAGAAAGCAAAAAAAAGCAAGCAAAGAAATCGAAGAAAAGTTCGGATGAAAACTTTTTTAACTATGGATTCCTAGAAGTATTAACTGGAACAAATATAACGACAGTAAATTAAAGAAGAAAGTGAACAGTTACCTGGGGAATCAAATCGAGACGTGGGGTGGTGGAGAAACAGCGCAGTTAATAACCGCAGCTTTATATCACGTCCAGCCTCAAAAATCGGGATTGAAATTATTCAAAATATATTAATCCCTACCGTTGATTTAACCAAACGAAATCCAGGCCGTAGAATTAAGGTCACGCGAATCTTCGAGTGTAATCATTATCTCGGGGAACAAGAGGTCAGGCGGTTACGCTGTAGCTTCCGAGAAAAAAGATCTTATCTCGAAAGCTGGGGGCAACTGTTGGACCCGAATTTATCCCGTTAGCTGAATTAATGGGCTGAATAGTCAAAACCATTCACGAGGCATTACGAGCCCATTAGAAAGCCTTCCCTCAAACAAGAATCAAATGAAATCGTTACCTATCGATAAAAACAGGTCACGAACAAAAGACTCGGGACCTCGTTTACAAACAGCTAACGAGAAACATCTCCGGGAGAACGTACAAAACTTAGTCAAGAAGAAGCTGTTGCAAATCCCGCAACTCATGGAGATAATCTTGGAGGCTTCGCCGGGAGAAGTTGGACGTGACCTAGTGCTATATAAAGAAGAGAAGAGATCAGAGAGAGGGGATTCAATTAGTTCAAGAGAAAAAGACTCTAATACACTTTGTTCTTAATCATTTTCGATCAATCATTGTTCTTTCTATTAGATCGTGAAGATCACCCTTGTAAACTCTTTTATCATCAAAATCAATATAAACAACGTATTCGTTCATACAAGTTCCAACAGGATTCAGCCCACGATTATCTTTTCCCGATCTATACCTAACCTAAACTAGGAAGTGAGTTTTACCCCTCACAACCGCCACCTCCAGAAACCTTCGAAGCATCACGATCCCCTTCGATTGCCTCATCACCCGGGATGTCTTCATCCACCTCCTTGCCATCACCCCCCGGAACCACATCAACTGGGGATAAGTCAGGGCCCATCAAACCTAAATTAGAACCATACTCTCCAGAAAAAGATGGATTAAACATGTTAACCTCGAAAGTACCTGAGCTCCCTGAGAGTTGAGGAAGAGGAAGTTTGCTGACCGAGAAATCGGAGACCTGACCTTTCTCGTAAGCAGCGACGGCCTCCGGCATCAAAGACATCAATCGATTATACTCCTCTTCAGCGCTCTGAATCTCATTTGATAGCAAATCCTTCAAGAGCTCCGTATTAGCTTGAAGCTCCTGAGCGTAGATCTGGAGATCAACCTCATCCTTCTTCTTGGAGAACTTCTCTTTAACAGAGATCAGGATCTTATTGTAGGCATCGATGACTTCCTTCTTTCCCCTCCNATCAAAGACATCAATCGATTATACTCCTCTTCAGCGCTCTGAATCTCATTTGATAGCAAATCCTTCAAGAGCTCCGTATTAGCTTGAAGCTCCTGAGCGTAGATCTGGAGATCAACCTCATCCTTCTTCTTGGAGAACTTCTCTTTAACAGAGATCAGGATCTTATTGTAGGCATCGATGACTTCCTTCTTTCCCCTCCTAACAGCAAATTTAACTTAAGCCTCTTTGTTTTTCTGGCTGACTTGAGACGACGCGATCAAGTCTTGGACGTGTTGCTCTGCAATCTTTCGAGCACTCTCTAGCTCAGAAATCTTCATGCTCTTCACTCTGACGTCGATTTCCAGGCTCTCGATCTTCCCTTGCTGAGTATCAGACTTCAACCCGAGCCTCCCAACTTCGGATTGGAGTCTCGAGACCTGAGCTCTGGCATGATCACGCTCAAACTTGGTAGCTTTAACCATCTCGGTAACATGGGCTAACTCTTCAGCATTAGGCGTGTTACTCATTGTTTCCTCGAACTTTAGCTGAGCCCTGTTAACAGCTCCAGCCAACTACAAAAAAAACAAACAACTAAATGAATATCCACCTAAGGAAATGCAATAAAAGAGGGCTAAAACCCTTACCTGACCCATGTAATGAGCAATCTCAATAAACTCGTCTCTGTTAGTCAGATTGCTAACCGGGGGAAGAGAACATCCCGTCTGCTTCATGTGCCTCATTAGAGTTGCTAAGCCCCAAGGATCGTCAAGGATCGATCCAGGCTTCGAGTGAGCGAAATTCCATCCAACGGTCCCTCCCCTCGAGGAAGAAGAGGAAGACCTGGATGGTCTATCACCCTGATCAGCATGTAACCTCTTACTCCTAGGGGGTTCCATCTCGGGAGGATCCTTAGTCACCTGAGGGTCAACTTCCGTGACCTGAACTGCAGAGCGGGGAATTATCTCCTGAGCTCCCTCGGTTTCCATAAAATCAGCATCTTTAACTGGAGCTGAAGCTCCATCATCAAGGACCTCTTTCACAGAGCTAAGGAAAGAACCTCCCTGATTTTTCTCGCTTCCTCGCGAAGTACTGGCTGCTTTCGTGGGTCTACCCCTAGATCGGAACGACGGTTGGAGAGGCATCTTGGCCGATTTGGTCTTTTCGGTTCTTGACGTACTAGCTTCCGTCGAAATCGATACCACCGAATTACCTTCGGAAACTGCATTATCAAATTCACTTTAGCATTCAAATATCCTAAAATAAACTTGCGTACGTCAAAGACGTAAGAACAAACACATTACCTTCTAAGTCTGTAACCGGTACAGGGTTTAAGAAGGAAGCGTGATACCGATCTGGAAACCTAGCTGATCCGATTCGAGAAGTGGTGTACGACGCCCATGTACAAGGAGTCTGCTGCAGTTTTCGAAAAAGAGCTCTGGTAAGCTTGTTCAGGAGCTCAGCAGGATCTTCGATATCTGCATACATAACCGAACGTCCGTTAGATTATAATCGATGAGAAATGAACAAACACATTCCTAACAGATCCTAACCGGACGCATCAGACCCGCCGGGACCGTCGAAGGGTCGATTTTGAAGTAAAAATACTTCCTTCTCCAGTCATCATCACTGCTAGAAAATTTGAAAATACCCAACCTAGGGCGGCAAGAAAGGTAATAGGTCCCACTACCACCATCCTTGGAAGCACTCTCCTTTGTCGAAAACAGGCTCATTAAGGAGCTTAGCCCAGTAGCAACTCCCTCTTCTTTGGATCTAGTGATAAAACCGTTTATCACTCGAATGACCGAGGGACAAAGTTGGGAAAGGGCTAGTCGATAGTAATCTAGGAGATCTAACAGGAGATCGGGAAGGGGGAACCTGAGATGGCTCTTGGAAATATAGTTCTCGTGAACACAAAACCAACCCTCCGGAGCCATCTCGGGAGTCTCCTCGGGTTTACAAGCCCTGGCCAATTCTTTCCGACCTTGGGCTTGAACCATAAGGTTCACAACCTCTTGGCTCTTTAGAACAGAGGACAGATGAGACCCGGAAGGTACACTCCCACTGGAGCCTCCGGTCCTTTTTGTTCGTTTGGAAACTCTCTGGGCTATCGAATCCTTAGCCCTCTTCTTCCTCTCGGTCTTCCTCATGGATTCACCAACTTCTTGCTTCACCTTCATAAGCTGAGCACCTGCAGCAGAGATTCCCGTCTCTCCGGAACCTTCCTTTGGTCGGGTCATAGCGAAAACGATGAAGGAAATTGAAAAGAGATAAAAAGGGAAAAAGAAAGATCGAAGCTAATAGATCGAAACCTCTGGAGACAACAGTTTCAAGGGAAGTAATTCGAAGGCTTAACAGAAAGAAATAAATAACTGTAAGAGAAGCAGTAAAATAAAAAGAAAGAACCAGAAGGAGTTACCTAGGAAACTGAATCGAGACGTGGAGAGAGTGGGGAAGTTGGAATTAATGTAAACAACTTTATATCTCGTCGAAGACTCGAAAATCGGAGAATAATTATTTCGAAATTCTTTTAATCTGAGCCGTTGATTTCGTTAAATGTAATCGTATCCGTCGGATCGAGTAAAAGATATCTTCGAGAGAAGATCACGGGTAATCATTATCTCAACCAAAAATCAAGATTCGGCGGCTAGGTTTAGCTCCCGAGAAAAGCATCTTTTCTCGAAAGCTGGGGGCAACTGTTGGGCCCAAATATGGCCCGTTAGCTGAAATAATCGAATCAGTTGAACCAAGTCCCATATGGCTGTATCATCTCGGAGAAGAATACAGCTCACCTAAGGACGGAGGCTATTCCCAAAGAGGTCACGAGAAAGAGGTCACGAGGAAGAAGTCACGAGAAAGAGGTCACAAAGAAGAGGTCCGGCTTCTCTCGCAGGAACCTAATAAAAAAGCCTAGGATACGAGGATAGAGGCGTATGATTCGGTCAAAAGGAAGCTGTTGCAAATCCCTCAGTTTGTGGAGACAATCTCGGAGGTTAATCAGGAGAGGTTAAACGTGATCTGAGGCTATTTAAAGAAGGAGGAAACGAAGAGAAAGGGACTCACGTCTTTTCACATATTTTTCACATACATTGTCATTCATAAATCATTCAGGTGACTTCTTTGTATTGATCTCAATCACCTTTGTATTCATTTCTTTACTAAAAACATCAATACAACCACAATTCATTCTCTAAGTTCTTAGGGGATTCAGCCCACGATTGTCTTCTCCCCAATCTTAACCTAACCTAAACTAGGAAGTGAGTTTTATCCCTCACAGCGTCTAGCTCGCCGTACGGCGAGCTAGTTCGGCTGAACTAGCTCGCGGTTTATGGCGGTTGCGGTTTTTCGCGGTTTTGTGCTTAACTCGGACGATCGTGTAATCAATGTTTGTTTCGTTCTTCCGAGATAACGATTTCCAAGTCTTTCCGCGGATTCCTTTTGTTCGGAAACTTTTTTTATAAAATGATTTCTCGAGTTTTATAAAACGATTTCTCGAGTTTTATAAAACGATTTCGCGAGTTTTATAAAACGATTTCTTGGGTTTTATAAAATATATATTTTTTTTATCTTTTTGCAGAAAGTTTTGGTTATTGATTCCGTCGTACCGATTTTGACCCCAACAGTTAGCCCCCCAACTCGTAAGAATCGTGGAGTTCTTGCGAGTGGATTGAACTTGTTCGGCAAGTTTGTTAGAATTAGGCGGAACTTTAATGGCCAAAAGTCCAAAGGTGAATAGTAAAACTTTTCTTTATAAGTATATGGAGTAAATTTTTTGAGTTCTTTACTCATTCTCCATAACTTATCTAAGAAGTTTTCTCTCTACTTCCTTTCAATTTCTTTCTCTCATAGTTGCCAAACATGTTTTCAAAAAGGAGAACTCGTTCCTCAACCAGATCCGACTGTCGCAGCTCCGAGGGAACGAGCTCACAACCTCGAATTACGGCTCCAAAAAAAGAGTACTTGTTTCCATCAATCGATCCAAGAGACCGCGAGCATATTGGGCACTAGGGGACGAGTCGGGGTCCGCTAGACCTGGGACCTGGGTTCCAGCTTTGTTCGATGCCAATCGAGCTCCCGGATGCCCGTGTTCAGCTCCTCTTAATGGTCTTGAATCCATGCGCGAGTTTTGCCGAGTCCCAGAAGCAGTCGAGTTTTGCCTCCCGCTTGCCGGGGAAAGTGATAAGGCTGCGCTCGATGGCTTTTTTACGTGCTACAATGTATTTTTGTGGCAATGTCATTTATGGTTTCTGATCCTAGTGATCATCGTTCGATATCTTCATAGGCTGGGATTATCGATCAGCCAGTTGACTCCGCGAAGCTTACAACAACTCGTCGGTACGCTGAGCTACGAGCGGGGAGTGACCCTTAGCGTTGACCATCTCGAGGGTTTACTGAGACCCGAAGAGAAGACGCAAAGGATCAATTTGCCCCCGTGCGGAAATTGTTACTGGTTGCTCGTCGATCTATCCTTCTTAAAAGAAAAATTTCTTCTATGTTCGTATTGACAGGACGTCAGTCGAGGAAGACTGCATTCCCTTCTTCGTGACCACGTGGGGTCGGAAAGGTATGTGATTCGAGTGCATACGAATTCCCCCCCCTTTTTTTTTACTTATTTGCTTTCGTTTCCCGCAAAGACCAACCCTTTACCTCCGCATCCAGCGGATCTTTCGATTATTACTTCCTCACTTCAACGCGGGGAAGTTGGCTGGGGAATTTTCTCTCCGCAGCGTGTTCGCCGTGCGGTTGCTCTCTTCCGATCTCGGCTTTTTGCGGATTCTCCGATTCATAAAGAGGATCCTTTCATAGGGGAATTCGTCCCGTACGTGCCTTCGATGAGGAGGGGCAAGTCGAGATCTCGGAGAGATAAACACTTGGTCGTTGAAGATGGCGCATCCGACCGTACTGCCTCTCCCGAGAATATTCTCAAGGATTTCCTTGACAGTTAGGTGGAAGAAGGCTTTTGGACGAATGCGGGCGGATCGTCGACCTCCAATTTTCCGGGTAACGATCCTGATCATGTTCTGGAGTTCGCCAGAGGGTCTGAGCAAGCTAACGAGGTTCGTGTTCCTTTTTTCTTTGAGCTATTTTATTATCGGACGGTTTCACTTATCCTTTTTTTTTTGGCAGGACCTTCTTGCCATGAGCCGGGCCCTAGATAACCGCAGCGCCGAAGCTCGTCTCGCCGAGTTTCGAGCGGATGTGGCGGAAAAAGAAGTTGCTCGCCTTCGGGCGGAGATTGAGGCCAACCAAGCCGAAGAAATAGTTGAGAGGGAGATAGCTCGCATGAGGGGCGAGTATGCAGCTAACTCTCGCCGTGCCAAAGAGCTTTCCGACCAGAGAGTTCGTCCCTCCGTGCAGGCAAAAGGGAGATTGCTGAGGAGATGAAGACCCGTCAAGACCAGTTTGCAACTGGTTACTCGAACGCTGAGGTCGCTCAACAGGCTAGCGGTGATTACCTCGAGTGTCGCGGTGTTGTTCATGGGTTGTCTCTTACTCAGAATGTGGGTTACTCGTATGCTAAAGAGTATTCTGTGCAGTTGGAGCGCTTGGATCAGAGGAGAGACATGCAACCTGAAATATTTGATCTTAGGGCGTGCACGTGGGTTCAGTGGAATCCCATCGTGGTGTCGCCGGATTCTGTCGAAGTCGGGCATGAGATTCCGAACGTGAGTGCTGAAGTCGATCAGCCATGGATTGATGCTAATGTTGGCCAGGACTCGACGTCCGTGTTTGATGATTTTGATGTATGATGTTATTGTTTTCTGATTTTGTTGTCTTTTTTCCGGGACTGGCCGTTGGTGGCTTTGAATCCCTGCCGCTGGGCGGCGTGTATTCGAAAATTTTTAAGCAAAATATTTTCTAAGTATGAAATCTGTGTTTCGTTTTAAATGTAGAGGGAAGAATACGAGTTGTCGTCTCATATCTAACTCTTGGTGTAGATCGTCCGGTTCGTTTACTTGGAGTGTTTTGATTTTCGTGAGTGTTTAGATGTGGGTGAAGAGACATGCCTTTAGCATCTCGATTCATGCCTTGAGACGTTAGAGACCAGTGTGCTGGGTTTAGGGCAAGACCTAGGTTTACTTTCGGATTGAGGCTATGCGATGACTAGTCGGCTTTCGTTTTGCATGTTTCGATTTTAACCTGATTACATACCGATTTAGAATCCGCGATAGGTTCTCGGCTTATACGATTCATATGGTTGAAATCGAGCATCTCACCGGGAACAATTTCTAAGTTGCCCGGAAGTGCTGACCAAAAATTTGGATTTCTTTTATAGCACGCTATTTTATCCTAGTCGGATGTATGCAGACCAGTGGGTCGGTGCGTTTGTTTAGGACGGCTAGCGTGCTCGATGGGCCAATCGCCGAGCGTTTGTGTTTTATAGTCGCGGATGGACTTTTGTGAAATATTTTTCTTAAGACTTTAGGCGACGTCTCGCCGGTTCTTTCCGAAAATATTTTTGTGTAAAAGTTTCGTAGAAACGATTAAGTAGTTGTTATTGCGGAAGTAATTTCTGGATGTTTGGAATTTCTTTTTTTTTTTTTTTACGTTTTCGACAGTAAAAGAGATTTTCTAACTTTGCCTTTATTAAAATAGTTCCGAAAATTTTTCGATTACAAAAAGAATGTTTTAAAAATTTGGAGTATACGAATACTCGTATACACACCCACTCCCCCCCCCCATTTTGGAAAGGGGGATAGCTTAACTAGTCTTTAGGCGAGCTGCCTACGTATTCCTTTCGGAAATCAAGCCATATCGTAGTTCTGATTGTTGGTGCGAGTATGCTTACTCGGCTGTCGCAGATTTTTCGATCACTTTAGTCGCTGGATCGATGTCTTTGTCCGGGTTTGTCTCCTCCGGTTGGGTAGAAGCGATGGGTGCGGAAACTTGTTGTTTCTCGACCGTTGTTTGTTTTGAGTCGTCTTCCGCAGGCGGTGGCGCGACCTTTGCCCGTTTTGGTTTCACAATTGCGACCGCCAGTTGCCTCAGCTTATGTTCGGCTAAGAAGCAGGATCGCGATTGTCTTTGGCATCCCCAGATTTCTGCGACTCCCGTAGGAGTCGGGAACTTGATTCCTAAGTGATACGTCGACAGAACCGCCTTCATGGAATTTATCCAAGGCGTGCCCATGATCACGTTGTAGATGGCCGGGAAATCGACTACCGCGAAGTTGACAATTTTCGTCACTTCTTTGGCTGCCACCGGTAGTCGGATTGATCCCAAGGTCATGGACGTCTCGCCGGAGAAACTGGTCAACGGTTTTGGAATCGGTTCGACTTCCGAGAGATAAATTCCCATGCGCGCTAATGTGTTGCGGAAGATCACGTTGACGGTACTACCAGTATCGACCAGGATTTGAGCGACTTCTAGGTCGCTTATCACTAAGTCAATGACGAGGAGATCGGCGTGTGGTTGATCGATTCCGCCGGTTTCTGCATCGTCGAAAGAGATCACCCCCTTTGGAGTGTCATCCATTGGCACCTTCCAACTCGAGCCGGTTTCGGCTTTCCGTTGGTAGGATTTGATAGACGAGATGGTGTCGTTGTAATACTGCGATTCATCGATAATCATATTGATTCTTCGGCGGTTAGCGTCGTTACCATTCTCGTCTTGCTTTCGTCCGCGTTTTTTGCCCGACTTGTTCCCTTGAGGCGGAGTTTCCGCTTGTTGGTTCCTGTCATTTTTCGGGAGGCGATCCGAATCACGGATGAGATCTTTGACACTTGATATCTCGAAGAGTTCTCCCGCGATCAGTTTTGCGGCAAGCCTGGCGTCGAGAACTTTGCAGTTTCACGCACGGTTTTGGTGGAGATCGCAGAAGGAATTCTCATCGTAGTTCGAATTTCTTGTCCACGTGTTCCCCGTAGTTCGCCCCTGTTCCGATCCGGAGTTGATGGCGTAGTTGTGCGCCCCTTGGAGATCCTGCCCCTCATGATGGATGAACTTGTCATTACGAGAGTTTTTCTTTTTCTGCTTTTGCTCGGACGCGATATCCTTTGTGGATGCTTTCGTCGGCTTATGCTTTTCGGACAGGACTCTAGTCTCCTCTTCGATGGTTATGTAATCGGTTGCCTTGTGGAGCGCATCCTGGATTGTCCGTGGTTTTTCGAGAGTTATCCACTTTGAAAATTTCGACTTGAACCAGAGCGATTTCCTGAGCGCGTCGATAGCGGCTTTGTCGCTGATTCCGCTAAACCTAGCCATGACGAGTTTGAATCTGCTCATGAAATCGCGGAGGGATTCGTCCTCCTTCTGCGACAGGCTCCAGAGGTCAGCGTCAGAGGTTTCCGGATTGATGAACATTGAGTACTGCTTCAAGAATTCTGAAGCGAGTCGGCGGAAACTTCCAATCGAATTCTGCCTGAGTTTGGCGAAGCACTCGAGCGCCGTTCCTTCGAGGTTTTCGACGAAAAATACGGCAGTAGCCTGCATCTTTTTCGTGATCCTTGAGCTTGGCTCGTCCCATGGTAATCTGGAAGGCCTGCAGGTGCGCTTTGGGATCAGTTGTCCCGTCGTAGGTCGGCACCTTGAGTTTCCTTGGATTAAGTAACTTGACCTCGGTGATGCGAGCCGTAAAAGGTGTTTTCCGAGATTCATACAGTAGCCAATCGATTTCGGATGCGGTGCTGGTAGCGTGATGAATCTGGGATTTCACCGCTTTTACCGCTGCGGCCGTTTTGGTAATGTACTCGCGGAGATCGCGAATCTCGGTTAGGTTGCCAGCAGTTTTCTGACCTCGTCGGCGTTTGCTCCAGTAAGAGAACGCTCGGGAGAGGACTCTGGCAGAGGGCTGCGAGTTTTTCTTCTCCTAGGATGGACGTCTGCGTCCTTGTCTGACAAGTCGGCTTGGTCACTCGTTTCCAGGTTAACCCTTTCGATGTCGTCTCCCTCGGTCTCCTGTTCGCGAGTAGGAGATTTTCCGATTCGTTTAGCATCGCGTCGGGGTTATCTTTTTCGGAGTCTTTCTTCGTCTGGTTTCCCTGCTCGGTTTTGGGACGATCCATAGGAGTCGTGAAATCGAGCCTCCTTCCGCGGATCTTAGTAGTTCCGCGGGGGCGAATCGCTCTGGTTTTCGCAGTTAGGGTTTTGACATGTTTTACGAGTGAACCAATGAGCTTTTCCTGCTCTTCCGATTTCTTGTTAAAAACAGAGAGCATCTTTTCGACGGTCCCGGCGTTAGTGTTTGTAGCGTTGACCGCGGACTCATCTTGTGGTAGTGGTGTTTAGTCAACGTTGTCGCTTTCGTCGCGAGTTTGGTTGTCACCAGTCATCGTTTCTTGATCGAGCGTGCTGCGGCTTGAGTGTAAGATAGATCCGACCCCCCCCCCCTCATTCTAGTGCCAAACTGTGGGAACCGAATTCAGCTACTGTCAAGATTACGTAAATAAGGGAACTTTGAGTAAACCCTAAGTTCCCAGAGGACCCGGCTATCTGCGGAACCGCACAAGAACAATTAAGAAAATGATGAATGCGAAATTAAAGTATAAATAAACGAGACTGAGAGCAAGAAGGATCTTATTCCGAATCTGCGTAAGAACGGTTACAAAGAGAGTGGCCTTAGCTGCGTGAGCCGTCGACGAAATCCATAACTCCAGCGATCTAAGACCGAAAACCCTAGTTGAAACGCAGCTAGGTAACAAAAACGGAAATATTCGTAAATGCTAAGTTTGGTGGTGAAAGCTCTGAAAACTCGTCCTCTGCTTCTGCCCTATGCCTCTTGCTTATATACTCCCTTCCTTGACGGTTTGGTCCTTCCATTTCGCCCAGATTCGAGTTTATCGAGAATCTTCCTTTTGCGTTTATCTTTCCTTTTGTCCCGCGAAAATCTTCTATTTATCTTCAAACTTTACATTTATCTTCCAACTTGACATTTATCTTCCTTCTGCGGGTAAATCATCAAAACGTTATAGTATCTTCGGGTTAGATTTCGTTAAGATCGCGAGATGGGCTTTTATCACGTTTTAGGACCTTCCAAGCTGTTTTGCGATAAATCCGTTTTGCGACTTTATACGAGATTGTTTCCTGATCCGATGACGTTTTTAATAAATTCCTCGAGTTAATCGTAAAGTTTAGCTACGTTCGTTTTTCGGTTAATAGTTGCCATTTTTATGATTCACTCGACGTTTTTTATTAAAAACGTGTTTTTACGATTTTTAGGAAAAAATCTTGAATAAATCGTATAATTTAGGCAATGTTTGGTGTTTCATTTAACAGTTGCCATTTTATACGATTTCCTTGAGTTCTTTTCGAGAAAAAAAAGTTTTACGGTTTTTATCGTAAAACTTGAACAGTAAGACGGATCGAGACGAAACGGGAGACATTTCGACCGTGGTTTGGGACATGATCGTGTCGAAGGACGTAAGCTATGAATCGGGGATGTGGGAGATCGAGGCTCGGGATGGTCGGCTCGACGTACGATGGGCCGAATCGGACTGGTTCAGCTCGCCGTATGTCGAGCTACCCGGGAAGCGTCTAGCTCGCCGTACGCGAGCTCTTGGGACGGGGCTAGCTTGCCGTACGGCGAGCTAATTCGTCCGAACTAGCTCGCGGTTTACGGCGGTTGCGGTTTTTCACGGTTTTGTGCTTAACTCGGACGATCGTGTAATCGACGTTTGTTTCGTTCTTCCGAGATAACGATTTCCATGTCTTTCCCCGGATTCCTGTTGTTCGGAAACTTTTTTTATAAAACGATTTCTCAAGTTATATAAAACGATTTCTCGAGTTTTATGAAACGATTTCTCGAGTTTTGTAAAAACGATTTCTCGAGTTTTATAAAACGATTTCGCGAGTTTTATAAAACGATTTCTCGGCTTTTATAAAATATATATATTTTTATCTTTTTGCGGAAAGTTTTGGCTATTGATTCTGTCGTACCGATTTTGACCCCAACAGATTTATTCCGGGAACTTTGAGTTAATCGTTTATGTGCACATTGTGGCTTCTTTTGTTTGGTTTACGTTACTAGTGATTGGCTGTGCATGTTCTTCTTTGATTGTTGCACAGCCAGTTGAGTCAACTTGTACTTAGACCAGATCAGGGGTTTCACAAAGACGATGGATGGAATTTGAAGCTGGTTACAATCTGGATATAGCTTATCATCCGAGAAAGGAAACCTAGTAACGGATGCCTTGAGTCGAATACGAGCTGAAGTATGAGCTGAAAAGGAAGCAAGAGATCGGGAAGGAATTTTCCGGACATTGCACCTCAACACTCTGGCTCGAGAGGATGAGCCTTTGGGGTTGGAGGCAGTGGAACATGCCTTTGGGGTTGCACTTAATGACAAAACTGAGTACTAAACGATGAGTAATGGTACCATCTTGGTCAATGGAAGGATTAGTTTTCCTAATGACAAGGAGCTCAAGGAAGACATTATGAGGGAAGGCTCACAAACCTAAGTTCTCAGTCTATCCAGAGCTGAATAAGATGTGCCGAGATCTGAAGAGGTACCACCATTGGGTTCGGATGAAAACTGATGTGGCTGAGTGGGTCGCTAAGTGTCCTACTTGCTAACTCGTAAAATCTGAACATCAAGTTTCCAGTGGATTACTTCAGAATCTACCTATACCATAATAGAAGTGGGATCACATAACAAAGGACTTTTTAATTGGATTCCCAACGACCAGAAACATGAAGGATATGGCATGGGTAGTGGTCAATCGTTTGACCATATCTGCACATTTTCTGGCCATCGGGAATGTGTAGATCAGATTGAACGATTGTATTTGGATGAGATAGTGCACCTGCATTGAGTGCCAGCCAGCATTGTCTCGAATAGGGATTCGACGTTTACTTCTTATTTCTGGCAGGCTTTCCAAAAAGCCTTAGGGACTAGAGTAAACATGAATATAGCATATCATCCACTAACGGATGGGCAGGCAGAAAGGACGATCCAGACGCTTGAGGATATGCTATTGGCGTGTGTTTTTGGACTGGGGAGATTCCTGGGAAAAGCACTTACCCTTAGTGCAGTTTGCTTACAATAATATTTTCCTCACAAGCATTGGTATGTCGCCATATGAAGCTTTGTACGGAGGACCTTGCAAGACACTTCTCTGCTAGATTCAAATGGGGGAGCGTAACATGTTGGGTCCTAAGATCGTGGAGGAAACTACAAAGAAGATCAAGTTCTTAAAGGACAAGATTAAGGAGGCACATGATCGCCAAAAGAGCTATGCATATAAAAGAAGGAAACATCTTGAGTTCGAGGTCGATGACTTGGTCTACCTCAAGATGATCACGTTTAAAGGAAGGACCAGAGTTTCCGGAAGAAGGAAACTAGATCCTAGGTACCTGGGTCCATTCAGGATAGTGGAAAGAGTGGGTGCAGTGGCGTACAAGTTGAACTTTCCATCAGAAATGGATGCATTTCATAGTGTGTCCCATGTATCTCAGCTAGAGAATTATTTGTCGGAAAAAGACATTGTGTTGCCTAAGATCCCTGCTGATCTAGGTAAGGACCTAACTTTAGAAACAAGGCTGGATCGAATCATAGATCAGACAGAGAAGACAACAAGGAAGAAAACAGTTCCTATGATTAAAGTGGTTTGGTACTGCAATGGGAAGGACATATTCACTTGGGAAACATAAGGAAAAATAAAGGCTGAATACCCTAACTTCTAAATCAGTTTATTCCTGATGTAACACTTGGTTTGGATCTGAGGACGAATCCATCGCAAGTGGGGTAGACTTATCATGTCCCCAATCCTAGATAGGAATGTCCAGACGGGCCATGGTGCGGGGAAACACACCAATCAGGTCATATGAACTAAAGACAAGCGTACCATGGTCCAAAACGTGGTTAAGTGTATCAGATAGTTGGGACTTAATCAAAACGAGAGAGAGAGAGAGAGAGAGAGAGAGAGAGAGACAAGTTTAAGGGAGCTGGATGAGTGAAGACCATGGTTTGCATCTCTCAACTTATAGAAGATTATATCAAGAGTGATAGAATAAATCATATTCCTCTAAGGTTTTTCTCGTACGTATAAGATCTCGAGAAAAATCAAGAAGTGGACATCGATTATGTACGATTATGCAACAATCATGCTGATTTGTTCACAAAGACTTTTCCGTCTATAACATTCTGAAAACACATCTACGGTATCAGAATGTGACATTTGTGTGACCTGTGAAAAAAAAGCTATGACAACCCATCCTGCGGATCTAGGCTGACCCTACATGGCACCGACCCTAGCCCCTCACATGTAAGTCCTAGGCTCTCTCAAGTAAGTTATTGGTGCGCTTGTGAAAGGTTGTTAAAAGATGAAATAATCTTGTTTACTAATCTTGTAATCACCACATGACTTTTCACCGTGCTTTGGCCTCAATCATATGGTATCGCGAATCACTTCCAGATAAGTAATTCATCTTTCCACTAGTCCAGTCCAACCACGTTTAACCTTAGAGTTCTAAACGAATGTGTAACGAAAAAGATAAGTCAATTTTAATAACATAGGTAATCAAATCAATTCTTCTAAACCTTTTTATATATTACAACTCGAAATGTTTCATAAACTGTCCATTGTTTTTAGGCGATTACGTCACTATACGCTTTTTCTCTCGTCATGATTTTATTCATTCAAGTTTTTTCAGTTTTAACAAGTCGATATATAATAGAAGATGGATCAATGAGAAGTGTTATAAATTGATGATGTGATAACTATAAAGTTTTTATTGTACTATAAATATGTGTACGTACAGTTGACAACAATAATAATCAAGATTCTATCGCAATCTCTCTTTAACGGTCAAACATCTTGCTCGCTCCTTCTATACACACAAATCAATAATATATTATATCTTTCTCACCTTTGTTTACAACCCCCGCGTTGACCAAAAAAAAAGAAAAAGTTTACAACCCCCGCGTTGTTTTCTAGTTTACAACCCCCACGTTATTTTTCTAGTTTTCAACCCCCACGTTATTTTTGATAAAAGCATATTTATTCGGATTTCTTAGTAGAGTTTTTAGTGTGTGAATTCCCACAAAATTCTTAAAAATTAGTTATAAAATCATTAATTAAAAACTAATTTTTATAAATTTTTTGCACTGTTCATAAATTCTACTGTCAACAGCGAGATTAATTTATTTTATAATTTTTTTTTGAGTCATTTAGGTGAATATACATAGAAAGAGTGGTAATTAGGTAGATGGTTGTTTTAAAAAAATATTTGCACGATCGTGCAAGAGGGGTGTGTGAAATTACATACGACTCCAAAACAACGTAGGGATGGGCTGATTTATTCTGACGAGTGTGTCGGACAATAAATAATATTTTTTGTTTTTGCTTTTTTAGAAAAAGTTGTGAGCTATTTGTTTGCATTTGTATTGTTAATAATAATCAAACAGAAATCCGGTTCAAATTAGGTTAAATATATATATAAGATGAGTTACGTGAGTACAGAGTTTATGAGTTTATTAGTGGTTGTGTCATAGTCGTGTGCAGCTTAAACAAAATGAATCTTTTCAAACCAAAAACGATGGTTTCTCTAGTGATACCGAACACTGTAGAAGCCAATTTTTTTTTAAAAATCCATTTGAAAAAAAAAATATGATCAAACAAATCATGATCCGGATACATTCACCATAAGAAAAACTCCCAGAAAACAAAAGATCTCACCATCATCATCATCATAGAAAACAAACACCGTTCCAAACTCATAACTCGAAAGCAGAAGGATAAATAAAAAACCAAAAAAAAAATCGGCGATAACAAAGAGGCCATGAAAAAACGCACCAATACAATAAAAACACATCAATACAATATGTTCAAAGGAACATCATCAGGATTACAAGAATCAGATTTATTTTTAGTTTTTTTTAGTTTGATTGTAATTACAGTGTTCTTGGCACGGAGACCTTCTGAGGAAAAAAAAAAGAAATAATTTTTATATTAGATAATGCAAGTAGACATAAGGGTATGGTAGGTATATTTGAAAAAGGAACAGTATGCATATCACATTGCTAATTATCTTTTATTCTATGTATATAGGATGCAATTACTCTTTTTTTTAAGACAAAACAAAGAAACCCTTAATTTCTTAAGGATAAACATGGTCTAACTTTGGAATTTTTTTGGGTAAACTCTACAAACAAAAAAGGAAATGGAATAAACAATTAATTGAGTCGGGCCTTTTGGGGTTAGAAAGTGAGAGGAGCAACTTTAAAAAGAAACACGTAGCAAAGTGAAAGAGAATCTTCGTGAGAGAAGGCTTTTGATTCCCCTCTCTCTCTCCTACAATCATCTTCACAGACTCATCACTTCTCTGTTTTGTCCTCCGTCTCCAGATTTCTCTCAGATTCCGACCCAAGTCAACTCGTCGCTGCTTTATTCTTTGCTGTTTTGTTGGAATGATAACACGGATCCTCTCCGATCTCATGGATATTCCAACGGCGGTTGCTGCCGGCCAATCCGTGATGGGTACGATCAAGATCGCCGTGATGCCAATAGCCAAAGTGTTCACCATGTGCTTCTTGGGTCTTCTTATGGCCTCTAAGTACGTCAACATCTTGCCTCCCTCCGGCCGCAAACTCTTGAACGGGGTAATCTTTCTTCCTTTCTTTTTGTTTCACCTCGAGTGTTTGTTTCTGTATCAACAAGTTTGTGTCATGTTCCATGATACTACAGTTGGTCTTCACGCTTCTGCTTCCATGCTTGATCTTTTCCCAGCTCGGACAAGCCGTTACTCTCCACAAGATGCTTCAATGGTTTTGTTTCTTTTTCCTCAAGTCTCTTATTTATCTATTTCTATAGGGTCAAAGGCACCTTCTTTTGATCTGTTTCAGGTGGTTCATTCCGGTTAACGTCGTTCTTGGTACAATCTCAGGATCGTTAATAGGCTTCCTTGTTGCTACCATTGTTCGGCCTCCTTACCCTTATTTCAAGTTCACAATTATTCAAATTGGAGTTGGTTAGAACCCTTGTCTTGTCTGATACTTCTCTATGGCTACTTGTAATCCGTCTCATACTCTGTGTGTGGGCCCTGTGCAAAGTTTATTTTCACAGCAATAACTAAAAGAATTTTTTAGAAAAAGACCCTTAAATTTTGCAAAAACAAAGGCCTTAAACACTAACTAAAATTTTGAAAAAAATGTTGTGGACCTAGTGCAAATGCACCTTTGGCACATTCCAAGAGACGGGCTGTTTATGTGTCTTTTGTTGTTTTCAGGTAACATTGGTAATGTGCCTCTTGTGCTACTAGCGGCTCTATGTAGGGACAAATCCAACCCTTTTGGTGACTCTGATAAATGTAGCATTGATGGCACTGCCTATATCTCTTTTGGTCAATGGGTACACTTTTCAACACGTAGCATTGATGTCACTGTTTGTTTCCATTTCGCTCAATTTCTTAGGGACTTTAACTGTGTCAGGTTGGTGCTATCATCCTCTACACATATGTGTACCAGATGTTTACTCCTCCTCCTGAAGGTTTCGATGGTGAAGATGAAAATCTTCCTTTGAAAAATGTACCTGTTGATGCTACTGCTTCAGAGCAAATCCCCTTGCTTAGTCAGAATCATCCCAAGGACGTTTCACTCTCTCAAGCTCCCCTCGCTGTACAGTACGATGAACCTAGAGGAAGAGTGGATTTAAAGATTACACAGATCTTTGTTTACCTCTATGAGAAGTTGAAACTAAAGCAAATCATCCAACCTGCAATAATTGCTTCAGTAAGTATATTTCGCCTGTTCCGTTCTCCTGTACTATTCTGACAATCTGATGAACAAGAGAACTTGAAATTAACATTACTTTGTTACTAAAAACAGACATGTTTTCCGTTTACTTCCAGATTCTGGCAATGATACTTGGTGCAATACCTTTCACGAAGAAGTTGATATTCACAAATGGTTCACCTCTTTTCTTCTTCACAGATAGCTGCATGATTCTTGGGTAAGCATTGCAAACACATTCTTTATTTATTTTCTGCAAATATTAACTGTAGAAGAAACTTTTGGCTACCAGGGACGCCATGATACCGTGTATCTTGCTGGCACTTGGTGGAAATCTCATTAACGGTGAGGATTACTGCTCTCTCATATTCATATAGATCTTTGTTTTGAGCCCATATTAATGGAACTTCCTTGTACAAAACATTTTCAGGACCAGGAAGTTCAAAACTTGGTTTCAAGACAACAGGGGCGATTATATTTGGACGGTTGGTGTTGGTGCCACCAGCAGGACTAGGAATAGTGACATTAGCAGACAAACTTGGGTTCCTTCCAGCTGATGACAAGATGTTTAGGTTTGTGTTACTTCTACAGCACACAATGCCTACCTCTGTGCTCTCCGGTGCTGTTGCCAACCTTAGAGGCTGTGGAAGGGAGTCAGCTGCTGTGCTCTTCTGGGTTCACATCTTCGCCATCTTCTCAATGGCTGGATGGATGGTAATGTATATCAACATACTCTTCTAGATTCTTCGTCATATTTACTTTTATCTTTCTTGTGTAAAATGTCACATGAACTGAGCTACCTTCCTTTTGTTTGCTCTGAATAAATTAGTATATTGACATGTGCTTTATAAAGGTTTAAACTTCTATTAAACTAAGATCCATGAGATGAAACAAAAACAAACACTCAAACAACTTATACACTAACACCTGGAACTAGTCATCAGCTGTTTGAGAAAACTGCATCCATCTTCTGGTTCTGCTCTTCCTTTGGCTGTGAAAAACCAAAAACACGTTATGGGAAGTTACAAAATTTAAAATAACCAGCCTAATGTTAATGTATCCGATTACTGTATTATGTTTTTTTCTTGAATTCTTTTTTGCATTCCTATTTTAGTGGAGTCTAAACATGGATCCTATTTTATATTTAAAAAGTAACATTTTCATAAATTTGACATATGGATCCTATTTTATATTTAAAAATTTACAAAATTATGTATAGAAATAAAAGCAAAAAATAAAAAGAAAAAATGAGAAGAGTAACACACGATGTTTAACAAATCAATCCAATCCAGTAATCTCTTCCGACGGTTCTATTTGCCCACACTCCACGATCACCATTCATATCTACTCTTATAACTACCTTCAATTTATCGTTTATACTGTGGGAATAGAAATCCACCTACTGTCAATAGATCGTAAATAAGGAAACTTCGGATAAACCCTAAGTTTTCAGAGGAACCGGCTATCTGCAAAACCACACAACGATAATTAAGAAAACGATGAACTTTAAAATTAAACAGAGAATTAATGAGATTGAGAGCAAGAAGGTTCTTATTCCGAATCTGCGTGGGAACTGGTACAAAGAGAGTAGCCGAAACTCTAAAAGTCTAAGAACGAAAAACCCTAGTTGAGACGCAGCTCGCTAACAGAAAACAGAAATATTCCTAAACGCTTATTTTGGTGGTGAAAGCTCTGAAAATCGTGTCCCAGCTTCTGCCCTATGCCTCTTGCTTATATACTCCCTCTTAGGTAGTTTTAGTCTTTCCATTTCGCCCGAAATCAAGTTTATCGGGAATTTTCCATTTCTCTTGATCCTTCCTTTTCTCCCGCGGAAATTTTCTATTTATCTTCAAACTTGCCTTTTGTCTTCAAACTTGACATTTATCTTCCTTCTGCGAGTAAACCATCAAAACGTTATCGTATCTTCGGGTTTGATTTCTTTAATATCGGGAGATGGTTTTTTATCGTATTTTAAGACCTTTTGGGCCGTTTTACGATAAAATCTGTTTTACGACTTTATACGAGATCGTTTCCAGATCCGATGCAGTTTTGTATGATTTTCTCGACTTTTTATTAAAAACGCGTTTTTTATGATTTTCTTGAATAAATCGTATAGTTTAGGCAATGTTCGGTGTTTCATTTAGCCGTTGCCGTTTTATACGATTTCCTCGAGTTCTTTCTGAGAAAACAAAGTTTAACGGTTTTTACTGTAAAACTCGAAAGATAGGTCGGATCGAGACGAAAAGGGAGACATTTTGAACATGGTTCGGAGCACGACCGTGTCGAAGGTCGTAAGCATTGAATAGGGGATACGGGAGATCGAGGCTTGGGATGGTTGATTCGACGTACGGTGAACCGGGCCGGACCGGTCCGGCTGGCTGGTCAGTGAACCGTCTGGGAAGCTTCTAGTTCGCCCAACGGCGAACTAAGCCGGTCATGGCCTAGTTCGCCGTTGGGCAAACTAAGCCGGCTTAGCTTAGTTCGCCGTTGGGCGAACTAGTCGGGACGGGGCTAGTTCGCCCAACGGCGAACTAAGCCAGTCATGGCTTAGGTCGCCGTTGGACGAACTAGCCGGGACGAGGCTAGTTCGCCCACCGGCGAACTAAGCCGGCTTGGCTCAGTTCGCTGTTGGGCGAACTAGTCGGGACGATGTTAGTTCGCGTTTTACGGCAGTTTCGGTTTTTCGTGGTTTTGTAAAACGGTCCTTCGAGTTTTATAAAATGATTCTTCGAGTTTTATAAAACGATTCTCGAGTTTTATAAAATGATTCTCGAGTTTTATAAAACGATTCTCGAGTTTTATAAAACGATTCTTTGAGTTTTATAAAATGATTCTTCGAGTTTTATAAAACGATTCTCGAGTTTTATAAAACGATTCTTCGAGTTTTATAAAACGATTCTTCGAGTTTTATAAAACGATTCTTCGAGTTTTATAAAACGATCCTCGAGTTTTATAAAACTATTCTTTGAGTTTTATAAAACGATTCTTCAAGTTTTATAAAATGGTTTTCGAGTTTTATAAAACGATTCTTTTTTGGTTTAAAAAACGATTCTCGACTTTTATAAAACGACTCTCGAGTTTTATAAAACGATTCTTTGAGTTTTATAAAACGATTCTTCGAGTTTTATAAAATGGTTTTCGAGTTTTATAAAATGATTCTTTTTTGGTTTAAAAAACGATTCTCGAGTTTTATAAAACGACTCTCGAGTTTTATAAAACGATTCTTTGAGTTTTATAAAACGATTCTTCGAGTTTTATAAAACGATTCTCGAGTTTTCTAAAACGATCCTCGAGTTTTATAAAACGATTCTTCGAGTTTTATAAAACGATTTCTTTTATATTTCTACGGGGAGTTTTGGTCATTGATTCCGTCATACCGATTTTGACCCCAACAGTTATCCCCCCAGTTCATAAAAATCGTTTGAGTTCTTGCGAGCGGATCGAGCTTGTTTGGCGAGTTTGGTAGAATTAGGCGGAAATTTAATGGCCAAAAGTCCAAAGGTGAATAGTAAAATGTTTCTTATAAGTATATGGAGTAAATTTTTGAATTCTTTACTTCACCTTTCATAAGTTGTCCAAGAAACTTTCTCTCTACTTCCTTTGAATCTATTTCTTCCAAAGTTTTCAAGTATGTTTTCAAAAAGAAGAACTCGTTCCTCAACAAGCTCTGACTCTCGTAACTCCGAAGGATCGAGCTCGCAACCTCGAGTTTCGGTTCCCAAGGAGGAATGCTCGTTTCCTTCGATCGATCCGGCAGATCGTGCGGCTTTTTGGGCGTTGGGAGACGAGTCGGGATCTGCTAGGCCTGGGATTTGGGTCCCAGCTCCATCGGAGGTTGATTAAGCATCCGAACATCCGAACTCAGTTCCTCCTAACAGTATTGAGTTCATGCGAGAATTTTGCCAAGTTCCAGAAGCGGTCGAGTTTGGCCTTCCACTTGCCGGGGAGAGCGACAAGGCTGCGCCTGATGGCTTTTTTACGTGATACAACGCCTTTTTGCAGCAATGCCACTTGTGGTTTCCGATCCAGGAGGTCATTGTTCGATATCTTCATTGGCTGGGATTAGGACTGTTCAATATGGTGATACCGAACCGTACCGAACCGAACCGAAATAGACAATATGGTTTGGATTTGGTATATACCATATAAACCGAATGGATATGATTTTATAAAAACTGTAGGATTTGGATATGGTTAGGTTTATAACCGATTAAACCGAATAAACCGAACAAAACCGATCAAAGAAAAAATATAGAAATATATACATTATATAACCATTTATTTTCTTGGAATAGTCTTTTTATTTTAATTTTTTATACCTTGTGGAGATATATCTTAATAATTTTATTTTTTTTCTTCAACTATTATCTAAATTTGATTTGATTTTACATGTTGTAAGAAATTGTGAAATTAGATTGTACCATGTAATTTATTTGGAAGAACAAAGAGAAAATAAGAAAAGCTATAAAAACTGAATCGTTGAACGTTTTGTTTGTTGTTAATTTCACATTTTTATATTTATGAACACCTAGGATTATTTTAATAAATGATAGTTTTGACAATATGTTTTCAAAAAAAATTCATATAATATGAAACCAAATCAAATAATAATGTTATTTGGTATAAAACCGAATAAACCGAAAACCGGTAGTATAAAAACCGAACAAACCAAATTAAATATGGTTCCAATATGGTAGCTTATTTTTATAAACCGAATAACCGAAAACCAAAAAAAACCGAACCAAAACCGGACCGAACACCAGATTTAACAGGCCTAGCTGGGATTATCGATCAGTCAGTTGACTCCCCTCTAGTTTAAAACAACTTTTTGGTCTTTTGAAGCTGAGCTACGAGCAGGGAATCATCCTCAGCGTTGACCATCTCGAAGGTCTACTGAAACCCACGGAGATGACGCAAAGGATCACTTTGTACCCTCGTGAAGGAATCGTCACTGGTTGTTCATCGATCTCTCCTTCTTGGAAGAAAATTTTCTTCTATGTTCGCATTGAAAGTGCGTCCTCGAGGAGGATTGCATCCCATTTTTCACGACCGTATGGGGTCGGAAAGGTACGTGATTCGAGTTCATACAAATTTGTCCTTTTGCTGCCCCTTTTTTTTTATTCGTTTTCGTTTTCCACAGAGACCAACCCTTTACTTCCGCATCCAGTAGATCTCCCGAATATCAGTGACTTACTGAAGCGCAGGGAAGTTGGCTGGGGCAGTTTTTCTCCACAGCGTGTCCGCCGGGCGGTTGCTCTCGCCCGATCTCGGATTTTTGCGGTTTCTCTGAGTTATGGAGAGGATCCGTTTATAGGAGAATTTATCCCGTACGTTCCCTCAATGAGGAGAAGCGGGTCGAGATTCCGAAGGGACAAGAATCCGGTTGTTGAAGATGACGATTCTGAACGTGCGGCTTCTCCTCACAATATTCTCAAGGACTTCCTTGATAGTCAAGCGGAAGAAGGTGTCTGGACGAAAGCGGGCGGATCGTCGACCTCCCATTTTCCGGGCGTTGATCATGATCAAGTCCCGGAGTTTACTAGAGGGTCTGAGCAAGCTAAAGAGGTACGTGCGTTTATTTTTTTTGAGCGATTTTATCATCGGATGATTTCGCTTAATTCTTTTCTTTGGCAGAGTTTCCTTGTCATGAGCCGGGCCCTAGACAGCCGTAATGCTGAAGCTCGTCTTGCCGAGTTTCGAGCAGATATGGCCGAAAAAGAAGTCGCTCGTCTTCGGGCGGAGGCTGAGGCTAACCAAGCCGAAGAAACAATTGAGAGGGAAATAGCTCGCGTGAGGGATGAGTGTGCAGCTAGATCTTGCCGCGCCAAGGAGCTTTCTGACCAAAAAATTCGCCGTGCTCGTCGTGNCGTAATGCTGAAGCTCGTCTTGCCGAGTTTCGAGCAGATATGGCCGAAAAAGAAGTCGCTCGTCTTCGGGCGGAGGCTGAGGCTAACCAAGCCGAAGAAACAATTGAGAGGGAAATAGCTCGCGTGAGGGATGAGTGTGCAGCTAGATCTTGCCGCGCCAAGGAGCTTTCTGACCAAAAAATTCGCCGTGCTCGTCGTGTAGGCAAAAGAGAGGTTGCTGCTGAGATGAAGGCCCGTCGTGAGCGATTTGCAACTGGCTGTTCGGATGCTGAAGTTTCTCTACGGGTGCATGGTGATTATCGCGAATGTCGTGGTATCGTTAATGGGTTGTCCCTTACTCAGAACGAAGGGTATTCGTTTACTGAAGAATATTCCGCACGACTGGGGCATGTGGGTCAGAAGAAAGACATGCAGCCCAAACTTTTTGATCTTAGGGCGCGCATGTGGGATCAGTGGAACCCTATTGTGGTATCGCCGGATTCGGCCGAGGTTGGACCTGGGATTTCGGATGCAGAGGGTGAAGTTGATCAGTCCGCGTTCTATGACTTCAATGTGTGATGTTATTGCTTTTATGATTTCGTTGTTGTTTTTCCGGGACTTGCCGTTGGTGGCTTTGAATCCCTACCGCCGGGCGGTGTGTATTTGCGGACATTAAAATCTTTTCTAATTATGAAATTTGTATTTCGTTTTTAGATGTAGAGGGAATAGTACGAGTTGTCATCTCGCATCTAACTCTTGGTGTAAATCGTCTGTTTCGTTAACTCGGAAGGTTTCAATTTTCGCGAGTGTTTAGATGTAGGCGAAGAGACATGCCTTTAGGATCTCGATTTATGCCTTGAGACGTTAGCGGCCAGTGTGTTGGGTTTAGGGCAAGACCTAGGTTTACTTTCGGATTGAGGCTATGCGATGACTAGTCGGCTTTCGTTTTGCCTGTTGCGATTTTAACCTGACTCCATACCGATTTAGAATCTGCGATAGGTTCTCGGCTTATGTGATTCGTATGGATGGAATCGAGCATCTCACCGGGAACAATTTCTAAGTTGCCCAGAAGTGCTGACCAAAAATTTGGATTTCTTTTATAGCGCGCTATTTTATCCTAGTCGGATGTATGCGGACCGATAGGTCGATGCGTTTGTTTAGGACGGCTAGCGTTCTCGACGGGGCTAATCGCCGAGCGTTCGTATTTTTATAGTCGCGGAAGGACTTGTGGGAATATTTTTCTCGAGAATTTAGGCGACGTCTCGCCGGTTCTTTCCGAAAATATTTTGATGTGCAAGTTTTATAGAAACGATTAAGTAGTTGTTACTGCGGAAGCGATTTTCCGGATGTTTGGTATTCTTTTTTGCGTTTTTCGATAGTAACGAAGATTTTTATAATATTCTAACTTTGTCTTTATTTAAAATTTCAAAAAAATTTCGATAACAAAAGCGAAAGTTTTTTTTAAAATTTGGGAGTATACGAGTATCCCCCCCCCCCGTTTTTGGAAGGGGGGATAGCTGAACTCGTCTTTAGGCGAGCTGCCTACGTATTCCTTTCGGAAATCAAGCCATCTCGTAGTTCGGATTGTTTGTGCGAGTATGCTTACTCGGCTGTCGCAGACTTTTCGATCACTTCAGTTGTCGGATCGATGTCTTTGTCCGGGCTTTTCTCCTCCGGTTGGGTGGAAGCGATGGGTGCGGAAATTTGCTGTTCCTCGACCGTTGCTTGCTTTGGATTGTCTTCCGCGGGCGGTGGCGTAACCTTTTCCCGTTTCAGTTTTACGATTGCGACCGCCAATTGTCTCAGCTTGTGTTCGGCCAGGAAGCAGGATCGTGATTGTCTTTGGCATCCCCAAATTGCTGCGATTCCCGTGGGAGTCGGGAATTTGATGCCTAAGTGATACGTCGATAGAACCACCTTCATGGAATTTATCCAAGTCGTTCCCATGATCACATTGTAGATATCCGGGAAATTGACTACCGCGAAGTTGACGATTTTCGTCACTTCTTTCGCTGCGACCAGTAGTCGGATCAATCCTAGGGTCATGGATGTCTCGCCGGAGAAACTGGTCAACGGTTTTTGAATTGGCTCGACTTCCGAGAGATCAATTCCCATGCGTGCTAGCGTGTTGCGGAATATCACGTTGACGGTACTTCCAGTATCGACCAGGATTCGAGCAACTTCTAAATCGCGTATCACTAAGTCGATGACAAGGGGATCGGTGTGAGGTTGGTCGATTTCGCCGTTCAGCGTCGTCGAATGAGATTACCCCTTTCGGAGAGTCATCCGTCGGCACCTTCCAACTCGAGCCGGTTTTGGCATTACGTTGGTAGGATTTGATTGATGAGACGGTGTCGTTGTAGTATTGCGATTCACCGATAATCATGTTGATTTTTCGGCGGTTAGCGTTGTTACCCTACTCATCTTGTCTTCGTCCGCGTTTTTCACCCGACTGGTTCCCTTGAGGCGGAGTTTCATCTCGCGAGTTCCTGTCGTTTTTCGGGAGACGGTCCGAGTCGCGGATGAGATCTTTGACGCTGGATATCTCAGAGAGTTCTCCTGCGATCATTTTTGCAGCAAGTCTAACGCCGAGAACTTTGCAGTTCACGGTGGAGTGTCCACGGGTTTGGTGGAGGTCGCAGAAAGTATTCTGATCATAATTCGAAGTTCTCGTCCACGTGTTACCCGTGGTTCGTCCTTGCTCCGATCCGGAGTTAATAGCGTAGTTAAGCGCCCCTTGGAGATCCTGTCCCTCGTGATGGACGAATTTGTCGTTACGAGAATTCCTCTTTTTCTGCTTCTGCTCGGACGCGTTATCCTTTGCGGACGTTTTCGTCGGCTTATGCTTTTCGGACAGGATTTTTGTCTCCTCTTCGATGGTTATGTAATCAGTAGCCTTATGGAGCGCGTCCTGAATCGTCCGCGGTATCTCGAGAGTTATCCATTTGCGGAATTTTGATTTGAACCAGAACGATTTCCTTAACGCGTCGATGGCTGCTTTGTCGCTGATTCCCCTAACCCTAGCCATGACGAGTTTGAACCTACTCATGAAATCGCGGAGAGATTCGTCCTCCTTCTACGCCGAGCTCCAGAGGTCGGCGTCGGAGGTTTCCGGGTTAATGAACATCGAGTATTGCTTCAGGAATTCCGAAGCAAGTCGACGGAAACTTCCGATCGAATTTCGCCTAAGTTTGGCGAACCATTCGAGCGCTGCTCCTTCTAGGTTTTCGACGAAGAGACGGCAGTGGCCTGCGTCCTTTTCGTGGTCCTTGAGTTTGGCTCGTCCCATGGTAATCTGGAATGCCTGTAGGTGTGCTTTGGGATCAGACGTCCCGTCGTAAGTCGGCACCTTAAGTTTTCCGGGATCGGGCAGTTTGACCTCGGTGATGCGAGCTGTGAAGGGCGTTTTCCGAGACTCGTACAGTAGCCGATCGATTTTGGGTGCGGCGCTGGTAGAGTGATGAATCTGAGATTTCACCGCTTTTACCGCTGCGGGCGTTTTAGTGATGTATTCGCGGAGATCGTGAATCTCAGTCAGATTTCCAGCAGTTTTCTGACCTTGTCGGCGTTTGCTGCGAGTAACCGGAGATCGCTCCTCGGTATTTTTTGCGTATAGCGCAAAGTCGAGTTCCTCCTCGTCTCTAGTAAGAAAACGTTCGAGAGAAGACTCCGGTAGAGGACTTCGAGTTTTTCTTCTCCTATGATGGATGTCAGCGTCTTCGTCCGATGAATCGGCCTGGTCGCTTGTCTCTAGGTTAACACTTTCGATGCCGTAGCCCTCCGTCTCCTTTTCGTGAGTAGGAGGTTTCTCCGATTCGTTTAGCGTCGCGTCAAGGTTCTCTTTTCCGAAATCTTTCTCCGGTAAGTTACCCTGCTCGGTTCTGGGACTATCCGTAGGAGCGCCGAAATCGAGCCTCCTTCCGCGGATCTTAGTAGTTCCGCGGGGGCGAATTGCTTGGGTTTTCGCGGTTAGGGTTTCAACCCGTTTTGCGAGCGATCCGATGAGCTTTTCCTGCTCTTCCGACTTTTTGTTAAACTCGGAAAGCATCTTTTCGATGGCCTCGGCATTAGCGTTTGTAGCGTTGGCCGCGGACGCATCTTGTGGTGGTGGTGTTTCAACATTGTCGCCTTCGTTGCGAGTTTTGTTGTCACCAGTCATCGTTTCTTCGTTGGACATGTTGCGGCTTCGGTGTAAGATAGATCCGACCCCCCCCCTCCTTCTAGCGCCAAACTGTGGGAACCGAAATCCACCTACTGTCAATAGATCGTAAATAAGGAAACTTCAGGTAAACCTTAAGTTTTCAGACGAACCGGCTATCTGCAGAACCGCACAACGATAATTAAGAAAACGATGAACTTTAAAATTAAAAAGAGAATGAATGAGATTGAGAGCAAGAAGGTTCTTATTCCGAATATGCGTAAGAACTGGTACAAAGAGAGTAGCCGAAACTCTAAAAGTCTAAGAACGAAAAACCCTAGTTGAGACGCAGCTCGCTAACAGAAAACGAAAAAATTCCTAAACGCTAATTTTGGTGGTGAAAGCTCTGAAAATCGTGTCCCAGCTTCTACCCTATGCCTCTTGCTTATATACTCCCTCTTAGGCGGTTTTAGTCTTTCCATTTCTCCTGAAATCTAGTTTATCGGGAATTTTCCATTTCTCTTGATCCTTCCTTTTCTCTCGCGGAAATCTTCGATTTATCTTCAAAATTGCCTTTTGTCTTCAAACTTGTTATTTATCTTCCTTCTGCGAGTAAACCATCAAAACGTTATCGTGTCTTCGGGTTTGATTTCGTTAATATCGCGAGATGGGTTTTTATCGTATTTTAGGACCTTTCGGGCCGTTTTACGACTTTATACGAGATCGTTTCCTGATCCCATGCCGTTTTTTATGATTTTCTCGACTTTTTAATAAAAACGCGTTTTTATGATTTTAACGAAAAATATCGAACAAATCGTATAGTTTAGGCAATGTTCGGTGTTTCGTTTAACCGTTGCCGTTTTATACGATTTCCTCGAGTTCTTTCCGAGAAAACGAAGTTTTACGGTTTTTATCGTAAAACTCGAACGATAGGTCAGATCGAGACGAAAAGGGAGACATTTTGAACATGGTTCAGAGCACGACCTTGTCGAAGGTCGTAAGCACTGAATCGGGGATACAGAAGATCGAGGCTCGGGATGGTTGATTTGACGTACGGCGAACCGGGCTGGACCGGTCCGGCTGGCTGGTCGGTGAACCGTCCGGGAAGCTTCTAGTTCGCCCAACGGCGAACTAAGCCGGTCATGGCTTAGTTCGCCGTTGGGCGAACTAGCCGGGACGAGGCTAGTTCGCNAGGTCGTAAGCACTGAATCGGGGATACAGAAGATCGAGGCTCGGGATGGTTGATTTGACGTACGGCGAACCGGGCTGGACCGGTCCGGCTGGCTGGTCGGTGAACCGTCCGGGAAGCTTCTAGTTCGCCCAACGGCGAACTAAGCCGGTCATGGCTTAGTTCGCCGTTGGGCGAACTAGCCGGGACGAGGCTAGTTCGCCCACCGGCGAACTAAGCCGGCTTGGCTCAGTTTGCCGTTGGGCGAACTAGCCGGGACGATGCTAGTTCGCGTTTTACGGCGGTTTCGGTTTTTCGCAGATTTGTAAAACGATTCTTTGAGTTTTATAAAACGATTCTCGAGTTTTATAAAACGATTCTCGAGTTTGTTAAAACGATTCTCGAGTTTTATAAAACGATTCTCGAGTTTTATAAAACGATTCTCGAGTTTTATAAAACGATTCTTTGAGTTTTATGAAACGATTCTTCGAGTTTTATAAAACGATTCTCGAGTTTTATAAAACGATTCTTCGAGTTTTATAAAACGATTCTTCGAGTTTTATAAAACGATTCTCGAGTTTTATAAAACGATCCTCGAGTTTTATAAAACGATTCTTTGAGTTTTATAAAACGATTGTTCGAGTTTTATAAAACGATTCTCGAGTTTTATAAAACGATCCTTGAGTTTTATAAAACGATTCTTTGAGTTTTATAAAACGATTGTTCGAGTTTTATAAAATAGTTTTCGAGTTTTATAAAACGATTCTCGATTTTTATAAAACGATCCTCGCGTTTTATAAAACGATTCTTCGAGTTTTATAAAATGATTTCTTTTATATTTCTACGGGGAGTTTTGGTCATTGATTCCGTCGTACCGATTTTGACCCCAACATATACCTCTGTGAACTGCAATGTCACTCTATGTTTTCTCTTACTGAAATCCACGCAACATTTCTTCTCCAAGATAAATTCGTATTTGGTAAATCATATCAATTGTTTTTTGTTGCTCAGTTTTCTGGGATCTCATATTTCTCTCTACTTTTTCCTAGACAGCATTTGTACATGAAGCTTTGCTCAGATGAAAAGTTTGCCTTAGAAGAACTCAGGTTTGATTTTTATTTTGCCAAATATGTAAATCTGAGACATGGTAAGCGCAATAAATCGTTTTTATGTAAGTTTATACCTCTGCATCCAATAAATATAGGAGGGAAGAAGACAAGACAAACTCTCTTTAACAAGACAAAGTATTATTGGGTCAATCTACAATCCAGCATATTTGAATGCAGCCACCGCTAAATGGAGTACTTACTGAGGTAATAATCAGTATATAGAACTCTACTGTATAATACTCTCTTACTCTTTTCCATTATACAAATCTGTTTTCTTCTTCTTCCTAATAGCTTATTCTTAGGAAACAAATAAATTAACAAAAGATTTGACTGCGTAAATTTAAGACATCAGAGCTTCTCTCTGGTTCAAAATATAAACATAAATATTTTGACACTTTTCTTTCACTTAACCATGAAAACTTCTAATGTTTTTTTTTTTTTTTTTTTTCCAGCAAGAAGTGCTTTGGTTTTATAAAGGTCAAATGATGGCTAGATCATCTTACCACTGAGGAACCTGAAGATAGCTATTGGTCCTGCTGTGGAACGAGATTAAAGTCAATGTTAAAAGAGCAATTTTAGTTAATTATAAGTTATAACTATATACGTTGTCTATAATTTATAGAAACTGAGAAAAGTTACAGCCGTAGTTACAGCCTTATAGTAATACAAATTATTACTCTTCTCCATCCTTTGACAATTGACACTTAAGAACAATAAAAAGATATGCAAGACAATCTAATTTATTGATAAAAAGTATTTTTAATATGTAACTCTCTTGAAGTCTTCGTTTTTGAATATGTATTTATTGATTTGTTTTTGAATATTTGATTTCGTTTGCAATATTCATAAAAGAAATTAGCCAACCCGTATTGCGCGGGAAAATATCTAGTATCTCTCTATTGCTTGGAACCTTATGACTAACAATGACCAACAATGACCTAAGTTCCCTATTTATACTACCAGATTTTTCCTATATTCATAAGACCTATGATAAATTTTCCTTTTTCCATTATGCTCCGTACAAACTAACCGACGTTTTTGTTGTTGCAGGATTTGGATTTGGGCCAAGACTGAAAAATTAAGGTCCATTAGTCCACAAATACAATTAACGTAATGTTTTACACTAATGTAAAATCAGGTGTTTTACACTAATGTAAAATTAGGTGTTTTGTCCGCACATGCGGACATAATTTTCTTACAATTTATTATTAGTCTATATTTTATTAATTCAAACCAATATAATAAGTTATGATTTATGCTTTAAAATTAATTATAAATGACAATACTCACATAACAAAATATTTTCTATAAAAATATTTTTACAAATGTGTTGCTTTAATTTATGTTAATTATAATTTTTTCTATCTTAATATTTTATTTCTATAATAGAAAAATATTTTCAAGATAACAATATAATACATAAGAAGTATCTTATTTTCTCAAAATATAATTTTTAATAAAATTATTTTTTATTTTATAATAAATTTTATATGAAATTATTAAAATATAAAAATAATCAAAATTATCTAAATCATGGAGAAATTACAAATCAGATAATTCACTTAAATTTTCTAATAGAAAATATATGTTCAAGATAACAATCTAATACATAAGAATTATCTTATTTTTAATTAAATCTAGTATTATTATATATATTCGTTTTATTATTTAATAAATTATATATGAAATTAGTAAAATATGATAAATAAGCAAAGTATAAAACCATGGAGAAGTTGATAATTCAACATTGATTTCTTTATATTTAACTAATAATATTTTAACTTAATTTTTAATTTTTATGATAAAAAATATATTTTAAAGATAACAATATAATACATAAGAATTATCTTATTTTCTAAAAATATAATATTATTAATAGAAATTCGTTTTTATTAAATAAGAAATTGTATATGAAATTATTTAAATAAGAGAAATAAAAAAATTTACCTAAAATCAAAGAAAAGTTGACAACTAAGGAAAAATTGACAATTAAGCAAAATTACTTCTTATATAATAGTATAGATCTTTTTGAAATTTCTTCTATAAATATTGAGTCCTTCCTTTCATTTGGAATATACGAGCAAAACAATTGATAAACACGATGTCTTTCTACACTTTTGGTCCTCTTCCTCTTTTCTTTTACTTTTTCTTCCACCATATGATTCCTCTTTTCTTTTACCGATAAATACACTGATACACATAATAGCATAAAGCACACCAATAGAATAAATAGCTATAATAATAGTTTTCTGGTATACATTGTTAAACTCACATGGTCTTACTTACAGATAGCTATGCCTAATTCTAAACCAATAGAGTTCAGAGAAAGGAAAAAAAAAACAAAAGTTAACAGAACAAAAATGGCTTCGACAGTTGTCTTAAACCTCCAAGGCTTCAAGGAAACACAAACTCTTTAGGCTAGATCAGCAGGCATCTAGCGGATTCGAGTACCCTTGTACCGCTCCATGTCGCTTAGAGTCGTCATGTGAAATCTCCAGCTTTTTGATGACATCTCCAACGCTCTTACCACCGATGCAGGCATATGCCCGAATATTGGTATGTAGTCCAATAGACTCTATCGTCTTCTCTGTTTGTGAAGCAAATTCCCTTGATGGAGACAAGACCAAAACCTGAATCCTTTGTGACCAAACAAAAAGAAATTACCTTTTCTGATTAGTACATTAGAAATTCAGATATGTCATGCAAGATCAGTAAGTTGTAACCATGTCATATAAACACAGCAGTAATAAACCAATATTGCAGCCTTAAGTAAGTAGTCCTTGTCAAAGCAAGATCATGAACCATGTAATCACAAGAGAAAATAGATGTACTTTCTGGAGGAAGTGTTGACTAGTTGGCAGACGGAGATTGCAATCATGGAAGTTTTACCAGTACCAGACTGAGTCTGAGCCTGAGCGATAACCTCACGTCCTTTAAGAATAGGCAAGACAGCTCTCTGCTGAATCTCAGATGGTTTCTTGAAACCGTAGTCGTAAACGCTGCGAAGCACTTTGTCATTCATACCCATCTCTTCGAAACTCGAGATGGTTTTGATCTATTAGTTGAGCTTGAGCTCGAGAGAGAAAATGAAAGAAGAAACAATTTTCTGTTATTGATTCAGTTGTTCCAGATTACATTTATAGTATTGGTTTACAATCAAACCAAAAATAAAATTATACATAACTGGAATTAACCAACTAAACCAACTCTCTTCATTAATATTCCCCTTCAAGATGGCATGTGATAGACCATGATTTTGACCCGCTTTTGGTCATATTTTCTATATGTTTTTATTATAATTATCTATGTTTTGGAGTCTATTAGGTATGTTTTCAGGTTCAGGAGCATTTTGTGGTAAAGTGATGATTTAGGTGCCTTTTGGTGCTTAAAGAAGAGTTTTCCAAGATGACTATGAAGATCCGATATAAGAGACACATATC
>CAKOAT010252933.1:0-32469 GCA_932364175.1 Eruca vesicaria subsp. sativa | reverse complement strand
AAATGATTTCTCGAGTTTTATAAAACGGCTCTCGAGTTTTATAAAACGATTTCTCGAGTTTTATAAAGCGATTCTCGAGTTTCATAAAATGATTCTTCCAGTTTTATAAAGCGATTCTCGAGCTTTATAAACTGTTCTTTTTGTATTCTTGCGGAAAGTTTTGGCCATTAATTCCGTCGTACCGATTTTGACCCCAACAAAGGGTCTATTTCAATGAACAAGCAGTGGCTCATCCTACTAGGCCGTGTTCTCTCTAGCTCAGTACCCTCAAGATCATGTGGTATTCATGGGTACACTGGATCAGGGATACATTCCAAGGACTTATGAGAAAGCTATGGAGCATAAAGTGTGGAGAGAATCAGTGGGAAATGAGACCAATGCCATGATAATTAGTGGTATGAAACTGAACTTCCAAAAGGGAAGAAGGTAGTGACCAGCATGTGGATTTTCACCATCAAATACAATGCTGGTGGTACTCTGGAGAGATGCAAGACTAGATTGGTGGCAAGAGGGTTCACTCAAACTTATGGAGAAGATTACCTAGACACCTTTACACCAGTAGCTAAGCTTTATACCATCCAGATCATCTTATCTCTAGCAGTCAACTTAGAGTGGGATCTATGGCAAATGGATGTGAAGAATGCATTCCTACAAGTAGAGCTTGAGGATGAAGTCTACATAAAACCACCTCCTGGTCTAGAGCATCTAGTCAAGCCCGGGAATGTTCTAAGACTCAAGAAGGCCATCTATAGGTTAAAGCAATCACCAAGAGCTTGGTACCACAAGCTCTTCACCACACTCAATGGAAGAGGGTTTGTGAAATATGAGACAGACCATACTCTCTTTACCCTCACCAACTCACAAGGGATTGTAGTAATTCTAGTATATGTGGATGATATCATCATCACTGGAAGTGACAAGGAAGGTATATGTGGATGATATCATCATCATTGTATTTGATATCAAAGAGTTGGGTGAGCTAAAGTACTTCTTTGGGATTGAGATGTGCCGATCTAAAGAGGGACTATTTCTATCTCAAAGGAAGTACACACTTGATTTTATTGAGTGAGGCAAGACTCCGCTAGAAGATGGGTACAAGGTATTACGTGAGGGGGAGATGGAGAACAAACCATCTGAAGATGTCAAGAGATATAGGAGAATGGTTGCGAAGCTCATCTACCTTACTATCACGAGGCCGGATATGTGTTTTGCAGTAAACCAAGTCAGCCAGCATATGCAAGCGCCTAAGATCCATCATTGGAACATGGTGGAGAGGATATTCAGATACTTGAGAGAGACACCTGGAAAAGGAGTTTGGTTAGGCTGCAACAAGAGTACGGAGATTGTTGGGTATTGTGATGCAGATTGGACTAAATATAGATTGGATAGGAGGTCCACAGCTTGCTATTGCACCTTCATTGGAGGCAACTTAGTTACTTGGAAAAGCAAGAAACAAAAGATAGTGTCATGTTCAAGTGCTGAAGCTGAATATTGGCCTATGAGGAAGCTTACTAGTGAGTTGATTTGGATAAGGAATCTGATGAAGGTCTTGGGCATAGAGACTACAACTCCCATCACCATGCACTGCGACAATTCATATAGCTTCCAACAATGTGTTCCATAAGAGGATTAAACACATAGAGGTGAATTGGCACAAGGTGAAGCAAGCTGTGGAGCAACAAATCATCTTGCCATGCTATACCAGAAGTGAAGATCAGCTAGCTGACATCTTCACCAAAGCCGTCAGTACAATGGTTTGTGAGTTCATCCATTCAAAGCTCGGACTCATAGATCTCTCATCTCACTGATTCTCCTCTCCATGAAGTGTTCTACTCTTTTTCCTTGCCTTGGATTTTATCTCAAGAGATTTTACCTTGCTAAGGTTTTAATGAGGGAATGCTTCATGGCTTCCAAGCTTGACTTGAAGAGGAGTGTTGAGATGAAGTAATAAACCAGAACAGTAGTAATAAAGTGAAGTACAATGAAGTGTTGAAAGGCAAGTAAAAGAGGGAACAAAGATTTAAATATCTGGTCTAAGGTTCCTTAAGTTTTAGAGTTAAATAAACATGTGGAAGCAAGTAGGAGGAACTCTTGGGGTTTTATGCCAAACCAGAGTCACATGTCTTGGAAAGAAACAAAGAGAAGGAAGAGTTGTCCATTTCCGTTCAGCTGAACGTGCCCTGACCTAGATCAGATTTCCCTTGTTTATTAGTTCATATTATATTACTTGTCAACTCTTTATTCTATTTATAGAACTCCTGTAACAATTAAATCAGTATGAGAATAAAGCTTATTCTTCTTCCGTAAACTCTCTCTCTCAGTTCTATCTTATTCTCTTTGATAATTTCAAGCATAATCTCATCGAAAAACTTTCTCTAATTCTCTAATTCTTACATACAAGAATCTCAAAATGCTAAATTTTATCGGATGTCGCCTAAGATACAAAACTAAGCTCTAGTCTTCTATACGTTACCAATTATAACGAATGAAACAACCAGGAACAGATGATAAAATATTTATAAAAAGATAATAACCATCAGATCTAATTATCTACAACACTCTCTTGTTCTCTCTTCTTGAATCCACCAAACCGAAAAAAGAAACCACTTCTCGTCGCCTTCTTCTTTCTTTTCTCATCATCTACTTTATATGCCACTGATCCGCTTTTCGTCATCCATAAACTCCTTTTTTCTCGGCCGCTGCCTCCAGCCATCAACAAGTAGCATCGGCGATCCACAAGAGGAGAAGGACAAGAAGAGACAGTTGATGAGGAGGACAGAGAAGTTGTTGAGGAAGAGTATATGATGTGACGGGCTTTTCGTAAACGTAAAGAACAATAAGAAGAAGAGGAAGTTGCTTTGATAAAGATAGAGAGCCTCTCGTGGAGACAGAGAGAGCATACACCAGGTGATTGCCTGTGCTTTGGGTGCATCTTACACAACACAGTGTTTTTTGTTTTATCTTGTGCCTTGGACTTGGACATTCGTCTTTTCCCGAGCAAACTCGTGCTCAAGCTCGCCATTTCTTCATCTACTTGGGTTGATAGATGAAATATTAAGTGTTTATATAAATTAAATTGGAGAAAATGATTTGGTATGAGATTCAACGATGGTTCGTTGGTTCTTTGGAGGTTTCTAGGGATTTTCCGGGAAAGTTTTAAGATGGGCCTTTTGTAGATTTTTGTTGACAGGTCGCGTAGGTCGGGGTAAGGGGAATCAACGGTTGAGATGAGTAGAGAAGATCAAGTGACAGCTGAGATGTTTAACAGGTCCGTTGAACCGACTAGAAAATTCCAATTCTGGTGGGCGCGCGCAAAAAGTCAAAAACATTGTAATTAATTTACGGGAAAATTGACAAAATAACCGCAAACTTTTAAAAATAAGTCAAAAAAATCTTTAACTCACAAATAAACCATTTTAATCTTCAATTTTTAGAATCATCAAATTTATTTTAACTAAAATTTATTTTTTTAACTAATAAAAAAAAATATAATTTTTCATATCGACTGTAATCACTAACTCAATAATATATGTTCAAATAAGTTTAGATATAATATTTTAAAATGAATTAAAAAAATATAATTTTTCATATCGATTGTAATCACTAAATCAATAATATATGTTCAAATAAGTTTATATATAATATTTTAAAATGAATTAAAAAAATTATATACATCAGCTACTGGAAATCCCTTTCACGCACTTGATTTCCTCATTTTCACTTGTTTCATCGTCTATTGAGTATATGCGATTATACTATTAAGAATAATGTGTTTAGGTTTTACATTTAACTTTTATGATGGCTTGTTTGTGAGTTGGAGATTTTAATGGCTTATTTTCGAAAGTTGAAGATTATTTTGTCAATTTTCCCATTAATTTACACACCAATAATTATAATAAAATAAATTTAATTCTTCTGGCTTGTTCGTACATACAACTATAATTATTTTATTTTGACATACACTTAAAGTAGCGATTGGTTTATTGTGGTTTAGTCTTAGTCAACTGTAACTAGATTTTATATTGAGAGAATTGGTTTATTCCGGGTTTGAGAGTAAACATGTACAAAGTGTGATTCACACTTTCATGAATCAATAACAGATAATATTTTCTTTGTATCTTCTCGCTCATGAGCTCATCCTTATACCATGGTTGAGTGAAGCTGATTCTCCATTATGTTCATCATATTTTTTTCTAATATGGTATCAAAGTTTTGAGCCCAAATTTAATCGATCCTCGATTCCTTGTTCATTTTTACCGATCAATCTTCTTTCTCTTGATTCTCTACTTTGATGGTGATTTTGGTTTGTCGCCTGATATACCATGATTTCGACCCACTTTTAGTTATGGTATATAAGTGTTGTAATAACTATTTTTTGTATTATAGATTCTTTTTAGAGTATTTATAGGTTCAAGTACATCCTGGAGAAATATGATGATTTTGGTATCTTTTGGAATCTTTTGAGTGCAAAAATGCACAGACGCGTCAGATGTTTAGCTACGGATGGAAACCATCTCACTGTTAGATTGAATCCATCTTTTGACAAAAGATAGATCTTTGAGTTAGATTTCCAATGCCCCCGGTTTGAGGTCAATCAACATCATGTAGAAGAGGTTATGCCCATTTTACTGAATAGTGGTCAGACTATTTCGCGAAAGGAAGCTGTCGAGAAGATAAAAGAAAATCGATCGATGCAGAACTAAATGTATCGATCGATGGGGATCCCATAACGCGGGTCATGTATATTTCAAGACTTACTTAAACCTAGAAGAAACCCAAATTACCAAGTTACCCTTAGACAACCAAAAACTCTATTTATGTGTTTTGTAAGCCATTGTTGATGGCTACGGTTTTTTCATCTTTTGTGTCATAGTTTTTATTTACGAGAGAAGAGAGGAACTCCATTGATAATGGTTTTATTTATATTCATGTTCTCCATCTATGATTTATGTGATAACTATCATGCATGAGTAGATCCACCTGCTAGGTTTAGGAATTTCAAGGGTTTTGAGTGAACTTCTGAATTACATGATTGCTAGGATAGGATACTATATATCTCTACACCAGGGTAGCTTGTAATACTAGGATTTGGAATAGTTAGAATAGACAGTGTGACTAACTGTTTGTTCCTAAAATCATAGGAGAATTGAGAGGCACAAGAGTGCAATAAATTAACGGAATTCAAGACCTGTTGGATTAGATACCTAGGCGCATACTAGTGTTGTTCTAGGAATCTAGTTGAACATAATCAATCAGATCGATAACGCTTGCCTAAGGAAACATCAATCAATGCTCATACCATAGCATCGATCGACGCTCGATTCGTGTTAGAATACGAATACTAAAACACTGAACTTAGTAGATAGATTCGACTCACAGTTAATATTGGTTGCTTTTTGCATTAGATATCGAGTTCTAGAATCATTTCTTAGCATCTATAGATTATAGTTCTAAATAACCTGAATGAAACCCTAAGTCTAGTAACCATCCTTCCATCAAACAACTCTCTGCCAAGCTGAACAATTGTTTTTTCATCTTGTTTAGTGCTTTATTTACTAGTTTATAATTATTTACTGTTTTATTATTTACTTGCCTAGATTATTCATAGCTGTTTAGATCTAATGTGTTCCCTAGCTCCTTGTGGATTCGATCCCTAAGTACTACAGGTTAACCTCTTATATGTGAGAGTAAAGTCACTCCTTAGGGTAACTTAAATGATATCATCATCCTCGTCGTGGTGGGAGGTTAGCTCATGGTAGTGATATACCATAGATTTTACATTTTTTGGGTCATGATATATGTTCTATATAGAGTCTACTATATGGGTTTGGAGTATGTTTTAGAGTGTTTTCAGGTTCCGGTACGTTACAGAGAATTTTGGAGATTCTGGATATTTTTGAGATGCAGAACTGCGCAGACGCGTCAGAAGTTTATCTATGGATGGAGACCTTCCCATACTGCGATTGAACTCATCGTTTGACACAAGATAGTGAGTTAGCTTTCCCATATCATCAGTTTGAGGTCAAGCTGACGGTGAGATCTCTGTGGCCAGCCAAGAGAAAATATAACTCCCAAGAGGGAAGTACGCTAAGAAGATCCTTTGTCTCAATTTCATCTTTATCCTATACATAGAAGCGCTCGTTAGCCTTCTCATTCACATATAGAATCAAGGCAAGATAACAAGGATGTGCGTATCACCCGCTATCCCTCCGGTATCTCACCTACTCTTTGTTGATGACATCTTTTTCTTCTCTATGGCAAAGCCCCGTGAATGCGATGAAATCATGAAAGCGCTTAAGAATTATGGGAAAGTCTTAGGCCAGTGGATTAACTTCGAAAAATCATGTTTACTCTTTTGCAAGAATATACCCGTGCCTGTGAATGATTGTTGGACCCAATTTCAGTGAAGATTTAGACATGTCCAGGCCCATGCTTCACCATCAATAATGAATTCTACCCATATCGAGCCAGACGAGGTTGAACCAGTATCCCGAAGATAGCGGTGACAATTGCAAGGAGTCGGTCAAGAAAGAGGCTATAAAAAGGGAGTTAGAGTGAAGCACAACACAGACGGAAAACCCTAGAGGTAACCACTACTCTCATCAACCTCACTTCTTAACCTTTAGCCCATTTATGGTTTCGATCTCTCTTTGTTACTCACTCAAATTACCCTAAATATCCTAAATATCCTTAATACATCTTTATCAAGCTAGGATTTGTTAGAAACATAATTGCATAATTTGATACTCACTCAAATTATCCTAAGGAGTGAATTAATCTCCCAAATAAGAGGTTCAGCTGTAGTACTTAGGGATCAAATCCACAAGGAGCTAAGGAATATAATAAATATATTTGAATGCAACTCTAGGTGAATGTATAAATAGTAAAAAAAGTAGATAGGCAGTAAGGAAATATTCCAATTAAGCACGACAATTACTTCATCTAAAATGGAAATTTTGACTTCTGAAACAAATATGGAAAAGATTCTAGACTTAGGGTTTTTATTCAGGTTTTCAGGATTATAATCCTATAGGATGCTATCTAGTTTCTTGAGAGATACTAAAGAATATTAACTATTCTGTTGAACTAAAAGTCTAATGATCAGATGGCCGCAATTGGCAGTGTCGAGCGATTATCTATGGGATAATTTATCGATACACAAAACTCATCATCGACCGATTTCTTATAGGAATATGGATCAATGACTCTAATCAAGCAATAGACACGAGTCACTCCCAAAGATTTCTAAATAAAATTATGCAATTTTGTTTCTAACAAATCCTAGTTTGATAAAGATGTATTCTAGATATTTAGGATTACTTAAATGTCTCTAATCCAACCTAAATAATCCAAGATTCAATGTTTCTAGTTAGCTACTCTGGAACCATGAGCAATTAAAACAATCTTATCAATAAGTATCACAACTAGCAATCCTATACTTCGGGCAAATCCCTCAAACCTGTTTAAACCCTAAATCTAACAAGTAAACTACTCAGACATAGCCAAGCAATGCATAACACAAGTAAATAAATAAAACCGCATATTATAAATAAATAGATAGGTAGAAAACACTGGAATTCAAATCTCAAATCTCTTTGAAGATCTTCTCTCCAAAACTAAAAACTCTCAAACTTTGGCTGTGAAAAGAATACAAAAAGCTCTCTAAAAATTCTCTTCTTCAATCCTCACCAAAAAGAACCTCCTCTTTGCCTCTAACACTTTGACAAAATCTATAATAATATGTTAAAACTCATCAGGGTTAAAACTGTCATTTGGTGATGATTGGGCTTCAAGTAAACTTGGCTCTCGAATTGGATTCTGGGTCTTGAAAATCGATCGATCATGCAAGATGCATGTCCATCGATCCAGGTCTCTCTGTGTCGACCTCGTGATCACGTCTGAACCGAGCGCTTCTTCCAATTCTCTTCAAAATGCTCCAATAACATCACTTTCTTCCAAAATACTCCCGATCTCATAAATATGCTTAAAAGCTTCTATAAAATAGTAAATAGTAGTAAAAACACTAATATACCATGACTAAAAACATGTCAAAATCATTGTATATCAACTCCCTGAGACTTACCTTTTTGCTTGTCCTCAAGCAAAACAAACAGGTAGGTCTCTGAAAAAGGTTTGAAAAAAACATGGACTCACTAATTTAAAAACTTTGAAATCATAACTTCTATAATTTTGCAATCCACATCTAAAACATTCTAATCACAGAAGTTCATTATGCAATATCCTAGCTTAGCAACCAGATTCATCTAACCAACAACTTAGCATATACTATCTGACATTCCCCTCAACTAACCTCATTTCTTTGCATAAAATAAAGTGTAGGCTTTACATTGGGAGTATTGATCACATGATGCAAGGAAACTCAAACAAGTATCTGGACCTGCAAGTAAAAGTTAGTTCCTAGCTTTTCTCTCTTCTAAGTTCTCTCTTGAGTCAACAATCTGCTTTAAGGAAAATTATTGATCAAGATTAGACAGGCTTCCATGAAACAAGCCTTAATGGTTTTTGCACCAAGCCCTAATCACTTCTTATTGACCTATATCCAAGAATTCATATGAAGTGAGCCTTAATGGTTTTAGCCACCAAGTCCCATTCGAATTCTTTATTGGAATCATGATTGAAGCATGCCTTAATGGTTGTAGCCACCAAGTCCTATTATGATTCCTCCTAACTAAAAACCTAATAAACCTAGTACTGTTTTCGGATTTTTTTTTAAATAACATAAAACTAGTCTCCTAAACTATCTAGGGTCGAAAATAGAGAGAGAAATGTGACAATCTACACAAGGCTTTACCTTCCAGACTTGTTTGAAGAATCCGATCTCATGTATGCCAAGCCCCAAGACAAGCAGTTGTGTCAGGTTAGTGTTGGAGGTAGTTTTGGTTCCTTCAAACAATCTAAGCAAGTGTGGATATCTGATTGGTTGATCCACTTTAGAATTTTTAGTACTATCTGTAATCATAAAGTCTAGAATGGTGCTAAAAAGCGGTTAGATAACAAGTATAAATAAAATATGATCATTATCCCTTTTCTTGAGCTTAATAAAATATAGTTTGAAAACAAATATTATAAGACCTAAAGCAAAATAAAACATCAGTAAACCTCCCCCCAAACTTAAATTACACTGTCCTAGTGTAAAGAAAATCGGAGTTATGGCGAAAGAAAATAAATTATAAGTAATGAACTGAACAAGGAAAAAGAATTGGCCTGGCCGAACTGAATAACCGATCGATGTGAATAGAGAAGAATCGATCGTTGCATGTGAGTGTCTGTCGGCGATATTGACTTGGACGCGTCGGTCGACGAGATGGTCATCGTTTCTCCTTGGATCTTTTTTTTCCTCCTTTTTTTTTATATAAAAACTTGCACAAGTTGTGAAACGAAAAAAGACATAAGTAAAACAAAAAGAAAACCAAAAGAAAAATTACCTAACAGTGGGTTACCTCCCACTCAACGCTTATTTATAGTCATTTAGCTTGACTGTTGCACTGGGTGAGCTATGGTGTGGAAAAAGAGCTACTTGTTGGAAAATCCACAACTTCTCTATTGATGCTGAACCAGTTAGCCATGAAACTTCTTGTGGCTTCATCACTTCTAGCCCATCTTGCATCCATCTTTGTAACTGTGTCTGCAATGTTCTGAAGTCTTTCATGCAAACTCTCAATAATGTTGTTGTTCCATTGAACTGTAACATAGACTTGGTCTGCTGTTTCTCCTAACAGCTGATTTTATTCTAGGACGGATGTAGAATCGATCGCCTCATTGGTGTTGTTGTTGATCTCTCCTGGTGAAACACCATCGATCGACGTGTCTTTGTTGACGTTGATCGATGGGGTGAATTTAGATCGACATGCGAGTCTTTTCTGGATTGTTCTTACTTCCTTCCTCAACCAATCTGTTCCTGAACGTAGTGCGGTGATGTTGTTGTTGAAAGGGAAGAAGATGTCATCACAGCTTTTTTCGAACCTATCTTCAGTTGTGTTCAGAGAGGCATATATCTTCTCGATGATCTAATCAACTTCTGCGCTTGTGTAAAAATTCTGCTCTGGTAGTTTTCCCGAAGCGATCGAGTTTCCTTTGATGCTGTCGATCAATTTTGGATTTCTTTGTCGCTCTGCAAAGATTTCATCCAAATTCTGCTCTAACAAACCAATCCTCATGCTTAACCAGTTGATGTTGTTGGTGAGGTGGTGATCTATCGCCTCAATCCTGGTATCGCATGCAACTATCTGATCTATATTTGGTTCGTTCTTTGCTGAACCATTACTAGCATCGATCGATGAGTCCTTAGTGACATCGATCGATTGCATACGATGTGTCTCAGACTAGCTAGCTCTGCTTCCATCTCTTTCACTCTTCTTGTCAATCCTCTAAATCCTCCTTGCAAAACTACATATGATGTATTCTGATTGTCGGTGAGCTTGGCCACTGCTCCTTCTTGCCAATCACTGATGCAACCAATCATCTCGTTGATCTCATCTTTAGTGTAGAGTTCCAGTTCCCAAACCGGATTGCGAGTGTTGTCGAGATCGATCGATGGACGTGTGTTCTTGTCGATCGATGGTTATGCTACTGGGGCTGTTGATTGTTGTTGCATTACTCTAAGTTGTTGTTGAAAGAGTTTCTCAGGTCCATTGGTCATCTTAAGGATGTCTACTATGTCTTCTCTTGACACATGTAGAATCCTTCCATCAAGTGCTATTGCATTGCTTTCTGGATCCCTGACAAATTCATCTGGTGTTAGAAAATCATTAACAGAATGTCTCTTATTGAAAGTAAGAGGTGAAAGGTTAGACTCGATCGATTTGACAGTCTTAGTGTCTATCAATGGTGGTCGAGTTATGATCTTGGGCTGGTTGAATGTTGCATTAGTTGCTTTGCCATATTTATCTCTGTAACTCGAGCCTCTCTTTCTGTGCTTCCCAAAGGTAGTAGGTGCTTGCATCTTGACTGCTTCTATTCTGTGAATCGTCTTCATGGGTGCAAGTCTTCTTTTATATCCATTGGATGCCGTAGTAAAATTTGGAAAGTTTCCAAATTTCCTGAAGTCGGTTGGATTGTGATCGATCGATGAGGATCGGTGTTGATCAATCGATTGTTGAATCCTATTATGCTGCTTCGGCTTGGTGTCGATCAATTCAAGATGTTCCGTGTCGATCGATGGTGTGTGCTTCGTCTTTTTGATAGGTTGTAGGAGTCTCTCCCCGGTGAGAATAGCATGAATTTTTCTGGCATACTCCTCCGCATAATCCTCATCATGTTCTTCTTTGTGAGCTTCTGAATCTGGTGTGAGTGCTGTGTATATGGCGAAACTCTCATGGAAACCACTGTCTGCCCAACTGCTTATAGAGTAAATATCTTGCTTCTTTCTTGTGGCAAAGTTCGGATAGCAATGATGTGGTAGGGATCCATGTTTAGACTGGCTGTCGATCGATGCGTTGTATGTGGAATCGGTCTCTGGCTGGTGAATGGAATCGATCGATGATGGTGAAAAAGTACCGATCGATCCTGAATAGTCAGTTTCGTACTCAGCTTCAGTTTCGCAAGCTGAAGTCAATGTAACTTCTACAGTCTCCACTGAATGTACCTGTTTCTTAAAAACACGACATGGGTCATAAAAAACATATGAATCAATCAAAGTAAGACAAAACCTGTTGGTGATCATGTCACAAACAGCTCCAACTGTGGCCATAAAAGCTGTTCCCAAGAGAAGTGAAGAATTCCAATTTAACTTGATGTCCAAAACATGAAATTTAGAGGAGCTCGTGCATTACCAATCTGCACCTCCAGGTCCCTGATTATACATCCTGAATTCCTCATAGAACAGTCTACAAAAGTGAATGATTCCTTCGAAAGTTCTATCTTCAAACCCAAACTGTATGCTATGACTTTAGGTAACATGCTTACTGATGATCTTGTGTCACATAACGCATGGGGAAATTTAATACCATTAATAGAGCATGGTATAGCAAATTTCTCAGGATCGCTCTTCTTCTTCAACGTAGTTTTCTGTTTCATCTTCTCCCTAACATGGTGAAACATTCTCCTAATGTCCTCTTCAGTCTTCCTAGTCTCTCTGAAGAACATCCACAATATGTGGGTATAATAAACCTCATCAAAAGATTTCTCTGGTGGGATTCTGAGAATTCTCTTAGTGAAACCATCTATCTCCTTGTCAGTCTATTCTCTCTTGAGATGCTTAGGAACCTTTTCTTTCCTTCTCTACAAAGTCTTCTCAGTTTAGTGGTTCTATCAACGTCCATGGGTTCTGGTGTAAGGTTGGGTGGGTTGATCTATGTATACATTGGCACTCGACACGTGAAAGTATCAGATCTATCAATTAGAGTTGGATCGTATCATCAATGGCAAGAGCTGGTTGTCGATCAACAGTAAAGTAAGAAGGGATAGGTCGATTGGGGTGTTTCTCTGAAAACTCCTCATGGGTCAAGATGCGGATGGCATTGCAGGCTTCTGATGATTTTTTAAGCGACGAGCGATCGTTGTTGGAACCTGTCGATCGATATGGATGCAATTCCATCGATCGATTCAAAAATGGAACTTCGAGATCGCGATAAACTTCCTCCTTAGGCTCGGCCTCTCCCATCTTTATATGACAATTTTATTGCCAGAAATCATCATCTAGTATAGCATTGACTGGTGTCTCATAGGTTCATCACCTTCTTGCCTCCTAACAGCTTCTTTAGTCTGAAAGCTTTCTGACCTGAGTGCTCAAAGCTCATATTTATGTGTCTAACTCCTTGTAGACATTATCTATCTTCCCATTAAATTCCACTGTTAGCTTCTGCTGTCCTTGAAGAACCTGAGCTAACATAGCTTCAATCTTGCTCTCCTGAGTCTGTGGTGGTGGATTTTGGTAGAAAGAATTTCCATACCCTTTGTTGTTGCTGTAGTTTCTGTAGAGTTTCTAAAACTGTGGATTCTTGTCGTAGTTTCTGTTCCCAAACTGGTTCCTAGACCTCTGAAATCCAGTTCCTCCAATGTAGTTCACATTAGCTAACTCTGAACTCTCATAATCTACACCTTCTGTAGAGCAAACCTACCTCATATGTAGCTGATTGACATTCTCCAGCTGAGCTTTTACTACATCCAGCTGTTCTTTCCCAAGGAAGGCTACATATTTCCTCCTTTCAGAATCAGTGTTCTTGATGCTGCTGTTTCAGAAGTTCTCAATAATTCTCACAGCTTCCTCCAGATTCCTAGTGTTGTCGCTCCCATCACTAGCTGTATCCAAAGCTACCTGATACTTCAGATGGATTCCTCTAAATAAAGTACTAAGCAGCTGTACTTCATTAAAACCATGGTGTGGACAGTCGCGCTGGCAAGCCTTAAATCTCTGCCAAGAATCCTAAAAAGACTCTTTAGGGCTCTGTGTGAAAGTAGCAGTTCTGCTCCTTAGCTCTTCTGCTCGTCCCTCATCAAAGAAATTGCGCAATAACACATTCTTGATGTCAGCCAAGGATATAAGAGATCCTGGTGGTGACTGCTTGAGCCAATGTGCAGCCTCTCCCGCAAGTGAGAACTTGAAGAGATTACACAATAAGTAGTTCTCACGGACTCCTCTAACTCTGATAGCAGCAATGAGATCCTCGAACCTCTCAAGATGGTCCATTGGATGTTCATGTGGAGTCTCACAGTAGGGTACCTGTGCCACAAGTGTGTAGTACTGAGTCTTTGATTTGAAATTCTCCCTCTGGACTTCTAGGAGACGAGTAGCTGACCTATTGGCGTAGTACTGATCTGGACAGTTGTAGTCTGCCAAGGTCTTAGGTCGAATATCTTCCTCAGGTTCAGGGATAATATTACCCTGAGTATCTAGTTTATGACCTGTTGCATTACACAGATGACCCTTCTGGTCATACATGTTTCCATTCGCGTGGGCGGTTAAAATCAAAGGCGCAACCATGTCTCACGGCTGAGAATCGATCGATGTGTGAAGATCGGCGTTGGTCGATGTCAAGTGATCAGAATCGGTCGAAGAAGATAGTCTGTGTTGGTCGATGATGAAGCAAGATCGGTTGAGGTTTGATGAGAATCGGTCGACGAAAGCAAGGTAGCGTCGATCGATGCAGAACGTTGGTCTTTGCGGATCGAACGTTGCAAGCTTGCCGGACCTTCTGAAAATAAGAGATGTTTTTCCTTGTTGCTTCTGGTTATGCTATGCATGCACCTACAAAGAAATCAAGAAAAATAAAATTTTATCAGAAGATGGTAGAGAAAAACAAAAACAAAAAAGAAGAAAAACCTAGAATGGAAAAACTAAATCTAAAGACTATCCAAGCTCCCCGGCAACGGCGCCAAATTTGATACTCACTCATGTTACCCTAAGGAGTGAATTACTCTCTCAAATAAGAGGTTCATGTGTAGTACTTACGGATTGAATCCATAAGGAGCTAAGGAATCTAATAAATCTACTTGAATGCAACTCTAGGTGAATGTATAAATAGTAAAAATAGTGGATAAGCAATAAGAAAATATTCCAATAAAGCACGACAATTACTTAATCGAAAATGGAAATTTAGACTTCTGAAACAAATATGGAAAAGATGCTAGACTTATGGTTTTTATTCAGGTTTTCAAGATTATAATCCTATAGGATGCTATCTAGTTGCTTGTGAGATACTAAAGAGTATTAACTATTCTGTTGAACTAAAAGTCTAATGATCAGATGGCCACAATTGACAGTGTCGAGCGATTATCTATGGGATAATCGATCGATACACATAACTCATTATCGACCGATTTCTTATAGGAATATCGATCGATGACTCTGATCAAGATTTACACACGAGTCACTCACAAAAGATTTCTAAATCAAATTATGCAATTATGTTTCTAACAAATCCTAGTTTGATAAAAATGTATTCAGGATATTTAAGATTACTTAAATTTCTCTAATCCAACCTAAATAATCAAAGATTTAATGGTTTTAGTTAGCTACTCTAAAACCATGAGCAATTAAAACAATCTTATCAATAAGTATCACAACTAGCAATCCTATAGTTGGGGCAAATCCCTCTAACCTATTTAAACCTTAAATCTAACAAGTAAACTACTTAGACATAGCCAAACAATTCATAACATAAGTAAACAAATAAAACTGCATATTATAAATAAATAGATAGGTAAAAAACACTGGAGTTCCAATCTCAAATCTCTCTGAAGATATTCTCTCCAAGACTAAAAACTCTCAAATTTTGGTTGTGAAAAGAATACAAAAATCTCTCTAAAAACTCTCTTCTAAACCTCACCAAAAATAACCTCCTCTTTGCCTCTAACACTTTTGAAAAATATATAATATTAGGTTAAGGGGTAAAACTGTCATTTGGGGATGATTGGGCTTCAAGTAAACTTGGCTCTCGAATTGGCTTCTGGGTCTTGACAATCGATCGATCATGCAGGATGCATGTCGATCGATCCGGGTATTCCTGTGTCGACCTCGTGATCACGTCTTAATTGAGCGCTTCTTCCAATTCTCTTCAAAATGCTCCAAAAACATCACTTTCTTCCAAAATACTCCTGATCTCATAAATATGCTTAAAATCTTTTATAATATAGTAAATAGTAGTAAAAACACAAATATACCATGACTAAAAACAGGTCAAAATCATGGTATATAAGAGCCGGTCAAGAAAGAGGCTATAAAAAGGGAGTTAGAGTGAAGCACAACACACACAGAAAACCCTAGAGCTAACCACTACTCTCATCGACCTCACTTCTTAACCATTGGTCTGTTTATGGTTTTGATCTCTCTTAGTTATTCACAACATCTATTATCACTTTGTATTAAACCTCATAATCAATCAAGTCAAATGTTGTCAACCAACATCCGATTGTATCACTGTATTTTAAGAGCATCGTTGCCCACATCATTTGTCTTCCCTAGATTGAACTCATGATCACTACAAAATAATTAGTGATTTTAGTATCTACATTTTGGCGCCTACTGTTTGGAAGATACACGAAAAAAATGCCCTTACTAAAAACTCGATCTAGGATCTCCAAGCACGATTATTGATCCCAACGCAACCAACATCGAGAACTCCCAATCGTGATCGACCAAAAGAACACCCTTCGAACAAACGAACGTCAGCGGAACCACCGATGCGATCCAACGTCAACAAACTTCGCCGACAAGGACTTTGATCACTGATAGGAGTACGATCTCAGATCGAGACCCTCCCACTGAGTGAATCAGATCTCGAGTTTGGAACCGTACGATGGAAAGATTGACCTTTGAAGACCCTATTAGACCGTTAAGACCGTGATCTCCGACCCATCTAACCTGTTGGACCCAAAATCGGGCCCATGAACTCGAGGTCCATCGAAGGTATAAATGAACATGCCCTCAAGCAAGCCCAGGAATAAAGCAAGAATGAGGAGAAGACCAGTAGTTGTAATAGCCCAGGCATATGTCATGATGTCGCATCATGGTCGACGAACGATACGAGGTCGAAGTGGGGGACCCCGAAGATAGTGGAAACAGTTACAGGAGGAAGATAACTATAAAAAGAAAGCTAGAATGGAGTTCAAGAGACACGGAAAAAACCCTAGAGCTATTCACTAATGACATCGACCTCATCCTTTAGTTTTCTAGTTCGCCTTCTTGTATCTTGTGTTTTTATTTCCAATCGTGTTCACCACTTTGTAAACAAATTCCTTATTCAATAAAAGTCCATTTTTTGTCAACCAAGGTCCGATTAGATCGTTGTGTTTAAGAGCATTGTTTCCCACATCCTTTGTCTTCCTCTGATTGAACTCTCGATCACAAAATACTGAGTGTGGATTTTAGGATCTACATTTTGGTGCCGACTGTGGGAAGATAAACGAAAAAGGCCCTTGCTAAGAACCCGATCTAGGATTTCTACACGATAATGGATCCCAATCGAACACGATCTGTATATCCTACAAGGAAATCAGTCGAACGCAATTTTTCGGGGACTGCTGTCACCATGCCATCAGAGGAGACGGGACCATCTGATAACGATACTGGCGTCTTGTACAAAAGGAGAGCTCAGCACCGAGACACAATGCTCCCCCCCGAAAGACCGACAGCCATTAAAGGCCGAAAGAGAAACCAACACCGCGGAAGAAACTCCGGCCTAGAAGGGAACTCTAACCTTCTACGAACACGAAACAATTAAACTCGATTTGCCACATGAAGACGCCTTTATCATTACAATCGATCTTGGCGGAGTAACCGTAACAAGAGCCTTCATTTATACAAGCAGCGCCAGAAATATCATACCTCAAGACACACTCCGATTGATAGATCAAGGCAACCGCACATCCATCGTGAGATGGATTTTCACGTCGATTTCGACGGCAGAAAAGTACAATTCTAGGAAACCATGACCATTACGAACAGATTCCAAGATTTTGAATAGAAATCCAAATTTTGCTTCTCCGAGCACCCTATGCGTTTCAATGTCGTTCTGAGGAGTGTAGGTGTTGGATCGTACTTACCCCTCAGGGCCCACGGGAAACCATATTTGGCCCGTTAAGAGACAACTCACTGATGGACGACATTAACCGGGTAATAACCGAGTAGCGTCCATACGAGGAAGAAACTCATCTTTATGAGTCGAGAAGAGGCCCAATACGAAGGCCCATCGACATATACCGTTTTAGGTCAAACAAAAGAGGGAGGGTTCGCTATAAAAGGAAAAAAGGGCACAAAGAGAAGGGGATCTGAAATCAGACTGACTAGGCGGCAACTTACATTAGGGTTTTCATCTTACTCTCCTTGTTGTTTACCGACTAGTTCGTACGACACCTCCGGTTAAGCTCCCTGAGCAACAGAAGCACTCTTTGTACTCACTTCCCGATTATAAATAAAATTCCTTCTCTTATTCACACCTGTTCATACCTTCGTAATAACCCACCGACGAGTCCAGTCACTCACTTTACTGATACACGACCGAACTAGGTACAAACAGTTGGCGCCCACCGTGGGGCATAACAAAGTAGTGTGTTGCAACTATGAACGAAGAAGCTCCTTCCGACTTGCAGCCGGAAGAAACACCACCGGTCCCAAACGCCGAAACCCTAATGGATTCCGTCTTGGCCCCCCTCGCTCATCAAAAAGAAGCTCAGAAGACGACAAGCGAGCATCTTGCAGCTATCGCCGCCGTACTCGCGAACCCAGACGGAAACCTCTCGACAGCTCGACGATTTTTTTTCAACACAAACCCGACTCCTACTCCGGCCAACCAGCCTATGATGCCAACTGAACTTCCGGACGACTCTGCGCAACCGGCGAGCAGCCCAGATCTGCAAACCGTTACGAGTGCCGCACCACAGATAGACAAGTTCCTCGCCACCGCCCTCCGTACACCCTTCACGCGTCGTATCATTGATATCCGGCTGCGTATCACATAGAAAATTAGATTACCGACTTTTGGCGGCAGTGACGACCCGACGAAGCACATGACAGCGTTTAACATCGCAATGGGTCGAGCCAACTTTACTGACGCCGAGAGAGACGCCGGTTTCTGCCAACGGTTTGTGGAAAGCCTCGAAGGAGCCGCGTTAAACTGGTTCTCCCGCATACCAGAGAATGCAATCGATAGCTTCTGTGACTTGTCAACAGCTTTCCTCAAACATTACATAATGTTTACCAACAAGAAGGCGACAGCCTCCGACTTGTGGAAACTCTCTCAGCTGCAGGGTCAGAGTCTACGCGAGTTCATGGAAAAGTGAAAGCAGTGGTCTCGAAGGTAGACGTCCCAGACAACATAGAAGTGGATGCCCTGAAAAACACACTCTACACCCACTCGAAGTTCCGCGAAGATCTGTATCGCAACCTCACAACGTCGCTCCAAGACGCCATCGCGCGTTCCAACAACTACATCCGGATGGAGGAAGATACTAAAGTAATGATAAGCAAGCAACACGCGAGCATACCAGACCGGAATAAAACCACCGACTCGAAGCCAGAACCGAGACTACATTCGGTGGACGATAAACACAAGAAAAAGAAAAGCTTTGTCTACATGGTAGATGAAGACTCCTTATCGGACTCGACAGTTGTGGTTCGTGCCAAGGGGTGGAACCACTATCAGCGAAAAGAGGACAGCGAACATGGTCAACCTCCCACCAAGAAACCCGACGCTGACGAACACGAGCTGTACTGCTCGTATCATAAATCCAAAGCACACGACTCTAAAGATTGCGAGCAGCTTAAGGAGATACTATTCAGAAAGTACGCGCGAGGCAAAATTCCAACTGATCCACTGAAGTCGCGTCCGAAAGGTAACAACACTTGCAAGAAATCCTCCGGCAAACCGAAGGAAGAAGAACCCCAGCCAAAAAGGGAGAAGTCCAAGTCCCATGACCGCGACGACACACCCCCCGACGAGGAGCAACCAAAGAACAGGAAGCGGATACATGTTATACTCGCCAGCCCCGAATCTTCATCCGACGACGAAAGCGAATCCCGAGACCTACGCCTTCTCCTCACCGCACGAAAATCCGATCGCGAATGGTGTAGCCATGACCAGAGACACCAAAGACATAGAAGAGGAGCTGAGTGATACTGATGAGGAGGCGCCAAGTGATGAGATTGCCTTAGAAGAGAGGTGTGAAGCTGAGGGTAATGGAGAGAACCAGAGTGAGACGCCAAGTGAGCTAACCAGTGTGTGGAGTGGACCAGTCACTAGATCACGGTTGAGATCACAAGAGAGGCAACTCCAAGACTTAACCAAGCTCGTGGGAGTTGGACTGAAGAAGGAAGCTCAAGATAAACCAGCTTGTCGGTTCAACTTAATTGCTATGTAATTTGTTTGGTTATTAAAAACCAGATACAATTAGGATTCGTAAACCAAGTTTGGGTAGGATTAGGATTTCATATTAAACCAATCACGAATTGGACTAGATTAGGAAAAGGATTAAACCATCTCGGTTTATTCCTAGGGTAGTTAGTCGTTTTCTATTTATTCTTGCAAGCAGCTGAGAGCAACTTTAACTTTCAATCTAACAATTTCTCAGCAACTTGTTGCCTCTGTCTCACGCTTTCTCAGTTCAGCACAAAGAACTTTGATCTCACTTAAAGGAAGGAATTCCTTGTGAACCCATCGTAGACAATACAAGGTGATCTTGTGTCTTGGAGTAGCAAACCATCCTTGGCGCCACAACCACAGGCCCAGGGAGACGACCACAGTTCAAAGGAAGGCTATCAACATCCTAGAACACCCTTCTATCCATCCACCTTCAAGTGATCCAGAGTTTAAGCCATACCCGGGATGCACCAGCGAATCCAGCACTGCTCCCGATATTTGAGATACGCTCAACCGTTCAAAAACTCGTTGAGTAGCGTCCAGCAAGGACGTCACCGATCTACGCGATAAGCTGAATTCGGCCAAAACCAATCTCCGAGAAACGCTCAACCAATCCAAGCGAGTTGATCTACGCCAACACCTAGATCGAATCAGATCCCTCGCTGCATTGGGTACATCCCAAAAAGCGAATATCAGATTAAACTTCATCATGGGAGGTACACCACCTTGCGAAGACTCGGTCCCCGCCGTCAAAGCTTATCAGCTACATGCAAAGTCCTCCAGACGCAGGAATTCCCAGTCGGCAGACGACCCCTCCATCACTCTCTCGGCCAAAGATGCCATTGGCGTACATATGCCTCACAACGACCCATTATTAGACGAAGTAGGCATCGCCAATTGTGAGGTGACTAAAGTCCTCATTGACACTGGCAGCTCAGCCGATCTCATCTTCCATAGCACTCTCGAGAAGATGGGAGCCGACCTTCGCCTCATCTAGCCGTCCACTCGTTCCCTGACAGGGTTTAACGGAGTATCTGAGGAGATGCTTGGTACGATCCATCTCCCGGTATACGCAGGAGGAGTCGCCCGTACAGTCAAATTTTCCATCCTCGGAACAAATGCCCCGTATCACGTGATACTCGGAACTCCCCGGCTGCACTCAATGGAGGCAATCTCGTCAACCTACCACCAATGCGTCAAATTTCCCGGCACGGACGGACGCATCCGAACGCTTCGCAGTGATCAGGAAGCGGCCCGCGCACTGCTGGTAGCGATCGTCAACCAAGAAACGCCCGCGTGAATTCGATCGCTAAGCTAATACAAAAAATCTACCCCCAAAAGGAAGAAATCCTGGAAGTTCCGCTCGACGATAGCGACCCGAGTAAAGTAATTCGAGTTGGCGCTTACCTTCCTGATGAAATGAAACGCGTCATCATCGAATTTCTGCAGACCAATAAATCGACCTTCGCCTGGGAGATATCTGGCATGAAGGGGATCGATCCTTCCATCACCTCGCATCAACTAAACGCCGACCCAACTTTCAAGCCTATCAGGAAGAGAAGACGAAACTCGGGCCAGAGCGCTCGAAGGCAGTTAACGAGGAAGTCGAGCGCTTACTCGCGGTTTGTTCGATCACAGAGGTCTGATACCCCGAATGGTTAGCAAACCCAGTCGTCGTAAACAAGAAGAATGGCAAGTGGCAGGTCTCCGTAGATTTTACTGGTTTGAACAAGGCCTGCCCGAAGGACAGCTTCCCGCTCCCGATATCGATTGCTTAGTCGAATCAACTGCCGGCAACAAACTACTGACATTCATGGATGCTTTCTTGGGCTACAACCAAATCACGATGCACCCTGATGACCGAGAGAAAACCGCGTTCATCACCGACATGGGGACTTATTGCTATAAAGTCATGCCTTTCGTACTAAAGAATGCCGGAGCAACTTATCAGCGCCTCGTCAACAAAATGTTCGAGAATGAACTCGGCTGAACAATGGAAGTCTATATCGACAATATGCTGGTCAAGTCACTCCGCGAAGAAGACCATCCTAAGCATCTCGAGGCATGTTTCAAAACACTCAACGATTATGACATGAAGCGAACCCCGGCCAAATGGACGTTTGGCGTCACTTTTGGCGAATTTCTCGGGTATATCGTAACACATAGAGGAATCAAGGCTAACCCGAAACAGATCTCGGCGATCCCCGATCTTCCAAGTCTGAGAAACAGCCATTAGGTGCAGCGCCTAACCGGCCGAATCGCGGCCCTGAATAGATTGATCTCCCGCTCTACGGATAAGTGCCTTCCCTTCTACGAACTCTTGCGCGGAAATAAGCGCTTCATTTGGGAAGAGAAGTGCGAGGAGGCGTTGGCGCAGCTGAAGCAGTACCTCACAACGCCCCCAGTTTTGTCGATACCCGAGTCCGGAGATATCCTCTCCCTCTACATAGCCGTGTCACCAACAGCGGTCAGCAGCGTCCTGATCAAGGAAGATCGCGGCGAACAGAAGCCATTATTTTACACAAGTAAACTTATGATCGATCCCGAGATGCGCAACCGGATGCTCGAAAAAATGGCCTTAGCGGTAATCTCCGCGAGAAAGCTCAGGCCATACTTTCAGTCCCACATAGTTGAGGTTTTGACCAATTACCCTCTTTGTACGGTCATGCAGAATACAAACCAATCCGGTTGATTGTCCAAATGGGCAATCGAGCTGAGCGAGCACGACGTAGTGTTCAAAAGCCGTCCCGCAGCCAAGTCCCAAGGCTTAGCCGACTTTATCATCGAACTACCCAGAGACCTCGAAGAAGAGCTAACCCAAGAACTCGCGCTCCTGTAAAAAAATTGGATACTCCACGTTGATGGTTCCGCCAGAAATCAGGGTTCGGGCGCCGGAGTACAACTCCAGTCCCTGACGAGTGAACTAATCCGACAATTGTTCAGCTTCGGCTTCCCGGCATCTAACAATGAAGCCGAATACGAATCCCTCCTGGCCGGTCTCCGATTGGCTAAAGCAATCAACGCAAAGCGACTCAGCGCCTACTCCGACTCACAGCTGGTCACGAGTCAATTTAGCGGTGAATACGATACTTAGAATGAACGCATGAACACTTATCTCCACCTGGTCAAAACTCTCTCTCAGGAGTTCGAATTTTTTGAACTCACTAGGGTGCCTCAAGGAGAGAACATGTGCGCCGACGCTCTGGCCGCCCTAGGGAGCAAAATCCGCGCCCTAGAGAATGTGTGCACCAACGATCGGAAATCTTGTCGCCGCTGTCCGGACGCGTGCATCGACACTGGCAGAAGCGAAATCTCCCACCGAGGACGAACCCAACGACAATATGGTACAACTGGTACCCGCGAGCTACTCATTTTTCTGCGGGATGGGTTTCTACCTGCCAAGAAATGGAAGGCGCGGAGAATAAAAGCACGAAGTACAAACTACGTGGTGATCGATGATAGATTACATCGCGTCACTGCCAATAAGGTCTTGCTCAAGTGCATACACGGAGACGAAACAAAAATTTTCATGGCCGAAACACACGAAGGCGCCGCAGGGAACCACTCCAGCGGACGCGCTCTCGCCCTCAAGATCAAAAACCTCGGATTTTACTGGCCCTCAATGACTACCGACTGTATATCCTACGCTCTACGGTGTTATAAGTGCCAACAACACGCACCAACTATTCACTCTCCTATCGAGATGCTCCGAACTATGTATGCTCCGTATCCATTCATGCGATGGGGAATGGACATAATGGGCCCCATGCCAAGTTTACGACAACGCCGCTTCATCTTAGTTTTAACCGATTATTTTAGTAAGTGGATAGAAGCCGAGGCCTACACTCGAATTACCAACAAGGAAGTTCAAAGTTTGTATGGAAGAAAATTATCTGTCGCCACGGCTTGCCCTACGAGATCGTGACGGATAACGGCTCTCAGTTCATTTCTCAGAACTTCCGCGCATTCTGTGACAAATGGTGAATCTGCTTTAACACTTCGACTCCGCGTTACCCACAAAGTAACGGTCAGGCCGAATCTTCGAACAACACGATAATAGATGGCATTACGAAAAGACTCGACCTCAAAAAGGGTTGCTGGGCCGATGATTTGGACTGAGTACTGTGGTCACACTGAACTACACCTCGAGTAGCAACCAAGGCCACCCCCTTCTCACTGGCTTAAGGAGTCAAAGCTATGGCACCGGCAGAAGTCAACGTTGCTAGCTTACGCCGCAGAAAAATGCCTCAGCACTATGACCTCAACCAAGCGATGTTACTTGACGCCCTCGACGCAATCGAGGAAAGACAGGACCAGGCCCTACTCCGAATACAAAACTACCAGCATCAGAAAGAGAATTATTACAACAAGAAAGTCCGCTCCTGGCCCTTTGGATTAGGCGACCTCGTCTTACGCAAAATTTTTGAGAACACCAAGGAGCCGAATGCTGGAAAACTCGGAGTCAACTGGGAAGGCCCATATAAGATCGTTCAAGTCATCAAACCCGGAGTTTACCGACTATAAACTTCGTCCGGAAAAGAAGTGCCGCAAGCATGGAATTCCATGCACCTACGTCGCTATCACACCGAATAAATATGCTTCTCAAAGAAAAAAAAGATCGAGTAAATGCGCTTATCGGGCCACTTTTACTCATCGAGTAGATGCACTGTCCAAGTCACTTCCACTCAACCCCAATGAAGTACAGACGGCTTGATCCTCTCCTTAGGTACATAGGCAACCCTAATGGGTCCAGCTGTAACCCTAAAACATTCCTCCGAGTAAGCGCACCTTTGGTAGCTACTCCAACTCACCGAATAGAATCCACTTCATTCGAGATTCCAGTTATGCTTGCGCCCTCGCTAAACTGCTTGACGAACTGTGCACGAGCACTCACCCCAAAGCGTCAGTACGCTCTGATCAGGCGTACTCAACACATTCTGTTCAAGCGGCCCACGGTTCCTCCCGACGGAAGCGGTTATTTTTTAACTCGTAGTTACACCTGAGTATGGGAATGGCCAACCGAACACTCGGCAAAATTACTTTACGACTTATCAAAAACCTTAACCGTAAGTAGCTATAAAAACTCGCTCTCACTTGCACCTGGCCGGGTTTGAAATTGAGCGGTCAGAGCAACGTACGAGTCTCCATCGACTGACTTCGATAACTGACTAGTTACTTCGAACAGCCGAATAACGATATTCCAATAGTTCATCTCGAGTAAAGCCTGAATTATTTGTGACTTAAATTACTTCTAGTTAATTTTGATAACCAGGAATCAGGCTGTACAACCGAGTATCCAATGAGTTACTTCAAATATTCGTGTACCAACACCTCGATAATTTATTAGGAATCAATTCTAAATTAGTCGAAGCTCAAACTATAACGAATCAAAAAATGATTGATGAAAAGCAAAATAAATCCGAATATTCATTCAAACATAAAACAAATTACAAGGCCGAAACCCGCCAACGGGGCCGAAAACAACAAAACAAGTTTCAAGACCGCATCACTCCTGCTCCTTGATCTGGTCATATCTGCCCGAGTCACCTGCTGGGGAGCATTGCTTGACGAGACTTGCTGATTTACGACTTCTTCCGTCCCAGTCTGCTCCTCAGGGATCTCTAACCCTTCCGGGTTGGACCTCGCCTTGTCACTATCCACGCTGGCCTTCTTTTCCCCAGAGTCTCCTGAATCGGAGTAATCGATTTCCGGAACTCTGCCAGGTAGCGAGTGGATGGAAATTTCTTTTCTTGCGGATGCATTTTTTGGAACTCTGCCAGGTAGCAAGCTGTTGATGTCAAAATCAGTACGACGGAATCAATAGCCAAAACTTTCCGGAAAAAGATAAAAAATACATTTTATAAAACTCGAGAAATCGTTTTATAAAACTCGAGAAATCATTTTATAAAAGAAGTTTCCGAACGAGAGAAATCCGCGGAAAGACTTGGAAATCGTTATCTCATAAGAACGAAACAAACGTCGATTACACGATCGTCCGAGTTAAGCGCAAAACCTCGAAAAACCGCAACCGCCGTAAACCGCAAGCTAGTTCGGACGATCGTGTAATCGACGTTTGTTTTAGTTCTTCCGAGATAACGATTTCCCAGTCTTTCCGCGGATTTCTCCCGTTCGGAAACTTCTTTTATAAAACGATTTCTCGAGTTTAATAAAATGTAATTTTTATCTCTTTTCGGAAAGTTTAGGCTATTGATTCTGTCGTACCGATTTTGACCCCAACAGCTTGCTACCTGGCAGAGTTCCGAAAAATGCATCCGCAGGAAAAGAAAATTACATCCACTCGCGAATGTGTGATCAAGAAAAACGAAGAAAGCTTATCGAGCCCGATTCCGCTTGACGAATGATTTTCTGACAAATGTGTCAATATCGGAAATGACCTTCCTGCAAGCGTAAGACGTGACTTATTATCATTTCTAAAAGAAAACACTAAGACATTGCCTGGACGGCCGTAGATATTCCCAGGATCGACATCGCGATAACATTTCACCAGTTGAACGTCAATCCCACTCACAGACCAGTCAAGCAGAAACGAAGGAAATTGGGCCCCGAATGTTCGAAGGCTGTAAACGAGGAAGTCGATTGAGGGAACCGAAATTCACACTTGTCGATTTCCGTTAAATAAGGAAACTTAGGAAAACCCTAATTTTCCACAGGAACCGGATCTCTGCGAAAGCCAACGACAAGTAACCAAATAAATGCGGAAAATACGAAAAACATAATAAAACGAATTTAAAAAAAAAGTAGATCTTATTTCGATTTCGCGTAAGAGCATTGCGATCATTACAAGGGTTTACAAAGGCTCTGGCCGCAAGGCCGTCGGCGAGTTATCAACATAAAAACCTTAAACCTAATCGAGTCGCAGCTCGATAACAAAAGACGGAAAAACATAAGAAAAAGGATTTGATTGATTTCAGACTGAACCTTTTGAAAGGCTGCCTACGTACCCTTTTCGAGGATCAAGTCGAACGTAGTTCAGTTGATAGAGCTGGACCAGAGATCGAACCGCCTAGGCGAGTTCGTCTAGTAATTGAGCGCCAGTCATAGAAACCGAACTTGTCGAGAAAAAAGCCTAAGTTTCTAAGTGCGGAAAATTCTAAGCCTAGAAAAGTTGTAAAAGTCTCAGATGAGAGCTCTAAAATTCGTCCCTTTGCTTCTGCCCTATGCCTATTGCTTATATACTCCCTTCCTAGGCGGTTTAGTCTTTCCATTTCGCCCAGATTCGAGTTTAATAGGATTCTTCCATTTATCTCGATCTTTCCTTTTTTCCCGCGGAAATCTTCTATTTATCCTCAAACTTGACATTTATCTTCGAGTTTGACATTTAACTTCTTTCCGCGAGTAAATCGCCAAAACGTCGTCGTATATTTGTGTTGGACTTCGTTTAAAGTAGCGAGTGGCTTTTATCGTGTTTTATGACTTTCTGGGCCGTTTTGCGACAAATCCGTTTTACGACTTTAGACGAGATCGTTTCCTGATACGATGCGGTTTTTAGATAAGTTTCTCGAGTTAATCGTAAAGCTAAGAAATGTTCGATGTTTCGATTAATCGTTGCCGTTTTCTACGATTTACTCAGGGTTTTATTAAAAACGCGTTTTGTACGATTTTTACGAAAATTCTCGAATAAATCGTATAGTTTAGGCAATATTCGGTGTTTCGTTTAACCGTTGCCGTTTTATACGATTTCCTCAAGTTCTTTTCGAGAAAACAAAGTTTTACGGTTTTTATCGTAAAGCTTGAACGATAGGACGGATTGAGACGAAACGGGAGACATTTCGACCGTGATTTGGAATACGATCGTGTCGAAGGAGGTATGCCTTGAATCAAGGATGTGGGAGATCGAGGCTTGGGATGTTCGGCTCGACGTACGACGAGCTAGTTCAGCTTGGCCAGGTCGCCATATGGCGAACTAGGCGATAAGAAGCTGTGGGGCAAAGTTCAGTGTCGCCATATGGCAAACTAGGCGAGGCGGTTCGATCTCTGGTCCAGCTGTATCAACTGAACTGCATTCGACTTGATCCTAGAAAGGGGTACGTAGGCAGCCTTTCATAAGGTTCAGTCCGAAATCATTCAAATCCTTTTTCTTATCTTTTTCCGTCTTTTGTTATCGAGCTGCGACTCGATTAGGTATAAAGTTTTTATGTTGATAACTCGCTGATGGCCCTGCGTCCAAAGCCTTTGTAAACCCTTGTAATGATCGTAACGCTCTTACACGAAATCGAAATAAGATCTACTTTTTATTTAAATTCGTTTTATTACATTTTTCATCTTTTTCCGCATTTATTTGGTTACTTGTCGTTGGCTTTCGCAGAGATCCGGTTCCTCTGGAAATTAGGGTTTTCCTAAGTTTCCTTATTTAACGGAAATCGACAAGTGTGAATTTCGGTTCCCACAGTCTGGCGCTAGAAGGAGGGCGGGGGTTGGATTACTCTTACTCAGAGCCGCAAAACGCTTGATCAAAACGATGTCTGGATATATGAAAGACAAAGTCACAACTCGCAAAAAGATGCTGGTAAAACAACTCCAGCAGCGACTACTCGTACAGCCAACGCTCACGCAAACGCTGTAGTACTCAACAAAATCGAAAACCTAATCGCGACTCTTCGCCACGGGAAGAGCAACAAAACAAGCTCACGATTTCAATCTCAGATTACTAAGGGCAGTGAAAAAATCTATCAAACCCATAGTGTTTTTCTTATTTCCGATTTGGACAAATCTCACGGGTTGAGGAAAAGAAGTTTTCCGAGAACTTTTCTAAAAAATAAAACTTGCTCTCCCAGAAACTGCGGAACAAACCGTAAGTTACTCGTGAAATAAATCCTAGTTTACTCGCGGAAAAACCCTAGGATGTTCACGGAAAAAATCCTTAGGTAACTCGCGGAAAAACCGTAGGTTATTCGCGGCAAAACCCTAGGTTGTTCACGGAAAATACCTAGGTTACTCGCGGAGAAAGCCCTAGGTTACTCGCGGAGGAAGCCCTAGGTTACTCGCGGAGAAAGCCCTAGCTTTACTCGCGGAGAAAGCCCTAGGTTACTCACACCCTAGGTTATTCGTGACAAAACCCTAGGTTGCTCGCGGAAGAACCTTAGGCTACTCGCAGAATCGGGCAATACTATCCAGCCGAAAAGACGGTGAGTTGGCCAAGCAACCTAGCTTGCCATCTTGGCGAGCTGACCGGCTTTCCACCTTGTCCTAGAGGCACTGAATTTTTCCCCGAGGGTCCGCACAATCCAACTTATAGCTATGGTGAGTTTGACCGTACTCTAAACAATAATCGCACTGCTTTTCGTTTCGTCACAATCGAAGTTTTCGTTGAGATTTTACAACGAGAAAAACATAGCTTGATGAATCGAGCCTGTGCTGGCCGACTCACCACTAGGCAAGTTGGAAAAGCTGACGGATCGAAACATCTCCATCTCGAATCTTGATCGAGACGCTTTTTGTTTCGTCTCAGTCGGAATATCCATCGGGATTTTACGATAAAACCGCGAAGACTTGCTTCTTCGTATAAGTTCGAATCAATCGTCTAAAACGACAACGGTTGACTTAACACCAAAGTTACCTAAACTATACGAGAAATCTGAACTCTCTAGACCCAATCCAGATTTACGAAACTCTGCCACGCTAAGTCAAAAACATCGAATCATAAACACGTGATTGATTTTTTCGATATACAAAGCGCACCTAGTCGGTCAAATAAAACCAGCAGTTCAAAGAAACCAGAACATGAGCTCCGATGGTTAAGTCTTCTCCCCGCTCCGATACTCTTGCTGGTAATTTGTCGAAGACCGGTAAGTCAAAAGATGAAGAACGTAGAATAGACAATCCCAAATCATCGATGAAACTAAGGTATGTCCGATTTGAAAATTTTATTAAACTTCTAATTTCTCGTAGGTAAGAAACGAAAACTTCTTGTAAACTGCCGTGAAACCTAGAGAACTTAGAATTTAGAGGATAGTCTAGCATTCTAAGTCCTAAGCAATTTTTGTCTATCTCGATTTGTTGTTCTCTAACCATTCAGGCATAACTCGCAAACCGATCCAATCTCTCGTACAACCAAGAAACGATCGCCACGCATTCGAACGTACTCATTTCCTAAAAGAAAGAAGAAGCTAGAGACTCTGACGTCGTCTTAAACCGACTCGCTGTGGGTGTCGAAATCCACTCACTGTCAAATAAATCGTAAAAAAGGAAACTTCGGGAAAACCCTAAGTTTCCTGAGGAACCGGCTATCTGCAGAGCCGCACAACGAAAAATAAGAAAAAGATGACTTAGAATCTGAATGAAAATAAACGAAATAGAGAGCAAAAAGGTTCTTATTCCGAATCTGCGTAGAACTGGTACAAAATAGTAGCCGAAAAGCTTAAGAACGAAAACCCTAATTGAGGAGCAGCTCGCTAACAGAAAAACGGAAATATTCCTAATTGCTAATTTTGGTGGTGAGAGCTCTGAATTTCGTGTGTTGCTTCTGCCCTAGGCCTCCTATTTATATACTCCTCGCCTTGGCAATCCGATCTTTCCATTTCGCCCAGATTTGACTAAATCGGGAATTTTTCATTCTTCTCGATCCTTCCTTTTCTTCCGCGGAAATCTTCTATTTCTCTTCAAACCTTCCTTTTATCTTTAAACTTGACTTTTATTTTCCTTCTGCGAGTAAACCGTCTAAACGTTATCAAATCTGCGGATTAGATTCCGTTGAAATCGCGAGATGGGTTTTTATCGCGTTTTAGGTCCTTCCGGGCCGTTTTGCGATAAAAACCGTTTTCCGACTTTTTACGGGATCGTTTCCTTATCTGACGTCGTTTTTAATAAATTTCTCGAGTTAATCGCAAGGTCTTACGATTTACTCGACTTTTTATTAAAAACACGTTTTTTACGACTTACTCGGCGTTTTTCTATTAAAAACGCGTTTTTTATGATTTCAACGAGAAATCTCGAATAAACCGTATAGTTAGGCAATTTTCGGTGTTTCGTTTAACCGTTGCCGTTTTATATGAATTCCTCGAGTTCATTCCGAGAAAACGAAGTTTTACGGTTTTTATCATAAAACTCGAACGGTAAGTCGGATCGAGATGGAACGGGAAATATTTTGGCCGTGGTTTAGAATGCGACCTTGTCGAAAGACGTAAGTTTCGAATCGGGAATGCGGGAAATCGAGACGCGGAGTGTCTGGAAAGTCTTTAGTTCGCCCATCGGCGAACTAACCGGCTTAGTTCGCCGATGGGCGAACTAGTCGAGCATGTCCCAGTTCGCCCATCGGCGAACTAAGCCCGGCCGGCTTAGTTCTCCGATGGGCGAACTAGTTGATCACTTCCTAGTTCACTCATCGGCGAACTAATCCGGGCCGGCTTAGTTCGCCGATGCGCGAACTAGAAGAGCACTTCTTAGTTCGCCCATCGGCGAACTAGTTGCGACTAGTTCGCGTTTTACGGTTTTTTTTCGGTTTTTTTCGGTTTTTTGCGGTTTCGTAAAACGATTCTCGAGTTTTATAAAACGATCTTCGGATTTTATAAAACGACCTTCGAGTTTTATAAAACGATCTTCAAGTTTTATAAAACGATTTCTTGATTTTTATAAAACAATTTCTCGAGTTTTATAAAACGATTTCTCGAGTTTTATAAAACGATCTTCGAGTTTTATAAAACGATTCTCGAGTTTTATAAAACGATTTCTCGAGTTTTATAAAACGATGTCACGAGTTTTATAAAACGATTTCTCGAGTTTTATAAAACGATCTTCGAGTTTTATAAAACGATTCTCGAGTTTTATAAAACGATTTCTCGAGTTTTATAAAACGATCTTTGAGTTTTATAAAACAGTCTGCGAGTTTTATAAATGACTTTGAGTTTTATAAAACTATTCCTCGGGTTTTACAAAACTGTTCTTTTTGTATTTTCGCGGGGAGTTTTGGCTATTAATTCCGTCGTACCGATTTTGACCCCAACAGTTAGCCCCCCAGCTTGTAAGAATCGTGAGATTCTTGCGAGTGGATTGAGCTCGTTTGGCGGAATTAGGCGGGACTTTAATGGCCAAAAGTCCAAAGGTGAATAGTAAAATTCTTCCCTATAAGTATCTGGAGTAAAATTTTGAATTCTTTACTCCATCTTTTACAACTCTTTCAAGAAATTTTTCTCTCCACTTTCTCTGAAGATCTTCAAACATGTTTTCAGGAAGAAAAACTCGTTCCTCAACTAGTTCCAATTTTCACAATTCTGAGGGAACGAGTTCGCAGCCTCCAGCCTTGGCTCCGAAAGAAGAGTATTCGTCCCCGTTAGTCGATCCGGCGGATATCGAGGCTTTTTGGGCGATCGGAGACAAGTCGGGGTCTGCTAGGCCTGGAACTTGGGTTCCAGCTTTGTCGGACGTCGATCAAATTTCCGGACATCCGAGCTTGACGCTTTTTAACAGCGTTGATTACATGCGTGAATTCTGCCGAGTCCTAGAGGCCGTTGAGTTTCGTTCCCCACTTGCCGGGGAGAGCGACGAGGATGCGCCCGACGGCTTTTTCACGTGTTACAACATTTTCTTGCAACAATGCCACCTATGGTTTCCGATTCCGGAAGTCATTGTGCATTTCCTTCACAGACTGGGACTGTCGATTAGTCAATTGACTCCTCCAAGTTTAAAGCAACTCGTCGGT
>CAKOAT010252932.1:305819-324998 GCA_932364175.1 Eruca vesicaria subsp. sativa | reverse complement strand
TCTCATTCCTCAGCTTAGCAGTTCTTGAAGAAGAGAAGAATTTCTCCAAGAATGCTCTCTTGCACTCATCCCAGGTGGTGATAGAATCACTTGGTAGAGACTTCTCCCACTGACGTGCCTTGTCTCCCAAAGAGAAAGGGAATAGCTTGAGCTTGAAGGCATCCTCGGACACACCATTGGTCTTTGACAAGCCACAGTAACTGTCAAACTTGTCCAAGTGGTCAAATGGGTCTTCTACAGGTAACCCATGATACTTGTTGTTCTCGATCACGTTGAGGAGTCCTGCTTTGACCTCAAAGTTGTTGGCTTCCACAGCTGGCGCACAGATACCCAACCTATTGCCATGAAGGTTGGGGCGGTCATGAGTGCCAATAGGGCGAGCTGGGCGGGCTGGGTGAGCTGGTGGGTCTTGCCCGTTGACGTTAACCGGTGGCTCCATGTCAGTATCCAACCTCTGTTTCTGAGCTTCTTGCTCTGCTTGTCTTCTCTGTCTTGCAATCTCTCTTTCAAACGCTCTGATATCTGGAACTCTTGGAACAAGGTTTGTTGTGCCCTTGTTCCTCAAGTTCATACACCTGAAATCCAAAGAGAGATGAAGATAAAGAATCAGTAACAAAATAAAAGAAAAATGACTTAGTCTCAAGCAAGTGACTAAATCTCAATGTTTCAATCTACTCAGAATTTGGCAACGGCGCCAATTTGATATTAGGAGTTTTTGAGGCTCCTAAGGCAAATGTTGTAGTATATATGATTGTCGAACCAGTTCTGAGGGATTCAAAAGCACCGAGAATACAAGTACTAGCTTAATCTAAGTGCGATCATGTGATTGATTGGTTTTTAAGGTTAACTAAAACTAGAATGCAATAAAAGATATAACTTTGACAAAGAAGGTAAAGGAGAACTCATGGGTATAGGGAATTTGTTTGGGTGATCAAGTTTCGATCTAAGGATGGCAAGCGATCAATTAAACTGTCTACCTTAGGCCTAGATATTATTCTAAACAAGCTCTATGTCTAGATGAATGTTCATTTACTACCATAACTCAAGCATCAAATGTCTTTGGTTGAATATTATGAAAGTAATCATTAGGAATAAATCTATTAGCCATCTTAACACCTTCAACAACAAGTGTCCCTGGTAAAGACTGTTAAAAGCTTAAGAGAATTGACTCAGACATTTCATCGAACACTTTGTGAGTGGGAAATGTTTAGAGATCAACTTTTGAGTGATCAATTCAAAAGAGGCATTATGGTTACTCTAATAAGCAAGGAACAAGAGAAATCTAACACTAAAACATCATAAATCTAACCTAATTACCCTTAATCTCCCTAACTCATGAATTCAAAAGGTGATTACTCACTAATCTCCATGATTCCTCTTAAACCCATATTGGATTTCAGATTAATCATGTAGAGAAATAGACAAGAAATCAACAAGAACACAAGATGAAAGCAATGAAATCTCAATCCAAAAGAAGTTTTCTTCAAGAACAAAAGATAATCTGCCTCTGGAGGCTTACAACGTAGTTTTTATTAGGTTTCTGAAACTCAAAACATAAAAAATAAAAATTGCAAAAAGGTCCTCAAAACAAGTTTTTCGTCACATAAAAGACGCACAGCGGGGTCACAACCCCGCTGCCAAGACCCCGCTGTGGCTGCTTCTCTTTTCCTTTGAACGCGAGCGACCCCCCTGACTCCGCCCCGGGGGTCCGCTGTGGGCTTGGAGCGGCCTCCCAACCCCGCTGCCAAGACCCCGCTGCGGCTCTCTTCTCTTGTCCCGTCTCTCAAACGCGAGCGGTCCCCTTACATCCGCTGCCGAGCCTCCGCTGTGGTCTGGAGCGACCCCCTGACTCCGCCCCAGGGGTCCGCTGTGACTGATGTTGCTTGCAGCGACCTTTTGACTCCGCTGTGGCTGCTCCGGCTCGCCAAATGACATCTTTGCACTCTCTTTTGGCACATAATTGATCCCAAACACCTCCAAGAACTCCACAGCATGTTTCACCACCTGATAAAGACAAATGAATGCAAAATGCAACCTAAGAGTGCCTAAATCTAATCTATATGCTCAACATGAATAAGAATGCAAGGTTAAAACCNGGCTCGCCAAATGACATCTTTGCACTCTCTTTTGGCACATAATTGATCCCAAACACCTCCAAGAACTCCACAGCATGTTTCACCACCTGATAAAGACAAATGAATGCAAAATGCAACCTAAGAGTGCCTAAATCTAATCTATATGCTCAACATGAATAAGAATGCAAGGTTAAAACCAAGTAAATATGCAACATATCATAATGCCACCGGTTTGAGGTTAATCCAACTGTTAAAATAAAAAGTTATGCCCATTTTACTGAAGAGTGGTCAGTCTGCCTCGCGAGAGAAGGCTGTCGAGAAGAAGAATGTATATCAATCGATGGGAAAACCTTCATATCGGTCGATATAAATGCCAGAACGTGGGCTGACTATATTTCATAACCGACTGAAGCTCACAAGTTACCAAAATACCATTGACGACCAGAAACCCTATTTATGTTATTTGCAAGCCATTGTTGACGGCTACGCTTTCTTTTACATCTTTTGTTTCATTGTTCTTAATTAGGAGAGAAGGGAGGAACACCTATCAGAGTCCTCCTGGAACTCCATTGGTTTTTATATCTATTCTATTTCAGTTTTATATCTATTCATCTATGATTTCTATGACAATCTTCATGTCTAAATAGATCTACCTGTTGGATTTAGGGTTCATATAGGTTGTGGGATTATCCCCAACTATAGATTGCTAAGTTGTGATATTTATTGTTAGGATTTTCTTAATGCTTGTTTCTAGAGTCATGAACTAGAACCATGAACTGGAATAGCTTAATTTATTAATCTTCATCCTGATATCATTCTGTACAAGCTCAGATCCTTTACGCACATGCGATAGACGGTCTATGATCTTGGTGAACACAGTTCCGATTCGATCTTATGCTATATTAATCGATACTCCTATAGAGTAATCGATCGATGGCAACCCATATCCTTCGATACAGCGATAGCAACATCGATCAATATTGCCGGCAAACAGATCAATGGATGATTCTAACTAGTGACAGCTATAGATTTGTCTAAGAATTGATGTTCTTATATATCATGCATGAAACTTGTTAGGCATCTATAGCATTATAATCCTGATTACCTGAATAGAAACCCTAGATCTAGCAACCTCTTATTTGAGAGAGTAATTCACTCCTTAGGGTTAAATATTTGAGTGATATCATCATCATGTTCTATGTCTGAGTAATCGCTGGCTTGTCTAGGGTTCTAGGATGTTAGTTGCATGAACTAAACATAGATAAGAAATCATATTGTATCTTCATTCATTCAGTTCTTAATGCTTGCTTTAACTTGATCACTTATCGCTAGATCTAGGGTTATTTCTACTCATTAACCGTGTAGTAGATAACTTGATTTTTGGGTGAATGAGTCTAGCACCCCCTGTCATCGAGAGCAGATACTGGGGTACTAGATGAACCTATTGGACTTGACCCCTATTGCTTGTTATCGGATCTGAGCTCAATCGAGAGTTTAGGTATTCAGAGTATCACGACAGTGGACTCCTCTATCTGGGTGTTCCGAGTTCTAGATTGTGCTATTTAGTGCTTGAATAACTGTTTGGCTCAGCTTTAACATCCGATGAGAAACCCTAGACCAGCTCGTTTAATCTTTAAATTCATAATTTTGCAATTGTTATTTTATTTGCTTGCTTCAAACCAATCTATAATAACCTTGAGTTTTAGCTTGGTAGAAAACTAATAGAATTAAAGTGTGAACTGGTCCTCTGGATTGAATCATAAAGACTACAATTATCCCTGTTAACTTGGTAGTAGGAAAGGTTCAGATTTAATGTATCAAGTTTTGGCGCCGTTGCGACGGGGACCAGAAATTTACCTTTAATTTTATGTAATCTACTTAGTCTTTAACATCTAACTTGCTTTACTCTTTTTCGTTGCAGCGAATGTTCCAGGAGCATGACCATGAGGCATACTCGGAGAAACGTACAAGGGGAATTACATTCACTCACCAATGAACAACTCACAAGGTTATAAAGACAGAACCGACAAAGGCCAACCAACACCATCATGGGTGATCACGGCAATCAGGATGGTATCACTGTGGCAGTGGCGCTTAAAAAATAACAGATGCAGCAAGCAGCTGAACACGCTGCAAGGCAGCAAGGGGAGCAAGGTGCTCCGACTGAAGAGCGGAACCTTCTGCAGAACTTTGCTACTGATCGCTCCGCCAACAATCTACCTCTCTGCACCCGACAAGACTATGAGATCAAGCCTTCTTCGATAAGTCTGCTACAGAAAAACATGTTTGGTGGTCAATCTACTGACATCCCTATGGACCATATCGAGAGCTTCGAGAGAGTCATCAACTTCTCCTGATCGAATGGAGTACCATCACACTATGTCAAGAGCACCCTATGCTCGCTCTCTCTAGAAGGGAAAGCATCTCGCTGGCTGCACTCTCTCCCTACTGGGTCTCTCACGACGTGGGAGCAAGTCCGATCAGCGTTCTTGAGCCACTTCTATCCTAAGTCTAAAACTGCTGCACTAAGGCACATGATATCCAACTTCAAGCAGAAGCCTGATGAACCTTTTCATGAAGCTTGGGAGCGATACAAGGAGTACCAAAGAGAATGCCCTCATCATGGATTCGACGATGACTACATACTAGAGGTATTTTACAATGGAGTGACCAATGAGTTCTATAACACCCTCGATTCCTTGAGTAATGGAGACTTCATGACTCAGACAACGCCAGGAGCGTTTGCACTCATCGAGAATATGCATTCGAGCTCACTAAAAAGAACAAAGAGCATGACCGCTCAAAGAGTGTGAACAGCATTTATGATCTCGCTGCAAAGGTAGACCAACTGATAAAGAACAATCAAAACCAGAGACTGTTCCGGAACGGAGTGCTCCGCTTGTTCAACCTTTGACAGTGGTTGTTTGGCTGCTTTCCACACATTGAAGGGAGCCTTAGTAAGTGCTCCGATTGTTCAACCTCCGGACTGGGACCTCCCTTTCGAAATAATGATGGATGCAAGTGTTTTCGTAGTAGGAGCAGTCCTAGGCCAGCGAAAAGACAAGAATTTGCATGTGATCTACTATGCGAGGAAGACATTGGATGAAGCTCAGAGCAGATATGCCACCACCGAAAATGAGTTCCTAGCCATTTTCTTTGCTTTTGAGAAGTATAGGTCTTACTTGGTGGGATCTAAGGTGATCGTTGATACAGATCACGCCGCATTAAAATAATTTCTAACCAAGAAAGATGCCAAACCACGCCTTATAAGATGGATCCTGCTGCTTCAAGAGTTTGATCTCGAGATCAAGGACAAGAAGGGTATTGAAAATGGAGTCGCAGATCACCTATCCAGAATGCGAATCTATGAAGAGAGACTGCTCTCAATGACAGTTCTCCACAGGAGCACATCTCTGCGATTGGTCTGTACGGCCAGAGCAACCTAACTACCACTGATGACGATTGCTCCGAAGAATAAGATCACTGCGTTGCCGCGATCAAGAAGCGATACTCTCATTTACCTTGGTTCGCGGAGATAGCCAATTTTCTGGCTGCTAGGAATGAGAAGAGAAAATTTCTCAGGGATGTAAAACACTACTTTTGGGATGAGCCATTCCTTTCCCGGAAATGCAAAGATGGAGTGTTCCGACGCTGTGTTCCAGAGGAGGAGATACCTAGAATACTCTACCATTGCCATGGTTCCTCCTACGCTGGGCACTTTTTAACGTTCAAAACCGTTTCCAAGATCCTCCAAGCCGGTTTCTGGTGGCCTACAATGTTCCAAGATGCCCATGCATTCATATCTAAGTGAAACTCATGCCAGCGACAAGGGAACAACAGCAAAAGGAACGAGATGCCTCAAACTTTCATACTCAAGATTGAAGTGTTCGACTGTTGGGGAATAGACTTCATGGGTCCGTTCCCACCCTCGTACAAAAACGAGTACATTCTCGTTTCAGTGGAATACGTCTCCAAGTGGGTCGAAGCAATTGCCAGCCCCACCAATGATGCGCGTGTTCTGACCAAACTCTTTACGTCCATCATCTCTCCTTGATTTGGAGTACCTCGAGTGGTAATAAGAAATGGAGGCACTCACTTCATCAACAAGATCATCCAAGGCCTATTGTATAAGACTGGTGTAGAACATAAGGTGGCTATAGCACCCTTAAACTAGCGGTCAAGTGGAAGTTTCCAACAGGGAAATCAAGTGCATCCTGCAGAAAACTGTCGGAACAACACGCAACGACTGGTCCCTGAAACTAAATGATGCCTTTTGGGCATACAGATCAGTTTACAAGACACCATTGGGGACCACTCCCTATCACCTGGTCTACAGCAAGGCGTGCCATCTTCCAGTTGAGCTTGAATACAAGGCGGCTTGGGCAGTCAAATTGCTAAATTTTGACATCAAATCAGCCAAGGAAAGGTGCATCATTCAGATACATGAGCTAGAGGAAATCAGACACGATAAGCGGATCATCAGAAGTGACTTCAAGCCAAATAATCAAGTTTTACTCTTTAATTCTGATTGAAGCTGTTCCCTAGAAAATCGAAGTCCAGATGGTCCGGGTCATTCACCATCAAGGAGGTTCGACCTTATGGAGCGATTGTGTTGCTGGACACAAATGAAGGGGAATTCATTGTCAAAATGGTCAGCGCCTGAAGCCTTACCTAGCTGACGCAACCATCGCTGAAGGAGAAGAGATTTCCTGAGCAACCCCTCCTCAGCCTGATCGGCCAACAAAGTCAAGCTAGTGACTTTAACCAAGCGCTTGTGGGAGGCAACCCACTGGTAAGTGTAAATAATTGTTTTTATTTTATTTTATTTTCAGGTACTTAATAAGAAAACCTGAGATGCATCAAAATGAGCAGTCTAGGTGCTTGCTCCCTACCTAAAACAACCAAGATGCTTGCTCCCTACCCGGAGCAATCAAGGCGCTTGCTCCCAGGTAAGTATCTCGGACCCAAAAAGAAAAAAAATATATAAAAAATGGGAGAGGGAACGGTTAGGGTTTACCTTTATAAGGATAACCCAATCACCACTTTCCCACATTCTCTCCTCGCACGCCATACATTGCTCGAGAGAAATAAGAACCCTAAACTCAATTTTCTTCTTCCTCTATTTCCTTTTCCGATCTTTGAGGCTAATCATCCACTTGTTGAGTTTTATTTGAAGTTCTATTTACTCCACTTGCAAGGTATGCGATTCACCCCCCCCCCCCCTACCCCACGCGATTCGCTATTTGGGAATTCTTCCCTGAAATGTGTTGATCGATTTTTGCGGCTTTAGATCACTTCTTGTACTTGATAGAAACAAAACTAGAGAAGAAATGATTTTTATCAAATGAGATTTTTCTTATCGCGTTGGGGGTTTCTATTTGATTTCCCTACACTCGATAGTTCTTGATTTGGAGCCATTGTTAATCGGTTAAGATCTCTCCTTTTGCTGTTAGGACTGCTCAAGAAATTGAACTTATTAAGGTTGAAATTTTTTACGCTTTGATTTGTTGAGAATGCAGTGAACCAGGCTGCTAGTTTGAGTTTGAACTGAGCCATTCTGAGTTTCACCATATCGTTCCATTCTCTTTCTTAGCAACTCACGAATTGAACTGATATAATGGTTTATTGCAATTACAGATGCCTCCATGGATGAAGATAAAATCAGTCAAAACTCCCAAGGTGACCCACACGAACTACGTCCCTCCACCAAACCGAAGCACTCCATCTTCCTATCCTTGGCCACGTGAGCATCAAGGAGAGCCGCTCAACCTTGAGGATCCTTAACTGCTAGACTTCAACTATGAAGGATGGGACAAGGAATCAGCAGCTCGATACAATCAGCTCCTCAACGCTGAAATCATCCCAACACGTTGTTGGTGTCAATATCGGTCACGACGGAATCAATGGTAAAAAGGCTCCACAAAAATATAAAAGAAATCGTTTTATAAAACTCGAAGAATCGTTTTATAAAACTCGAAGAATCGTTTTATAAAACTCGAAGAATCGTTTTATAAAACTCGAGAATCGTTTTATAAAACTCGAAGAATCGTTTTATAAAACTCGAAGAATCCTTTTATAAAACTCGAGAATCGTTTTATAAAACTTGAGAATTGTTTTATAAAACTCGAAGAATCGTTTTATAAAACTCAAAGAATCGTTTTATAAAACTCGAGAATCGTTTTACAAAACTCGAAGAATCGTTTTATAAAACTCGAGAATCGTTTTATAAGACTCGAGAATCATTTTAAAAAACTCGAAGAATCGTTTTATAAAACTCGAGAATCATTTTATAAAACTCGAAGAATCATTTTATAAAACTCGAGAATCGTTTTATAAAACTCGAAGAATCATTTTATAAAACTCGAAGAATCGTTTTATAAAACTCGAGAATCTTTTATAATACTCGAAGAATCGTTTTATAAAACTCGGAGAATCGTTTTATAATACTCGAAGAATCATTTTATAAAACTCGAAGAATCGTTTTATAAAACTCGCGTTTTATAAAACTCGGAGAATCGTTTTATAAAACTCGAAGAATCGTTTTATAAATCCAAAAGAGATTTCCGAACAAAGGAAATCCACGGAAAACTCGGAAGATTGTTACCTCGGAAAAGCAAAACAAACGTCGATTACACGATCGTCCAAATTAAGCACAAAACGGCAAAAAACCAAAACCGCCGTAAAACGCGAACTAGTCTCATCCCGACTAGTTCGCCCAACGGCGAACTAAGCCAAGCCGGCTTAGTTCGCCTCTGGGCGAACTAAAAGCTTCCTGACTAGTTCGCCCAACGGCAATCTAAGCCTCCCGTCCCGACTAGTTCGCCCACCGACGAACTAAGCCAAGCCGGCTTAGTTCGCCGTTGGGCGAACTAGAGGCTTCCCAGACAGTTCGTCAACCGGCGAGCTGGACCGGTCCGGCTTGGTTCACCGTACGTCCAACCGACCATCCCGAGCCTTGATCTCCCGCATCCCCGATTCAATGCTTACGTCCTTCGACATGGCCGTGTTCTGAACCACGGTCGAAATGTCTCCCGGTTCGTCTCGATCCGACCTATCATTCGAGTTTTATGATAAAAACCGTAAAACTTTGTTTTCTCGAAAAGAATTCGAGGTAATCGTATAAAACGGCAACGGTTAACAAGACGCCGAACATTGCCTAAACTATACGATTTATTCGAGATTTTTCTTTAAAATCGTAAAAAACGCGTTTTTAATAAAAACGTCGAGTAAATCGTAAAAAACAGCAACGATTAACCGAGAAACGAACGTAGCTAAACTTTACGATTAACTCGTGGAATTTACTAAAAACGGCATCGGATCATGAAATGATCTCGTATAAGGTCGAAAAACAGATTTATCGCAAAACGGCCCGGAAGGTCCTAAAACGCGATAAAAGCCCATCCCGCGATCTTAACGAAATTTAATCCGAAGATACGATAACGTTTTGACGATATACTCGCAGAAGGAAGATAAATGTAAAGTTTGAAGATAAAAGGAAAATTTAGAGATAAATAGAAGATTTCCGGGTGAAATGGAAAGATTAAACCGCCAAGGCGAGGAGTATATAAGCAAGAGGCATAGGGCAGAAGCAGGGACACGGTTTTTAGAGCTCTCACCACCAAAATTAGCATTTAGGAATATTTCTGTTTTCTGTTAGCGAGCTGCGTCTCAACTAAGGTTTTCGTACTTAGACTTCTAGAGTTAGGGATTTCGCCGACGGCTCACACAGCTAAGGCCACTCTCGTTGTAACAGTTCTTACGCAGATTCAGAATAAGAACCTTCTTGCTCTCAATCTCGTTCATTCTCTTTTTAATTTTAAGTTCATCGTTTTCTTAATTATCGTTGTGCGGTTCTGTAGATAGCCGGTTCCTTTGGAAACTTAGGGTTTACCCGAAGTTTCCTTATTTACGATTTATTGACAGTAGGTGAATTTCGGTTCCCACAGTTTGGCGCTAGAAGGAGGGGGGGTCGGATCTATCTTACACCGAAGCTGCAACATGTCCAACGAAGAAAATATGACTAGTGACCAACTAACTCGTAACGAACGCGACAACGTTGATAAAACACCACCACCACAAGATGCACATGCGGCTAATGCTACAAACGCTAACGCTGAGACCATCAAAAAATACGCTTTCCGAGTTTAACAAAAAATCGGAAGAGCAGGAAAAGCTCATTGGTTCACTCATAAAACGGGTCAAAACCATAACCTGCAAAAACCAGAGCGATTCGCCCCCGCGGAACTACTACAATCTGCGGAAGGAGGCTCGATTTCGCGACTCCTATGGATCGCCCAAGAACAGAGCAGGGTAACTTACCGGAGAAGGATTCCGGAAAAGACAACCCTGACGCGACGCTGAACGAATCGGAAAAATATCCTACTCAAGAACAGGAGACCGAGGGCGACGGCATCGAAAGCGTTAACTTGTAAAGAGCGACCAAGCCGACTCTTCAGTGAGGATGCTGACGTTCATCCTAGGAGCAGGAAAACTCGCAGCCCTCCACCGGAGTCTTCTCCAGAGCGTTCTCTTACTGGAGACGAGAAGGAGCTCGACTTTGCGCGATACGCAAAAAAATGCCGAGGAGCGATCTCCGGTTACTCGCAGAAAACACCGACAAAGTCGGAAAACCGCTGGCGACCTGACCGAGATCCGCGATCTCCGCGAGTACATCACTAAAATGGCCGCAGCGGTAAAAGCGCCGAAGTATCAGATTCACTACGCTACCAGCGCCACACCCAAAATCGATCGGCTACTGTATAAATCTCGGAAAACGCCCTTCACGGCTCGCATCACCGAGATCAAGCTGCCCGATCCCGGGAAACTTAAAGTGCCAACTTACGACGGGACGTCTGATCCCAAAGCGCACCTGCAGGCTTTCCAGATAACCATGGGGCGAGCCAAACTAAAGGATCACAAAAAAGACGCAGGCTACTGCCGTCCTTTCACCGAAAACCTAGAATGAGCAGCGCTCGAGTGGTTCGCCAAACTTAGGTGGAATTGGATCAGAAGTTTCCGCCGACTCGCTTCCGAATTCCTGAAGCAGTACTCGATGTTCATCAATCCGGAAACCTCTGACGCTGATCTCTGGAGTTTGTCGTAAAAGGAAGACGAATCCCTCTGCGATTTCATGTGCAGATTCAAACTCGTCATGGCTAGGGTTAGCGGAATCAGCGACAAAGCCGCCATCGACGCGCTCAGAAAATCGCTTTGGTACAAGTCGAAATTCTGAAAGTGGATAACTCTTGAAAGACCGCGGACGATCCAGGACGCACTCCACAAGGCTACCGATTACATAACCATCGAGGAGGAGACTAAAATCCTGTCCAAAAAGCATAAGCCGACGAAAACATCCGCAAAGGGTAACGCGTCCGAGCAGAAGCAGAAAATGAAAAACTCCCGTAACGACAAGTTCTTCCATCACGAGGGACAGGGTCTCCAAGGGGCGCAAAACTACGCCATCAACTCTGGATTGGAGCAAGGGCGGACTACGGGTAACACGTGGACAAGAAATTCGAATTACGATGATAATTCTTTCTGCGATCTCCACCAAACCCGTGGACATTCCACCGTGAACTGCAAAGTTCTCGGCGCCAGACTTGCCGCAAAACTGATCGCGGGAGAACTCTCCAAGATATCCAGCGTCAAGGATCTCATCCGCGATTCGGATCGCCTTCCGAAAAACAATAGGAACTCGCGAGCGGAAACTCCGCCTCAGGGGAACCAGTCGGGCGAAAAACGCGGACGATGGCAAGACGAGAAAGGTAACGACGCTAACCGCCAAAAAATCAACATGATATCGGTGAATCGCAATATTACAACGACACTGTTTCGGTCACAATCGTGAAAACAGAACAGGCAAAGGTCACGCTGCTGCCCGCGGAAGACGACCCGAAGCAAGCAACGGTCGAGAAACAACAAGTTTCCGCACCCATCGCTTCTACCCAGCCTGAGGAGACAATGCCGGACTAAGACATCGATCCAGCGACTAAAGTGATCGAAAGGTCTGCGACAGCCGAGTAAGCATACTCGCACAAACAATCAGAACTAAAAGATGGCTTGATTTCCCAAAGGAATACGTATGCAGCTCGCCTAAAAAACGAGTTTAGCTATCCCCCCTTCCAAAGGGGGGGGGAGTGGGTGAGTATACGAGTATTCGTATACTCCCAAATTTTTAGAACTTTCGCTTTGTAATCGAAAAATTTTCAGAACTTTTTTAATAAAAACAAAGTTAGAATATTAGAAAATCTCCGCTACTATAGAAGAGCCAATCTTTCCACTCGTGACCATTCGAGGCAAGTCCATCGATAACCGATATCCCCTTCTGAGGGGATAAGTAGAAACCTCCCTTGGCCGCCCGCTTGAGAAACAGCATAGCCACAAGATAGTCCACGTTGAGAGACATTCCGCGTTCGTAACCCAGCACCAAAATCTCGACAATGTGCTGTAACGCGGAGAGACAAAGCTGGCTGATCGACAGTTTAAACCAATCCAAGAGCCCAATGATGGCTTGCGGAATTGGGAACCACAGTTGGAAGTTGAGTAGGAAGGATTCATAAGACATAAAGTAGCCCGAGGGCGGGTTCGCGGCATCTTAACCCCATTCTGGAAGGCAAAACTCCACCGAATCTGGGATCGCGCGAGAATTCCTCAAATCCCTGAGGGAACGAACGGTACACGCGCTCGGACCTTCCTTGTTCCTCCGAAGCTTATCCCTCTTCGGTACCCAGAAGTTAGGTGGAGGAACGTGGGCAACACCCCAAGCTGCCCAATACTTCGCGGTTTCTTTCTTACTTACGGAAAACCACAGAAAGACTTGTTTGGGGAAGGCGCAGCCACCGGAAATTTCGAGGTCACTTGGATCAAAGATTGATGCGTGAGCACGCTCAGAAGCTTTCCATTCGGAAGACATGTTGAGCAATCAAAACAGAAAGAGATTCAAAGGGAAAAGAAGAGAGAAAAATTCTTGAACCTTAGAAGAGTTATGGAAGGAAGTGAGTAAAGAATTTGAAAACTTACTCCATATACCTATAAGAAAAAGTTTTACTATTCACCTTTGGAGTTTTTGCCATTAAGTTCCGCCTAATTCTACTAAACTTGCCAAACAAGTTCGAACCGCTCGCAAGAAGTCCACGACTCTTACGAGCTGGGGGGCTAACTGTTGGGGTCAAAATCGGTACGACGGAATCAATGACCAAAACTTTCCGCAAAAATAAAAATACGTTTTATGAAACACGAGAAGCTGTTTTATAAAATTCAAAGGACTTTCCAAACAAAGGAAATCCTCGGAAAACTTGGAAATCATAATCTCGGGAAAACAAATGAAACGATTGTCGATTACACGATTACCTGAGTTAAGCAAATAACCGCAAAGAACTGCATCCGCCGTAAACCGCAAGCAGGTTCGACCGAACCAACTTCAACGTACGACGAGCCAAAGCAGCCGGTTCAGCTCGCCGTACGGCGGACTGGTCGGTCTAGGACCAGCTCGCCATAGGGCGAGCTGGTTCGACAAGCCAGCTAGCCGTACGGCGAGCTGGTCGTCTCAATACAGCTCACCGTACGGCAAGCTGAACCATCCCGATTTGGCTCACCGTACGTCAAGCTGACTGTCCCGAGCCTCGATCTCACACGCCCTCGACTCAAGGCGGACGTCCTTCAGTTCGATTATGCTCTGAACCATGGTCGAAAGTCTCTTGTTTTGTCTCAATCCGTCTTACCGTTCAAATTTTACGATAAAAATTGTAAAAGTCTTCTTTTCTTGTAAAGTTCGGGAAGATCGTATAAAACGGCAAAGATTAGACGGAACATCGTGCATTGTCAAACTAAATGATCAACTCGAGAACTTCTTATAAAAATGGCATCGTATCAGGGAACGATCTCGTCTAAAATCGTAAAACGGTTTTTATCGCAAAATGGCTCGGACAGCCCAAAAGCGTGATAAAAGTCCAGTTGCGACTTTAGATGAAATCCAGCCCAAAGTTACAATGATGGTTTAAAGATTTACTCGCAGAAAGAAGTTAAAAGTCAAGTTTGAAGATAAATGTCAAGTTTGAAGATAAATAGAAGATTTCCGCAAAGAAAATGGAAAGATCGAGATAAATGGAAGATTCCCGATAAACTCGAATCTGGGCGAAAAGGAAGGATTAAACCGCCTAAAGGAGGGAGTATATAAGCAGAAGGCAGAGGACATAAGCAGATGACGAGTTTTCAGAGCTTTCACCACCAAACTTAGCACTTAGGAATATTTCCGTTTTTGTTATCGACCTGTGTCTTAACTAGGTTTTTATTCTTAGGTTGCTAGAACTAGGAATCTTGCCGACGGCTCTCGCATCTAAGGCTACTCTTGTTGTACCACTCTTACGCGAATTCGGAATAAAATCGTTCTTGCTCTCAATCTCATTTTTCTTTTACATCTTTTTATTGTCTTTTTTACTTAATCTCGTCGTGTTCTTGATTGCTTGTGTGCGGTTCCGCAGATAGCCGGGTCCTCTGGGAAGCTAGGGTTTACTAAAAATTCCTAAACTTACGTATAATCGACATGGGTGAATTTCGGTTCCCACATTATACTCCCAAGAGAGAGTGTATGCGCTGTTTGGATGCACAGCCTTGATCTTTTCACAAATATCGACTGTAAAAAATTGCTCCAAAAGATCATGCTTCCACTCCCTTCCATTTACCCTAATCAACTCTTTCACTTTCATGTCTGTGGAGATTCTAAGACCCATACTTCATGCTCCCTGTCTCATCGATGGCACCGCGATTGCTGGGTTTCGCCCTATCCGTCTTCTGAACCAGACATCTGTTTCTTCACCGTTTCCTATGATGACTTTTTCCCCTTGGTGGAAAAGCCGCTGAGCTGCGTGTATGCTCCTCTAAGCATAGGAGGGGCGTGATCTTATAGGAGCATTGAGAGGATCAGAATCTCTGAAGTATCTGCTTTTGAAGATCCTTGTCATCGGTGAGTGTTTATTTGTGAGCATTCTCCATAGTTGCTTCCCCAATAAGGAAAGATTGAAAGCCTCCAAATCCTTGAAACCCAAACCTCCATAATCCTTTGACTAGCATAGACTACTCCAGCTTGTCTAGTGCATTCTTTTGGATTCCATTCTATTTCTCCACCAGAAATCTGACAACAAGGAGATGATCTGTTTATATATAGTCTTACGGAACAAGAAACATGCCATAGTGTAAGTGGGAAGCGCCATAGCTACTGCCTTTAACATAACTTCCTTTCCTCCCGGGGAAAGAAACTTCTTGTGCCACCTATGGATTCTCTTGTCCAAGTTCTCATTCAGATAACTAAGGAGAGATACCTTGGATCAACCAAAAGACTCTGGCAAACCAAGATAAAATCCCTCTCCACCAGTTTGTTCTATTCCTAGCTTTGACTTGATTTCCTCTCTTCTATAGGCTGGAATGTTCTTGCCAAAGTACACACTTGATTTCAGGTAATTAATCCGTTGTCCTGAGGCAAGACTGTAGTTATGCAAGAGTTGCACTAGATTATCCAATTCTGCGTCTGAACCTTTACAGTATTAGCATATTGTCGTCAGCAAAAAGCAAGTGCGACACTGGAGGCGCCCTACTTGCAACCCGCAGGCCGGAGATCTTCCTCTTACTCTGGCCCTTCTTTATCATCTGAACCAGAATTTCCGTGCAAATAACAAACAAATATAGGGATAATGGGTCCCCTTGTCGGAGCCCCCTTGTCAGAGCCCCATTGTAGAACAAATCTTCTCATATGTTTCTCCATTAATTAGCACTTGATACTGAACCAATGAGACACAGCTCATAATGAGGTCTCTCCAAGCCGTACAAAAACCAATAACACTCATCGCCTTGTCCAGAAAGGACCATTCCACCTGGTCATATGTCTTTGAGATGTCGGTCTTTACAGCAATGTACTCGGATGAGCATTTGTTATCTGAGCTTGGGGCATGTAGGAGCTCATTTGCCACTAAGATGTTATCAGATATTAATCTGCTGTCCACAAAACTGCTGAAAGAAGTGGCCACTCATTCCATCTAGCCCGGAACATTTTGTCGGATTCATATCAAAAACGGCTTTTTTCACCTCATCATGCAGCACTGGTTTCATTGGCCGAGTATTATGCTCCGGTTTTAATAGAGGAGCCATCTCTTCACATGCATCCAAGTCTATTCCAACATCTTCGGATGCAAACACCGATTTAAAATACTGCTCCGCTACTCTTACAAGGTCCTTCTCTGCAAACCATTCTATGCCGGCATCATTAATCAAGGTTTTGATCTTGTGCTGAGCTCTCCAATTCTTTGTGACAGCATGGAAGAACCTTGTATTTCTATCGCCCGATCACAGCCAGTGAAGTCTACTTTGTTGCGTCCAGAACACCTCCTCTTGCCAATACTCCTCATTCAACTCTTGTTTCAGAGACTCCAATTCCTCTCTTGCAAAGTGCTCTTGTCTTGAAGATTCATCTAGCCTCTAGTGTAGCTCTTGAATACGGATCGCCGAATCGGGCTTGGCCTGGCGCTTCCAAGTAGATATAGCCTTCCTGCAGTCTGCGATTCTGCACATTATACTTGCATGTCCAGTCCCATAGCTTTTCCACCTCATGTCCACAGTTGAGACAAAACCTTCTCGCTTGACACATCGATGGTCGTACTTAAAACTCCTTCTTTTCTTCATCTGAGAGCCATCCATCGAGGTAAGAATGGGACTATGATCCGAACTAATTCTTTGAAGATAAAAGGTTGTTGCAAGTGGGAACATATTTAACCATTCCTGGTTTGCTACAGATCTGTCTAAATGACATTGCACAGGTACATTATTCCTTCTACCCGTCCAAGCAAAGAGTTTCCCTTATGCTTAATATCCCATAGACCCCAGCTGTGAAGAAACTGCTAAAATCTTGTCCCTCTTTACTTCTTTCTGCTCCACCTTGCTTCTCCGACTGGTCCAGGAGCTCATTAAACTCACCAGCGAGAATCCAGGCGCCTTTTCTCTCTCCTCTAGTTCTCGCAATACTTTCCCAAGCTTCATGTCTTCTACTCTTCACTGGATCCCCATACACACGTCAATTAGAACACTTGATCTTTCCATTGTACCTTCACATCAATAACTCTCCTGTTAGCTTGTAAAATCTCCACCTTACATGAATCTTTCCACATAACAGCTAACCCTCCACTTTTTTTCTATTGCATCCACTGCAACCAAATCTTTAAATCCCATTTTCTCCACAATATATTCCATATACCTACTTCTACTCTTGGTCTCACTGAGGAATATTGTTGGGGTCCAAATTGGTACAACGGAATCAAGACCAAAACTTTCCGCAAAAATAAAAATACGTTTTATAAAACACGAGAAGTTGTTTTATAATATTCTAAGGACTTTCCGAACAAAGGAAATCCACGGAAAACTTGGAGATTGTCATCTCGGAAAAACAAACGAAACAATCGCCGATTACACGATTGCCCAAGTTAAGCGAAAAACCGCAAAAAACCGCAACCACCGTAAATCGCGAGCAGGTTCGACCGAACCAGTTCAACATATGACGAGCCAAACCAGCCGGTTCAGCTCGCCGTACAACGAACTGGTTCGGCCAAACCAGCTCGCCATACGGCGAGCTGAACCAACCCAGTTCTGCTCGTCGTATGTCGAGCTGACCGTCCTGAGCCTTGATTCCCCGCATCCTTGACGTAAGGCATACATCCTTCGGTTTGATCGTACTCTTAACCATGTTCAAAACTTCTCTCATTTCATCTCGATTCGTCTCACCATTCGAGTTTTACGATAAAAATCGTAAAAGTCTTCTTTTCTCGTAAGAATTCGGGAAAGTCGTATAAAGCGGCAACGATTAGACGAAACATCGTACATTGTCGAACTATAAGATTAACCCGAGAAATCTTATAGAAATGACATCGTATCAGGAAACGATCTCGCCTAAAATCGTAAAATGGTTTCTATCGCAAAATGGCTCCGACAGTCCTAAAACGTGATAAAAGCCCACTCGCGACTTTGAATGAAGTCCAGCCCAAAGATACAATGACGGTTTGACGATTTTCTCGCATAAAGAAGATAAATGTCAAAGTTTAAAGATAAATGTCAAGTTTAAAGACAAATGGAAGATTTCCACAAGGAAAATGGAAAATCGATAAACGCGGACGAAGACAAGACGAGATAGGTAACGACGCTAACCGCCGAAGGATCAATATGATCATCGGCGAATCACAATACTACAGCGACACCATCTCGTCCATCAATTCCTACCAACGAAAAGCCGAAACCGGTTCGAGTTGGGACGTACCATCGGATAACACTCCAAAAGAAGTAATCTCTTTCGATGACACAAAAACCGGCGAAATCGAACAACCACACGCCGATCCTCTCGTCATCGACTTAGTCATAAGCGACTTAGAAGTCGCCCGAATCCTTGTCGACACCGGAACCACCGTCAACGTAATCTTCCGCAACACTATGGCGCACATGGGAATCGATTTATCGGAGGTAGAGCCAATACCAAAGCCGTTGACCAGTTTTTCCGGCGAAATGTCTATGACCCTAGGATCGATCCGGCTTCCGGTCGCCGCGAAAGAAGTGACGAAAATCGTCAACTTCGCAGTCGTTGATTCCCCAGCTATCTACAACGTGATCATGGGCACGCCTTGGATAAACTACCTGAAGGCGGTTTTATCGACATACCACTTAGGCATCAAGTTTTCGACCCCTACCGGAGTCGCGGCACTTTGGGGATGCCAGAGACAATCGCGATCGTGCTTTTTAGCTGAACATAAGCTAAGGCAATTGGCGGCCGCAATCGTGAAGCCGAAATGGGAAAAGTTAACACCGCCGCTCGCAGAAAACGAACCCAACTCAGCAACGGTCGAGAAGCAGCAAGCCTCCGAACCCATCGCTTCTACCCAACCGGAGGAGACAAACCCGGACAAAGATGACGATCCAGCGACTAAAGTGATCGACAAGTCTGCGACAGCCGAGTAAACACACTCACACCAAAAATCAGAACTACGAGATGGCTTGATTTCCGAAAGGATTACGTAGGCAGCTCGCCTAAAGACGAGTTCAGCTATCCCCCTTCCCGAAACCGGGGGGGGGGGGGGGG